>CM032339.1:37831920-38305872 GCA_019022885.1 Schlechtendalia chinensis
GCTTAGGATTTAATCCGACCCTGCAGCGCTCACGTATTCGGACTGCGAATAAAACCCGAAAGGAATATGGGTGACATTCAATAAACGGAATTTCCGAATATCCGTTTCTGTGTTTGAAGCGGTCCTTACCTGTGTCGTGTGCGAGTCGGCTACGCGGCGGTCCTTCGACGGCGGGTGGACATTTCACCGAAAATCCGTATCTCGTTCGACGGTGGCGACTGACACGGATCGCGGGACGTCGCGGCCCAAACGATAAATACGATATGAACGGCACAACGATAATGTAATATAATATATATCGCGATGGGCGGTCGACTTGGTCGGATTGCCCGCGTTCGCGTTTTTAATGATAATAATAATAATGATAATAATAAATGATTCGACGCGTTTCGATCGGTTACAAGAAGAAGATTAAAAATAGTATTCGCCTCCACGGGTTCGTCGTGCGATCAGTATATTTGGTGACGCGTGTGTGCGAATAACGTTCGCTATCGGCTACGAACAGGGAGACCGCACCGCCCGGCAGTCGGCGAGTTTCTCACGTGTTTTCCGCGGGTACGGCCGTAGCGCACACTATGGCGGTAACGCGCCGCGCGCGCCGAGTCGCAACACGCTGTCGGTGGTTTTTCGCGTTAACGCGCACGACCGGCTGGACGGCACGAACGTTACGTTACTGTGCGATCGCCGCCGGAAAAAAAGAAAACGGCCACGTGACCGAAATACTTACTCGTACCCGTGACACGACTGCGACGCACACGCGTTTGCCCCTAATTGTTAACATCTTTAAAACCGCGGCCGGTTTGGTGAGTGTCGCATTATTCGGCTCGAATTAGTGAATTTCCGCTTTATAAATAGTATATATATACTCGTATGTTTGCCGAAGAATTGTTGTTACATCACATTCTCATGTTGTTTTACAGTTTCGACGATAACGTATCTAACGTTTCGCCAAAAAACACTTTAAATCGTACCTGCGTTGAACGATGTGTCGTATATGTATATTTGTATGTATATATAAATATATATATATCCATTTATTTTATTTAGTGCGTCGTAAAATAATATTGGATTTCGGTACATTATTTGGACACAATATTCACACTCGCATAGAATTGCTTACACGACAGTATATGTTATTAAATTTTCAGTGAGGCAAAACATGTATTAGTTTTAAAATTATGTATTATTTTTTTTATTTTGTCTGTGAACATTTTTTCTTTGAAAATAGTGCTTGAATAGACTTTACATGTGTTAAATTACGATAGCAACTTGTAACAAGTTGGTAGTATTTTATTTTCTCATTTATTAGCGTTTTCACAAAAGTTTGTTAAGTACTCGTATTTAAGATCCGAAAATTGATTACAAGCTTAGATATTAATATTTTAATAATATTTGGAAAAAAAATGTAAAAATAATATCATATATATTTGAATTTCAAAAAATTACAATAATAAACAGTTTCGCTCCGAATCATCCTTCGAAAGCAATAATTTATTGTTACTTTCAAATTTAGAATTACACAATTCTAACAACATCTGATCAAGTGATCCACAAACTTGTCTTTATTATCATTCAATGGCATATTAGGGGTGGGGGTGCATGAAGCTAATTGGCCCGAGGCGCCAAATATTGAAACCATATAGGGGTGCCGGTCTTGGATGTATGCATTTTGAAATTTTCAATGCACCTAATTAATTAGTGCATATATATATTAAATAAAAAACTATTTTTGTCGTATAATTTATTAAAATTTTAGAAATTGAACAATGATAAAGTCATTTTTATACATTTTCGTTTAGTTTTTGAGAAAATCTTGAAATAAAATTAATAACCAAATAACCAATGATTGTTTTGGTAAACCTAAGTTTGAAGTTTCGAATTCATTTTATAACTATATGACTGTTAAGTATCTACTTTAGAAACGAATACAGGCCAAAAATATATGCGTCTGAAAGGTATTGTATTATTTGTGAGTAATTTATTGTTTTAATTTCGGATATTATAACCATTCAATCGTATGAGTAGACACGCAGTTTATTTATCATAAGAGTTCAAATTTCAATGCTTTTGTACCTATTTTTGGAATGTTAGACACTATATTTTCAATATACGAATATGTTTGAAGTATACACTGTTTAAAAACGAATATTTTACTTTTGTTTTTTTGTAAGAGGGACATTGTTTATATCAATATTGTTTCAACATAATTTGATTGTCAATTATTTACCTACTTCTAAATACACGAAGAAAAATTATATCTGGATTTAAGTATGAAAATAAATAAATAAATATATATATATATATATATATATTAATTACATTTTATCTGATCATGTAATCTGATTTCAAAAAATAAATATATTATAATATATTAACATTATCCAAAATACATTCATTTTTTAACAAAACTATTTGCCAAAAATCCAAAGTAAGTAATAGCGTAGCTCAAAATGAAAAAATTCAGACCCAGTCGCGTGATCATTACACGTTGCCTAGTTAATAAACCGTTATTATGTAATTCAGGATAATATTACTGTATTGTTATATTAAAATTAATAATGCCTCTACAAAACATATAATTTAATGAATTATTAATACAGTGGAACCTCGATAAGTCGAACCTATATTATATTTCAATTACAGTAATGTATATCTATGAATTTTTTAATAATATTGTGAATGTTTAATAATGTACGAGTATATTTAATATTCAAAGTGTCTGTTTATAATCTACACACAATGTTATAATGAAACTAATTCACTTTTTATTTTGTTTAAAATGTTTAATGTATTTTTATAAATATAAAATTTTTTGAATTTATGTAATTTAATTATAGATCATAAATGTTTTTTGTTATTTGATCATATTTTCAATTTAATTTATTTTATATACCTTAAAAATGAATTTAAAAATTTAAAAATTTATTTTTAATTAATTTTTCGACTATCAAGAGAATTAAAATCCGAGGCCTATTCATCACAATACTATCAGCGATACATATTCATACACAGATCAGTATACGATCGAATACACACTGATTTTCTATTTGATTTTATTCCTATATGCTATATTATACATTTGACAAGTAATTATTCCCTACCATAGAATTTATAATAAATTCAATGTTTATACATTTTCCACATACGTATTTTAGTTACCTATAAAATACAAAGTAGGTATTATTTTTTATAAAACTAATTAATATTCTCTTTAGTTGCTGTTTAAATATAATGCCGCTTATTTTATTTATTTATTCCTGATATTTAGGTAAATTAAACCTCTAATTACACTGCAATCATCAGATCTACTCTTAAAATAATTAGTTAATTAATTAGTTTATAATTAATATAATATATTTATATATTAATAATTAATAAGTTTAATCGAATTAAACTTAAAGTTCCAAAATATTCGTCTCGTTCTCTTATGCTATTATATTATATATTATATTATATCCAGTAAAAATTATATGAAAAATGATCCAATAAGACTCATCGTCAAATGGGATTTGTTAATGTGAATCACACCTTTCAAATTTAATATATACGTATTGTAAGCCTTTTTTTTTTGTGTTTTTATAAATTTGTATATAATTTGATATGCTATTTAGTCATTATTATTGTTAAATTTATAATTTATAATTTAAAATTATTATTAATTTTTATTAAATTATATACCATTTTATATTATATGGTTCAGCCCGTAAACTCTAATAAATAAATAAATAAATAAATAACAATATGAATTTTAGAATATGAAACATAATTTGTAAAATTGTTCAAACTGTTAGGTTTGAAATATAATTTTCAGATTTTCATGAGATACTAAATAAATTATATATTTTATGAATATATTAAAACTTTCATAGATTGGAGTACTATTATTAATGTGTTTTTCGGATATATTTTAGTTTTCAATAAAATAAACATGTTATCTATTAATGACACATAGACGACTATAATCAATTTTAAATATTAAATAATCAAATCAAATCAAATCAAATCGTGTTATGTATTGTTGGAAAATAATTCTACAATATGTATATAAAAAACATATACTGCTGTACAACATATCTACTCACGTTATTATATTCTATACGAATTGTATAAGTTAAATTGATATCATCAACAAAATATTGGAGTATATTGAGTACTCTTAAAGAATATTAAAAGAATATTATATTATTAAATGTTATATATAAACATTATATATTAAGTATTTTAACATAATATAATTCCGTTTCATATATACAGTTTTAAATAAAAAAATAAAAAAAAAAATATATATATATATATATTTATATTTATGCACAAGTTAGTTCAACATTATCTGGATTAAGTGGACAAGAATAAAAATTAAATTATTATAGCGTATACTATCTCCTTAAGTGATAATATTATAAGTGCAAGATAATCATACCACTACTGGAGGACCTTTGGATAATATGATTATAATCCCATTGTATTGGCACGGACTGTGAATGCCTACGACGCGTATATGCATTCACGGACCGATAATAATCAACCATCCCTCACGTCTGCGACTATCGCTGACGAAAATACTTTCCGTCGCTTTTATTTTACGCGCAAGAGATAAGTTAACACCGGCCACTGATGACAGAGACATTGAAACATTCATAATTATAACCAATGCAACAAATGTGTAGTTGGGCTTTTCTGCTTAATCTCGCCCACTAGTACTTAATCATTATTATAAATATGAATATTTCGAATTATGGTAAAAATACGATTAACTACGAACGACTGAACTGAATATGCTGAATCGATATATTCGATCGGTCCGTTTGTAGCTGCGTTACCGTGAACTTATGTTGGTCCTTGTCACCACACCCCTCCCCCCCCAATTCGAGCACTGTACGACATTTGCATTGTTGCTTGTACAAAAGTCATTTGAGCATGCTATAGAACATGTTCATTGTATATGGTTTCAAATTAATTTGAAACAAATAGTAACAATAATACGAGTTTGCTATAGCTTAAAATTCTTTGATGAAAATGATTTAAATTTTCATGTATGTATTTTGTATTTATAATGGTGATAATAACACAGTTGATAATGTAGAACCGATAATTCATTATAATGAAAAGGGAAATTAACTATTGATAGACAAACAGTACACAGTATTGTAGAATGAAGACAACTAAATCATATGTATCGTATGGACAAAAGCAAATTCTGCTTGATAAATACGATAAATACGCTAAAGAATTATCGTTTCCTGGTATATATTTGTGACAACAATAAAAATTCAAAACTGATGTAACAATCAAATCCGTCATTGAGATAGGCCAGTTATTATATCAGAAAATAGCTTATACAATATAATCGTCTTAAATGCTTAAAGAATTAAGTAAAAAAATATTTTGAATCGTTCCAATATTTTTAGATGAAGAAACCAATCTAAATTCGTTGCTAACAAAATAATAATAATAATACAACTCTAACAAACATAAAAAAGTGATCTAATCGAACAGACATCCACAGCATCCGAAGCTAACATTTTCCGACGTATCTAAAACATAAATTTGTTCTCCTAAACGTTCAATCCTTACACATAAATTTGTGTAAAAAAAAGAAGAATTTATAAATGTTATAAAAAAGAAGAAATATCTCATTAAATTACTAACTTATTGTGTAATATAACATTTACAGGAAATTAAAAATTCATGTTACTGCAACAGATAATTCTGAAAATTTCGTTTTAATAAAACCCTTCTGAAATATACAAAACAAAATATTTCGATCACCCTGTATATACAATGTACTTTGTGCGTGTGGCTTGGTAGTGTTAAGTGCCTTACTCTGAGACCATAATATCATTAGGGAGATCAGCATAAAAATAACAGTAAACTCCAAAAATCGGATTTTATCACCGTAAACCATCACAAAATGACGTTAATAATAACGTGCCAATAATAATAATAGATATTATGTCATCGTAATAAAAACATAAAAATACTACATAAAACAACATGCATGTTAAACTCTCTTTTTTTTTTTTTTTTTTGAAGACAAGCAAAATAATCGTATCACATCGCATTTCTAACATAATAAACAATATATTATTGTATATAAACATATGTGCAAGTAAAATATTTTCTGAGACTTATTTTTTTTTTTTTGACATATTTATATTATAATTTAAATTTTGACTACACAATCGTGTAACACAAAATAAGAAAACTATACAACACCTACAACAACAACAAAAATTCTTATTTTGGTTGAAAAAAAATTATACAATTTTATTACTGATTAATTAACGTCAATGAGGTATTACAAAGTTGCTTTGTCAAGAATTTCGCCACGTATAAGAATATGCTATCGTAACATTGTTATATAAGAAATACCAGTCTCAAATTTCTCATAAAAATATTAAATGAATTTGTATGTTATATTTTTTCTTTGTTATTTTTAAGTTTACATTACCAATTAAAATTAAATATTAAATATTACCCATTATACTAATTTTTTTTTTTTTTTTGTTTCGTAAGGTATGAAATATTTTAAAAGTGTGTCGCTATAATACAAAAGTTGAATAATACTGCACTAACCTAACAAAATTTTGTTTTATTTATAAGTGCGAGTATTATATGTAAGTAGAATATAATATCTATTATAAATATAATTTGATTTTTTTTTAAATTTTCAAAATGTAACAATATTTATATCATTATAATTCTTTAAATTATAATAATAAAAAAGGGAGTAAACATTAAAAAAAAAATCGTTTAGGTACCGATGTATGAAAATAAATTGATAACTAAGTATATAAATTCCGCCGTTGTTTACAAAAATAAAATAAATATTTTAACACTCATTTGCAATTTAAAGTTATGCTACATATATACAAATTTCAAAGAGTAGAGGCATTAACTATGTCAATACGTATAAAACTTATTTTCTGGATGAAAAATATTCTGAATAATATTGATAAATTAAAATAGACTTATACATGATACGTATTTCGATATTTTCAAACACAAAATAACACTTTTATCCTTAGAGATATTTGTTTATTTTCAAGATACACTGTTTTTAAATAAAAATCGATAAGACGTGTTCTTTTTGGTGAACTCGTCGGCATAGTAAACAAATACAAAATAGTTTTGTTTTCAGAAAATGTTTTTCTCTCACATTTAATGACAAAAGAGAAAAAGAATAAATAATTCAACCGAATGTATTGAATAGGCACCATACAATTTTTTGTTTACGTGAATAAATAAGAACATAAATCATTGGATATTGGTTTTTGTTATACTTCTGTATAAATAGTTAATTTAATCAATCAAGAAAACTTTTGACAATAAATAATAATAATACGGGGCAATATACACAATTATTTGTAAGTAGTTTTATGTTAAAACTTTTTAAAAGAAGAAAAAAAATTAAGTTTAATTACAAGAAAAGTAAATTCTTCTTTTTATATATCATTATTTGTTTAAAATATTGCTACGTTTTATAATATTTAAAAGTTAAATATTTTTTTTTCATTCCGTTATTTAATGAAGAAAATATTATCTAAAATCTCGTTGAAATAATAAAGTTTTCAATTGCAGTATTATATTATCATTTAAATTAATACTTTATATTTTTCCTAAATTGACTACAAAAAAAAAAAAAAAAAAATGATAACAGGTTAAAATAAATATAAGTTATATATTTAATTATGAAGTGTATCTTCCAATTGATTTATTTTACCAAATAATTATTCACAGTGATATTTTAGTTACAAATATATATGTATAGTGAATATAGTAAAATATGCAATTAATTTCGTGTAATGGGTTAACTTAAATGTAACAATTTTTTTCGCATGTTTATTAAATTATATATCTACTATTAAATTAAGAATACTTTTTTTTTATTTAACAGTTTATGGGTATACCAATTTTCTTTAAAAATATATTCTCACTATTTTATTTTAATTTGTTTACACTAATTACAGTATCAGACTCTATTTTTAAGCAACTGTAAAAATATTAAACTTTGTTTATAAGTAATAATTAAAGTTAATGACTTAGGTAATGATCTAATATTAAATATATATATATATATATATAAACGCATAATATAAATACGTTTTCATTAACTTAAAATGTAAAAAGAATTTTTCTTCGAACTAGAATAATAAGCTTTGATGGTTATTATCTATTACAAATAAAACTAATACCGATTTACTAATGTAAGTTAATTGAAATTTTAAACATTATTGATATTATATATTTAGTTGAAAAAAAATAATATTGCATACGAATAAATTATGAAATTGTATTTAATTATTCTATTTCATTTAATTTTGTTTTTGTTTTGTTTTATTTAATTTTTTGTTTGTAAGAAAAGGTAATTAAGCGATGCCAGTTGGAGATACTTAGTAAATTTATATATACATTTAAATGCTGTATAGTCAAACTTACGTATCAAAACAAAAAAATTAATTAAATAAATAACATTTTAAATTTTAAATTTTAAAAAAATACTTTTAAAATACGGTAACTGATAAAAATATCAAAAAATATAAATTAAAAGTTTCGTAATTATATACATTGATGGATAATTCAAACTCTTTTCTTAAAAATTTATGTCAAAAAGCAAGCAAAAAAATTAAAACAAATTCTATAAATTCACACCCAGCCAATTTCTAAGTATAATTTATAATACATAATACATAATCTAATATAGAATACATCACGTTTTACACAGCAAGTATGATACTGTTGATTACAAAGTAGATATAAGGGTTTAATTGATTTTATATTTTAAAACTAAACAAATATTAAAATATATTTAATTTGTATGTTAAAAAATTAGACAAACTAAAACGTCTTAAAGTAATTAGAATAATTTTCAAATTCAGCGTGTATTAGGATCTATTTATCGATCAATTTATTGTAATCAAATATCAATTCAATAAAAAAAGAAAACAATAAAAAATGACTGTTGTAGATAATAAAATCATATCAAACTCTTTATAAAAAGTATTTTAATCCGAATTGACTGAGTTTTTTTAATGTACTTAAATAAAATATAATTTGAGCCGTACAATGTTCTGTAGTCTATATTTAATTGCACGATAAAAATAATCACGTAATTTAAAAAGAATATATATATATGTATTTTACGTTATTCTTAAAGAACTATATAACTATGAAGTTTTACAATGTGAACGTTTAATAAGAGTTTTAAAATATAAAAGTAATTTACAATTTAGCAATCTTACAAACGTACCTAATCATGATAAGTCCGCATTAAATAACAGGTATATAACAATACAAACAAACTAAAGTAAATACAACCTATAAAAACTGAACATAATAATAACAATAAAATAAATTATGGTAGCCAGAAATTGTCGAGAATTGTATTTTATACAACAAATAAGAAATAACAAGTTTTTGAAAAGAACTCTGTAGTAATGATACCCCGTGTTGTTATGACCTTCAAAATAAAGATTTTTAGCAAACATTGTTTTGAAAGCTGTTTATATTTAGAAGTTTGGTATCCACATAATGTCAAGAAAATATTTTATCTTAATTTGATGTCATACATCTGTTATTCATCTCAAAACAATTTGAAGTTTGGATAAGAACACAGGTGCCAAATATGATTTTAATTTATGAATCAACATTTTAATGGAGACAGATGATGGCATTTTATCTATGAAATATCAGCAATTTTTTTTTATTAATTGGCTTAAATTAATTTTATTTCATTGAATATAATACTCAACGTGAGTTAAATATACAGTAAAATAGTTAATTATAATAATAATCAAACCATTAATTGAATATAGATTCTATTACTAAAATGCAATACAAATATTTATATTTATATGTATACATTTTTACATATTGTTATATTTGTTTATGTTTCAGCAAACGAAGTCTGTATTTAATCCCTAAGGTAGCCAACAAAATTGTTTGCGTTGGTAGCGTCAGGTCTCTGGTGCACACCAGCCAAAATTACTCGTCCCGACCATCATTAGCTTGTTCAAGAACTATATTCAACCTACATAATATGTGAAGGGTGCAATCTCTGAGCAAATTATTTTTTGGAGAATAAGGGGTTGTAACACTGCTGATTTATATATATATATATATATATATATTTATTTATTAAATTGTTTAATTAAAATGAATAATGTAAACAACATTTAATCTTTTCCTAAGACTTTAAACAAAAATTAAAATTATAAGTTGCTTGATCATAACATCCGAATTAGTAAAATTCTTAGTCTAAAGAATATTAGCATTTATGGGAAAAATTTACGAATAGGAACAGCAGCCTAAGTTAAGTTAAAGTGGACACTGTTTTTAAAATTTTTGGACAAACCATCATGTTTTTTACTTAATTATAAATTCATTTTTCATCCACTACCCAATGTCTTTTTGTCAAAGGTGATAAATTTCATTGTTCAAAAGACAATCAGCTAAACCTAATTTTTAAATGCAATCACACAGATAATACGTCAAGATATTACAATTGATTAATTTAACTTGTATTTTATATTTCTGAGCTATATCCAATTTCGGGTGTATTCTAAATGATTATACCAAAGTAGTTTCCAAAAAAATCGCAAAAATACAGTAAATGTCCAAAAACATATCCCCTAAGATTCCTGCCATACTGTGAGTATTTTATATCAACTTTAAACATTTATAAACAACAAATTATGTTGGTCTAATATAAAATATAATTTATGCATCAATACAATAAAAACATATAGTATTCTAGTTTTAGGTATTAAATTTCGAAACAGATTTCCGTTAAAAATATTAAAAATCAATATCATTTTCAAAACTTCAATTTAATGAAATTTTTACACATTAAATTATATTATGTTAAAAAAATTTATTTCAAACTCACAGATTACATATATGTGTAGTAAATAAATTTTTCGAGTAAATTTATTAGTATTTAAATAATATTTTATTAAGTACTTTTTGAGTTACAAATATAAGTGAAAAAATATAAAGTACATTGGAACATAATTTTTTTATAAATCTACCTTATATAATTATACCTTATGTGACAAAACTACTTACACAACAAATAACTTTAAAAGTAAAAAAGTAAAATTATCAGTAATACTATAGGACGCTAACATTGTGAAAACTTTCCGTACGATAGAAATTTGTCATTAAATAGTGATCAGGTCAGATAAATAAATAATTAGTGATGGGAACGGTAATCTTAAATTTTTTATTGTGTTTTAAAATTTCTATGAATGTTTAATTCGTGCAATTAAATTCGTGCAAAATTCGTTACTTTTAGAGTAATCACACAGGTTTGTGAGTTTTTATTAATATCACCTAAAAATCATGTGAGTATTTAGAAATAACTTGTTTACAGGGTCATTATTAATTTATTTTCAATATTTAATTCTAAACACATCGCTTTGCTAAATAGTTATGTCTCTTCTTTTTGTGTTTACTACTCGTATAATAAAACATAATCTAAAATGACTTAAAAAGGCTCTACAAATATATTATAATACAAAATGTATAATAATATATTTTAATGAAATAAAATAGATATAATATTTAATTATAATTTTTTTTAAAGAAAATATTATTATCATTTTCTTTTTTCGACAATTTTGGCGTGATTCGATAACATTCACTTCAAACATGTATTGATAACATATATTATTTTGTGTTATTACATTACTGGTCATTTACTTTTAGTTACTTTACCATGTCTTGGAAATATTATACACGTTAATAAAATATGTTTTCATTGTCTCATGTTCAATTCTACTATTGTCAGTTTTTAACTGCGTTATAATATATCCTATTTAATTTATGTATAAACTAATAAAATATTTACACATGGATAAAACAATATTTCTAAATTGTAGACATCAGTGTGGTTGAATATTTTCTTTGTGTTTATCTGAAGTGGGTTATTTTTGAAAAACAGAAGCCAAATCGTCAAGTTTAGTGACGAACGCGATGTGACGATACATGTATCCACACATTCGGTTGTCCACGAACGTATTACCGTTTTGGCCACCACATTCAGCATATTTCAGGTCGTGTCCAGGTTGGTATAGCATTTCGTGTATTTAACAAAGATTGGTGACGTACACGAAAAACACACGTATACGAGGAAGACAAACGTCATTCATCGAATGCTAATTCACGAAAAAGTTGTCATGCCGGTAGTAAATGATAACAGATCGAAAGTGCAAAACATCATGTGCAAAAACGACTTGAATATCATTTTCTATTTAAATTGTCTCAAAAGTACCAACCTACTTCTGCAAATCATGGTGAGACCGTCGAGTTGTTTTAACTGTTTTAAGGTACTATTGTGTATGGTGAGTGTTTAATCCAAAAGGGGACTACATATTATGACCCGATCGTCCATGTGACGATAATATGCAAGACTAATATTGTGTTCCCGTATGAAATCGTCATCGAAAAAACCTGGATGGAGAGCTTCGATGTGGTGAAAGTGGTCTTGATACCACACTGTCAGTTTGTAGTAGTAATAAGAACATAGAAAATCTGAATAGCATATTTTGAAAAGAAACTCGACAGATAGACGAGACGGGTAGACGAAGACGGTAATCGAATTGGTGACAGCAGGAACATTCGTGGTGATTATATGCCAAATAAAAAACGGATTCTGTTCTAAAGGCTATGAATACGAGGAAAACATTATGTCAGATTTTTGTAATGACCACATAAAATATACTTCGAAAAAAATTGTAAAGGACATCATTGAAACGAGTGAAATTATAGTTTGTACTCGACATAGTAATACAAAAACTACTCGACATGTTGAATAATCCGAACAAAATACCAAACACGCTTTGTAATTTTCGAACTACGCAGTAGTGGCCAATCTTCATATGTATATTTTATTCACTCGTTACTTAAAATATTAGAATAAAAAAAAATTATTTTATACTTTATTATACATTATTATTATATATTCAGATACAATACATGTTAAATTTACTTATGTATTTACTTGTGTGATAGTAAATTTATAATACATAATAAAGGAATATTAAGCTTATCGTTATTTATATAAAATAACATATTATTTATCAAATGAAACATTTTAGAACGTAATATTAAATATTATAACTGTGTGTTCAATTTTCGAAAGTTGTTCATACAGGGGTCATCTTTTAATAAACGTCAAAAGTTTCATTTTCAGCGAAATTTCTTGTATGTAATCTTGTTTTTGTAAAAGCTCTATATTTCTGAAAAAAGTAGATAAGCTTAATACAGCTAGCGATGTTCTTTCTGTTTTTAGCTAAATTTTGCACAAATTAAAGAGATTCAATTTTAATTGTGCTTAGTAAAATAATAAAAATAAAGGTTCTTTTCTTCATTTATTCCATACTGGCCAACTTCGATCAAGAAATATATAATTCCGTTAAAGAAATATTTGTTTATTTCCTTTAATAATCTTATACTAACACCCAACATATGAAAAATCATTAATTTTTTTAGTGTAATATAGTATCTACTTAAACTAGATAACCTCGAATATTCTCATAAATTATTGACACATTTCAAGGTTTAACCAACTCTGTTAACGCAAAATCGTTAAATTATATATAATTAATATGCATTAAAAATTCCTTATTCTATCAATAATCCAAAACGATAAAAATATATTATTATAGTATAAAATTATTTAAAAAAATATTATTGACGTATTTATTTAGAACACAATTCCTAGCATAATGATAACCTAAAATTTATATAAAATGATAAACACAAATTTTTATATTTATATTAATTGACATTTTAATTTATGCAATTTTAACTATTGTTGTTTTTATTATATTTATCATAAGTTTAAATTATTAACTTTCAGCCGGATGAAAAACAAAATTTTTAAATTTGTTTTTTAAAGTTTTCATAATTGTAATCTCTTTTCATTATCTATTACTACTAAAATTAAATTAAATAAGATAAATTGTAGGTAAGAAAAGATTTCGAATACAATAGAAGATTATAATAATTGTTAGTTCGAAAAAGTTCTATCTAAAGATGAAATTGTTTACTTTTAGTTTAAAACCACTTTCTTAATTACATTTTGTTAACAAAAAATATTGAATAATATATATTTATTAATTGTTATTATTATATTATTTAATACATTTGTATAAAGAGATATCGAGAAAGAAAAAATATATATTGCATTTCAAAGATACGAGTTAATCTAGGATTTTAATAATGTAAATTTTAAAATATTTACTGAATAACTTTCTGAAGTCAGCTTTAAATAGTTTAGTACAATGACATGTTTTAACACATTTATGTTAAAATAAAAACAATCAAAAAATTTCAGAAAAACAATAAATATAAATATATTTTTTATGTGTATTATATTTCTAAAAATAAAAACACGTGATCTTAAAGTCGGACATAAATTTCTGAACATCTATACTTATAAAACGTACTATCTTACTTATTTACTTAATATAATAATGTATTAATAGTGTCATAATTATTCCTCTTAAACTTGTATATTTTTTAAATATATTTTTGTTGTAAATTAGGAACTACAATTATAACCTAATAATACAATTATAAATACATAAAATAGTTCTAGAAATGAATGTCTCTTAATATTTTAATTGAAACACTTACTCGTATCATCTTCATTATTGTAAAAATGTCGTTCGTCTATAATTAAAATATATAACTACGGAGAACAAGTTAACAATTTTGCATAGACTTGATTGATAACTTAAATGTCGGAGATAATATTTTGAACGTTGTCACGGTCCGCAAACGTATATACAGCTCGTCCCATTTCATGACAAACGTAGATGAAAAAATATTTTCGTTACGATTAAATTGTATGCGTGATAAAGATGCCATCAGCCATAAAAAATATAGTCAGCGAAATATTCATATTTCATATATATATATATAAAGCAGTGATTGCAATGCAATAATTAGGTTTTCACGCTCACAGCAAAAGACGACTAATTAACCAGAATATATCGAACGCACTTCAGTATAAACAAGTCCGTTCGTTGACTGTCATGTTATAAAATCGCTATATAAATTGTATATTTTTGTATGATAATAATTGCGATTTTTATAAAACAATTTTTTTGTAATTATATATTGTTTATTATACACAAACTGTGAATTGAATTGTGTACCCCTTCCTCTTCCCTATTCCATGATCGTACGCCGTTTCAATACGTTTCATAGTATGGTTAAGACAAAATAGCCCTCTCAAATAAATCACCTGATTTATTTGACTTTTTAATAATATATAGTATATATTATACTCATATGAAAATCGTCTCTCATAATTCAAACCAATTGTCTGTGTAATACGATCATCTTTCGAGTAGATAATATCAATATATAATATTGACATGTTGGTACGGTGAGTTATAATACAACCCATAGCAGTAATCATTTATTATTAATATTCGTTAGTTTTACAAATTATTTATGTGTATCCATGCAAAAAAAACATAACATTTCATAAAACTCTCTGTTTCTACCAATATTTCAAAAACAAATAAATAATTGAAGAATACGAATAAATTATATTAACGACTATTTATTAAAAAATATATATATTTATATATTTAATTTGATGATCTATTATTTTTTTTTACATTAAATTTCACAGAGTATAATATAATGAATTCACATAATAAGGTCCTAACACTGGAAGTGACAATTTGATTTATTTCATAGCACTGTAATTTTTAATAAACTTTAGAAACGGTATATTTTACTCATACAATTATAACTAGTTCATTTATTTTTAGATATTCATAATTATTTTAAAAATCAAAACAATTTAATTTTTTTTCATTTCAGTGGCGGGTTTTTTGAATATTATTATATGATAAATTTTATATTAAAATTTCAAACCTTTGGTCATAAAACGAAATTGTCTTTATTTGTTCACATATTATGTTAAATTAACATGAAAATGTCGTACAAATTTTTACTTAATCTATACGCACTTATCTTATAAAATTCTGTACTATGTTTAAATATTACGTAAAAATATACTCATTTAAAGTTGTTCATGTAAAATACGATAATATATATATAATTATATATATTTTAATCATATACTTACATACTAAATATATTAAAGCTAGTGTAATTCTTTGATATAACATTTGTTTCCAAACTAGTTTGTAGAAAAGTTAAAAATTTCACATAAAATATAATTCATAATCACAGTTTATAATCTATACAACGTTATTATTCATAAGCACTTGTTCATTTAATTATTTTTTTATATAATAATAATTATTAAAATTATTAAAGTAGCAATAGTAGTCATAGAATTAGTAATGTAATATTCTGTTTTTTTTGACAAGTTCGACTTAATTTTATAGACGCGCACATTGTCACATATTTATGGCCGACACCTTTACTGTCTGAAATTTATGGTTTCGGGGATAAAATCTCATTAAAATAAAAATACCGAAAATCCCACTTTTTTCATTTAAACGTCGTCGTCAGTCATACTGACGGATCACCGTGACAAATATTCTACAATGTCTTCCTATAGTAATAATAGTAATAACATATATATGCTTCTAGATGTGCTTAAAGTTGTTATTTTATTCATATTATAGATGTAATTGTATTGCTAGAATTTTACAACGTTAGTTATAGCCTATATAATATTATAATTTTATACTTATTATATGTTTATAGTTATAATGTTCTATATTTTTTGGTTTTTGAATAATAATATGACTAATAATATATTCAATTTTACTCTAAAATAATAAACTTAATAAAATATTATAAAATAATGCCCTAAATCATTTGAAATCAAAACAGATATACATCTACTTCATTATATTTTACTTATTTAAAACAAGTATTAACTAATATTAAACTTAACACTATTTACACCCGTATTGTTCATTTAATCTTTATAGAAAGTTACTTGACAAATATTGAGACTAAATTCATAGTTAATAATTTTCAGTTTAACTGACATTTTTGACCATTTTGAAAAAAAATTGTAGTATTCATGTAATTGTACGTACATTATAATATTAATATTTTATATTAGCCACTATTAGTTATTATATGTGTATTTTATTTTATAATTGTCTTATATTATTCACAGGATTCCACCAGAATTAAATTTTGTCATTACTTATTAATATTAAAAATAATCATCTTTATGGTCAACCTTTTAATCCATAGATCTATTAGTATTGTCTCACCTTCGATTTCGTTTTATGTGGCGTGTATTTTGGGAATTCTGAGTTATAGCTAGGTAACCGTAGAAAATAGTTATAATTTCTGTAACTTCTTTTACGAATTATGAATATATCAAAAAAAGATTATTCAGATCAACTAGATTTCATTCAGAGACTAATTTTCGTAGCAAAAGTAAGTTTATTTACATCTACAAGTTCCCTTAAAAGATTTGTTCTTCTAAGTTTGGTTTTAACACCCACTTCAGAAAACTTAGTTTTACTGCACCTAAAGCTAACATAATAGGCTTTCCATATTTATCAAATATTATGGCGAAAACTAAAACAAATTAATACAAGTGTAAAATAACTTTAATAGTATCGCATTCAATTAAGTGCACATTTACGATAACTGTCATTGGTAAAATAATAACGTCAACACACGTTAGATAGCAATCAATAAATAAACATGTTGATTATCAAATTCCAAACTTAGACTTAAGGTAAATATTTTTTTTATTTTAATTTCGCCACTTATTCTATTTTTTGACCACTGTGCATTAGAAATTGTGCATTTTTACACTAAATTATTTAAAATACATTAAATTCACTTGGTATAATTAACCAATCATATCGTAAATAATCTAAACTATTATCAAAACTATCTATCACTAATTTGGCTTTTAACTGTGTATCAATGACAAATGAAAAATAAACTAGGGGTCATATAAGGATCTTAAGTTGTTTAATGAAAATACATGCCAATCAGACTGATTAAATTTAACGTATATTAAACAACACTCAGAACGAAATTCTAAAAAAAAATTGTACATTATTGATGGCCCAGTTGTAATACAATTAATCCGAAAAACGAACGTGACACAGTAGAATATCGGAAACGATATATAACGGATGAAACGGTGAACGATAAAGATGATTATTTTAAATTGTGATAAGTACATGACAATTTGAAAATGACCCATACAAATATTACTTATAGTGGCTAATAAAATATCAATAACGTAATGGTACTGCATATACTTCGTAAAATTAATACAAAGTAAATTTTTTAAAACTCATACAGTAAAAAAGATCCTAATTACTAAAATGATGCAACATACAAACATACGAAATTAGAGATTGAAAGATTAGTGAAAACATTACATGTTCTCAATTGGTTTAGAAAATAATAATAATACTTAAACACAATACTAGACATTTACGATTTAATAAGTTTAACTTTAAGTAAAAAAGTTGAAATTAACTTAACTTTTTTATTATTCCTAGTCAAATATTTATTTTATTTTAAATTTACTTATTTTCCTTCATGTGAACATCAAATACGCATTGAGAATTTAAATTTATGTTTTCACCTAAATTTAGTTTTCTAAAAAAAATAGTGTCAGTTCCATTTTGTTTCCTTTAATATTTCAAATAGTGATCTCTATAAATAAAACCACACGACGTGTTTCAAGGAATAAAATATTTTGTTAATATAAAAACCTGATTTTTTAGTTTTAAACACTTTATTAGATACATAAAATCTCTCACATTACTAGATAGCTGTAAATATAATTATACGAGAAATAAATTTATCACATAAAATGATAATATTGTGTAATATATAAATCATGTACTTCAATATTTCATAAAATTGTGTATTTATTTTTTTTCATTTTAAGCTGTATTGGTCATAAGAAATAAGTAAAATCACTTCTTTAAGGAAGGGGTAAGAATAAGTATCCTATATTTACTGTAAAAACATCAACACCTAGGTTTAAATTTATAACCTTCAAAAAAACCATAATTTAAATGTAATAAAAGTTTTCTGAAAACGGAAACCATTAAAAATTCAAAAAAAAAATCCCAAAAAAAATAAAATCTCTTTTTTTGATAATGCATACGTAATGTAGATTATATGCCCAAATATTTTTTAAACACGTTTTTATATAAGGAGATAAAAATGTGATTAATTTATTGGGCGAAGAATTGTGGTAATGTTATAAAAACAAACTTGCCGCAAATAAAATATCCACGTTCACAAAAATTTTGAAAACTACAAATAACTAAAAATTTGGATATTTCAAATGAATTTGAAAAAATCTTCTTTAGCTTCGCAAGAGATTATTGCAAAATGGCAATTATATCTTCTGGAAAAACTACCTCTAGAATATTTCAAAACAAAACTTTTCTTTGTATACCACATTTTCTAAGATTCCGTTCAAATTGTAATTTATATTCAAACATTTATAGTTTCCTAATCATGAAAAAACCAAATCAATTACAAGTTCAAACGTTCAAATTTGTAGGAAGAGATTTAAGTTAAAATTATTTTTCAATTGAACAATATTACACGTACACATATTGAAAGGTGAGAATGCTAAAATCTCTTACTAAATAATCGTATAACAAAAAATATAAATTTATTCAAATGTATTTTACTTTCTCCTTTTGAAATAGAACTAACTATAACAGAATCGCGGGCAATCGTATATAATAATGAAATTTTTTAACCCTAAAAAAGTTGATAATTTTGCAAGTATACAATATCATTTTTATGTACCTCATTATTAGAGTACATTAAACTTTACTTGAATAATTCAAACGTTTGAATAAATTGTCATCTACACTCATAATAACCTTTACTCCAAAAGAAAATTAAATAAACAGCTAGTGTACGAGTATGTATGTATGTACATATATATTTGTAAATTGGAAAATACCCACTGTTATGGTTATTATTTATTTGTTGATAGAAGAAATAAGATAAACTGTTCAAAAGTGTATTATGTATTTCCATTGTTATTCAACGTGAGATAAAATCAAATTTATTCGTGTTATCTTAGCATTGAAAGTATTAAACTAAACATGATAATATACATATATATGTGCATGTGTATGTATCTAGGGACGTTGTTCATTCAAGGATTTCATACTTCACACAATTACAGTGAGCAAAACGATACTTTAAACATGTGCATTATATTAGTATACTATTATCTAAATAGATCATATAAGAATACTGCCTCTCGGTTAAATTACTTTCTTTAACTTGAATCATTGCATAGCTGATAAACAATAAACTAAAATAGTTGTGTTGCATATCAACTGGTCAATCATTTTCAAATAGTAACAATGTTATTATTCTAGTTGGGTTCAGATGTACTATTTAACATTTCTACATTTATATAATTATGTGTTTTTTTAATTCCTATTTTTAGTCTATAAATAATACAGATCCATAATAATACATATTTACGTGTAGAGCAAATGTTGTTTACGTTAAGAATGGATAATAATTAGAGCTCTCGGTTTGGTACGTGTATTGATATACACGTGTACCCGTGTTCCGTTCCTTAAAAGTACAATGTATTAATACCCGTGTATTACACGTGTTTTTGATGTCCGTGTACACGTGTATTAAGATACACGTATATTAAAGGTCCATCTACACGTGTATTTAAGGTCCAGAAGTTTGTATAACATTTTTTAAAGAAAATTTAGGAATACTGCCGTGTGGCAGTCAAAATATAATAAAATGAAATTTTTTTTTTGAATTGTTGATGAATGAATTATTTTTCTCAACAATGGAAATAGCACATGTCTCTTTGTCCCACTCTTAGATCCAGTGTTTCTTTCAGGCATTTCTCCAGGTATTTTTCTTGATGTAATATAAATGACCTCCCGATTTTTTCAAATGTCCCCTAGAGAAAATTGTCTGAAAGAAACACTGCTTAGATCCACCACTGATCAGGGTACATGGATACTGAATACATGTCACAGGTACATGGACTTTTAATACATGGACTTTTAAATACACGTGGGGTACACGGACTCTAAATACACGTGTATACGTGTATTTTAATTACACGAACCTTAACACCGTTCCCATAAAAACACGTACATCCGTGTTCTTAAATACACGTGATATAGAGACCTCTAATAATAATACATTCTAGACTAATATTAATGGTTTTGATAAAACAAATTAAAAAAATATATATATATACGTTTAATCAAAGATTTTTGTACAAAACTACAGTAATAACTAATAATAAAATTATTAGTTTGTGATGTTTTAAGACTTTCATTCAACTTACCAACTTTTACAAGGAAAATAATTCTAACATCCGTTAATTTCCATAACATTACTTGATTTCCCAAGTATTATTTTTTTTCAAAACTGTATGATAAAAAATTTTGAAAAAAATTTTGTTTTTTGTAACAATGAAATTTTAAATATAAACCTAATTATATATATATTGATAATTAATTAATCAGTAGTCTGAAATTCTTTAAATTAATACTTTAAATATCCAACATGTCTTACCATAAGAATAAAAATGGTTTTTTCGGATTCATGGATATTTTGTTTTGTCCGAAAAGGTTCACGATACAAAGAATGAAAAAAATGACTGAATCATACTTATCATAAAGATAAACGCTTTTCCATTGTTTTGAAGTGTATTTTAAAAAAAACCTTTTTTATATTTATTATTTCGTAAATTTATTTGTAAAAAGAACATTATAAATCAATCCTCGAGTTCACTCGCCTAGACGCAAATGCGAACTGGTTTTCAATTAACTTTAAGTAATCTATACGCAAATAAACATTATTTAGAAACCAGATAAGACACATTTTATATAACAATTAACGAATACTATACATATCGCTCGCCTTAAACAACTGTTTAAAATATCGGAATAATTGATTATAACAAATAAAAAACTCATTAGAAGTTACATAATTATAAAAACAAATAAAAAAGTAATAATGTTATGAAATATATTTAATTATAATAACACAAATCTTCATTTTTGTGGACTAGAGAATATAAATATTATTAATCGGAATTACGTTTATACGAACAAACAAAAATATGTATACATTTGATAAACACAAACATTAGAGAAGAAAAATAAATAAGTAAAATAAATGTTTTATATCTATGAAATTTTCGAACATATTTCCCTCAAACGGTAACGAACACAGATATCTTACTGCTCGACGATATACACCACTGGACATTTTCACCGTAGCCACCCGAGATAATAGACCATAATAGATTAAACTCAACCTAATTTCCAATGAAGTGGAACCGTGTTGTTCCTTGTACCTTTGTCGCTTGTCCAACATTTTCACTCTTGAATCTGGGATAGGTATTCTCGGTTCCAACGAGTACAGATTTATTAAGAACTTGTTCCTCAACGGTATCTTTATTCATTTGATTTTCTTTTACTGGCCATAAAGATGAATCTAACACTAACCAACAAAGACCATCAAACTATAGTCATTCTTCTAGTATTTGATTTGGCTCTCTCTTACAAGAAATAACATCAGTAGAGTTATCTTTAGTAGATACATGTGACCACTCGGATACGGACATAAGCTCTTGAATTTCACTCACTGCAATGAACGTTTTCCACTGCTTTGAAGGCGATGTAATGCAAGCCAACATGATGGATGAGTCTGTCTAAAATATTCGTTGATTTATGTTTAAGTTTAGTTTGGGAATAATTATGGTAGCTAAATGCGCGAGTAGTACTGCTCTACAAAGTTCAAGACGCGGTAAAGAAATCGACTTCAGTGGAGATTCTCAGGACTTAGCGCAAATTAATCAAAACATATGATCACCCTTGTTGTTCGTAGTTACTAAATATAAACAGGAACCAAATTCCTCCATCAAAGCATCTGAAAAACTATGTACCTGAATATCAATTACTTTTCCAACTACTGTAATGCATCTCAGAATAAATAAACCATTTAATACAGTTAAAATTTTCGAAATTCAGGCCAATCTATTCTCGTTTCTACTGGTGATGGATCAACTCATCCGATGTCCATTGACCATAATTGTTGCAATTTAATCTTTGCTATAATTACAACAGGCCCAATTAGACACAAAGGGTCAAATATGGTGGCTATTTCAAACAAGACTTTAAATTTCGAAAGATTGATATTATACCTAAAAATGCCACATGAAGGATCCCAGAGGAGACTTCGAATTTTGATAGAATTTTCCGATAGGTCTAAAATCAATGTTGGATCATTGTGCTCATTATCTAAAACTCCTAGTAGAGAAAGTTCAGTAGCTGTCCACTTCCTTAGCTCAAAACAATCACCCTTTAATACTTCAATTATCTCATAATGTAACTGCAGAGCGTCTTGCAATGTATCAGCACTACCTAAATAATCGTCCATGTAAAAATTGTGTTCAATCATTGCACAAACGGCAGGATGTTGATTAGCTTCTTCAACCGTTAACCAATGTAAACAACCTGTTGCTAGGAAAGATACTGAAACGGTTTCGTACATCGCGGTATTAAGGCTAAATATCTGTACTTCTTGTTCAATATTGAGTCTCCAAAATATACATTGGTAATCTCTATTTTTCAGGGCAACCCATATTCTTCGATACATTTTGGAGATATCTGCGGTCATTGCGTATTTATGTTTTCGAAATCGAGTCAATAAATTAATTAATTCTTGTTGAATACAAGATCCCTTAAATAGGACGTCATTTAGACTAATTCCGGATGTAGTTCGGTATTATGCATCGAAAACTATCCTTAATTTTGTAGTAACGCTCTCATCTTTCCACATAACGTAATAAGGAAGATAATAACTGCTTTTTTCATATTCATCAGAACTTGATTCAATTCGAGTTATATGCCCTAGATCCACACATACACATACACATACACACATACACAAAATCACATAGACAGCCATTATTCATTTTCTTTTAAATAACGAGTGCCTATGTCTTAAAAAAAATTATTTTAAAGAAAAATAAACAAATAAATATAGAAAAATCTGACCTTTACGTTATTTCGTTTGTTAAAATTTGCGTATAATGTACATACGTTTCCTTAGTGTAAACAAACAATGTCGTATTATTGTTGTATTATAAGCTATACAAGCTATAACGAATCCACTGATACGAACGAATTGTTACGCACACGCTATATTATAATTATTGATTTATCGCTATTATATAAGTAGAAACGAGCGGAATACAAAAAAGTATATATATATATATATATATATGTTTTTTTTTATTTAAAAAGCTAAGTATATATATATATATATATATATAATATATATATATATACATTATAGCTTAACCATTAAATACATAGATACAACTGGAAATAATACAATAATATGAGATAATTAGAGATCATATATTATACATTATATACTGAAACAAGTTATACAATGCAAAAAAAGGAAAATAAATAAATGAATAATATAGAAATAACAGAATAAAAAGAAATAGAGAATTAATATAAATATAAAAGAGATAGGAAAAAAATTAATAATAATATTAATAATAAAAAAATAAATACCTTTTCTTTTATTATATAGAGAAACCCGATGACGAAATAAAATAGATAAGTTTAGTTATGGTTGAAGGACAAGATGAGTTAACCAAATTATATGGAGTGTTGTTGTTATTTACATGCAAATAAGATCAAAAAAAAGCCCTGTAGATAGACGACCTAGGACAATGGTAGCATATGTGAATAAAGTCATTCTTCGTAGGTTCCGGAATGGAATGACATGTACAACAAGGTGAGGAATTAAGACCTAACAAAGCGCCATGTGCGGGTAACCGGTTATGGCCGAACCTTAGTCTCATAAAGATACAAAAAAGTATATTTAAATTAGTTAATAACTATCAATACGATTTATATATATATTTATACCGTACTTAACGCAAATATCGACGACGACGTACGTTTGTTATCGAACTTCAAAAATACGCACTGAAATGAGTAAATGAATAATGCAAAATTTCATTCAAAAAAGATTTACTTATTTCATCATTGCACTGGATAAACGAATTTAAATGAACAAGAATAAAAAATTATTAAATACTACAGCGATGTATTCGACGATTACACAAAAATATGACACTTAATCTAACACATATTGTTTTCGTTCACAACGCATCCTGAATGCTATTATCCGGCTCGGCAGACCAAATGTTTCGAAGTGGATTATAAAAAAAATCTTTTTTATATTTATTAGTTCGTAAATTAATTTATTAAAAGAACATTATAAATCGATCCTCGAGTTCACTCGCCGAGACGCAAACGCGACTGGTTTTCGATTAACTTTAAATAATCTATACACAAATAAACATTATTTGGAAAACAGATAAGACACATTTTATATAACAATTAACGAATACTATACACCCATAAAAACGGAGACCTTAAACTGTACAATTTACCGATTGAAAAAAAGATTAATAATGTCATAAGATACACGGGAGAAAATGAACGTTCAAATACACCTATTGGATATTCAAGTACATACACTTACAGAAATAATGTAGTTTTTTTTATTATTATTATAAATCAGATTTTGATTGTATCAAATAATATTGTCGTAATAATTTTTAAATTACATAATCACCGTATGTGTGATTAAATCAACCTTCGTAGATGTAAATCCGAAATAAAAAAAAAATTTTAAAAACAAGGATACGTAATTAACGACACTGTGGTGTTGTACGAATTTGATGTATGACGTATTCATACAGTGATAAACGTTAAAATAATGATGGACGGTTTACGTTATCGTCGTTTGCTGATGTAATGACTCGTGTATTAGTTGTTTATAGCTGTTTATAAAGTAATAACCAAAATATATGAGGATTATAGTAGACAAATTTTGCGCAAAATAGATACGAATATATGCGATTAGATATATTACTGATTAAATTTAGTTCACGAATTATTGAATAAAGTGGTAATTTGTATATTATATTGTTATTCATCTGGGTGGGGGCCTCCTAATTACACTTGAGTGAATGTCTTAGTTTTTATATTTCTGCATTGATAGATTTGCGCGAAATGTATTCTTGCTGTACCAAATCACATTAAGTATAGTAATTAAAATTACAATAAAAATATTTGACATTTATAGTGAAACCTTGATAAGTCGAAAATCAAGGGAAATGCAATTTTTTCGACTTATCGAGGTTTTCGACTTACTAAGGTTTTCGAGTTAACAAAGTTTAAAAAAAAATCGACTTAAAGAGTTTTTAAAATTTATATACGTATATATTAAAGTTTTTAATTACATATTATATAGTATATAAATTGTATAATTACAGTGTGTAATGTTATTATTATTATTTTAAAATTATAACTAAAAAGTTATGATGAAAAATGTGATTAAATAATTTATATAAATAAAAAAAATTATCATTAAAAAAATATAATAAAAAATATTTACAGTATTGCAACTTTATAATAGATAATTTGTTATCTTACTTTGATTTAAAGTTTGAGAGCACATGCTATTATCAATAGTATTGATTCAATAGTATTTTCTACTACATTTAGAGCAGAGTACACTTTATCGTCCACATTACTTAATTGTTCGGTGAATGTCCTTAGCAATATGAGTGCTGCTGTTGCTTCATTGAAACACAAGGCACTGACTCAGATGATGCTTCTTTGATGTCATCAACATCATCAGTGCTATGAACGGAGTCAGTTACATCGTCGTCTGTCAGAATACCAGAAGTGGCGACGTCTTCTTCAATTTCAACAAAATCATTAAATGTTTCTTCCACGATTCTGTAACAAATTACCATCAGAGCCCATTTTCTTTCATCCGTAACAGTATTTTCGATTATAAGCATCAATATGTCGTTTTCCTCAGCTTCAAGTATAAATCCATACGATCTAAAACAGTTCACGATTGTTGACGTTGTTACGTTTCTCCACGTTTTATCAACAATGCGTGAAGAATATCGATTACAATAGATTTTTCGTCATTCATATCACATAATTTTTCTCACTATTTCTATTATATAAAGCGTTTTGAACGTTTGAACCATTCCTTGGTCCAAAAGTTGTGATTTTGAAGTGGTATTTGGCGGTAAAACTTTTACTTTTACAGCTTGACAATTCGGTATAATATTATGAGCCGGGAAATTGTCTATAGACAATAAAATTTTGCGTTTTTGTTTTTCATCTGATTGTCGATTTGTAATGCCATTCCGCAAACAATTCACTAGTCATCATGCTTTCTTATTTGCTCTGTAGTCAAAGGGAAAAGATTTGACACCAACAAAACACATAGGTTTTTTCGATTTTCCGATTATTAAAGGTTTCAATTTATCTGTGCCAGTCATGTTAACAGCCAATAATAGTGTAAGTCGTTCTTTGCTATGCTTACCACCACTATATTTATCATTTTTAAATTGAATGAAACTTTTATCTGGCATAGATTTATAAAAAAAGTGCAGTATCGTCGGCATTGAAAATATCACATGGTTTATATCCTTCCAGTAGCTCACTCAAATTTATTTTCCATTCATTTACAACATCGTCACTGATAGCTGCACTTTCACCACAGACTTTTCTAAAAGCAATATCGTGCCGTTTTTTTAAATTTTCAAGACCCCTGTTACTTTAAATTGCTCGTGGCCTAATGATTTTGCGAAATTTTCTGCTTTTTCTTTTAAAATAGGACCACCGATACTGACATTGGGATATTTTCATTGCTTGAACCACTTAACTACACATTCTTCTACGTCTGAAAAATCAGGGCCTCTTTTCCTCTTCCGGTCTGTTGGAATGATTTAAGTTTTATATTTTTATAATTTAAGTTCAAATAAATTTAGTAGTTATATTATTTAATTTTTATATTTATCAAAATTATATTTAAAATATAATAAAAAAAAGAAATATACACTTTTCTCTTTCAAATATCATACTTTTATTTGTATGCGTATTATACGAGTATTCTGTGTAATGAATGTAATGATAGTAATGTTTTATGTTAACAAACTGAATACGAGTTTCATAGCAAATAATAATTCATTATAAAAACAGAAATATTATTGCTGTTTAATACAAAGCTGACATACAAACAAAAAGTAAAATTCGAAAATTACACACTGTTGCATTATATTACATATCAAACCAATCAGATGTAACTCATCCGATTTTTGAAAAAATTATAATTTTATTTCAATTTAAGCAATACGGTTACTTGATTATTTTTACATAAACAAACAATAATTTTCAATAAAACTACGATACCTATTCGATATAAGCGGGTACATCATTAGAGTAAAAAATAATCCTTTCGGCCGAATTTAGTGCATGGAAAACATATCGTATATATATATTTTTTTTTTTTTTGATTGGCAAACATGTTTTATACGTATAATATATACTATAAAATAATTCTGAATATCCAGACAGTTGAAATAAAACTAATTAGCCATATTTTAAAAGTATGCCCATGAAATATGGCCCACTTGTCTTTCAGTACAAATTTAATTTCAAAACCTGATACAGCATATTAATATTATGTAAAAAAATTGTATTGCATTCGATTTTAGATACTACAATAATGAATTCTTAAATATATATAACACGCTACATCGACGTTCTGTTTAGGTAATCGTTTGATAAAGTTTAATATAAATTTTCATTTGATTTTATATTTTTTTTGTTAAGTTAATTACTTTTGTTTAAATCATGTTTAATGACATTCAACAGATTATTTTTCTTCTTTCGTTGTATCGATAATTGTATTCGATGATAATGATTAAAATCCGGGTATTTATTCTCATACAAAAAATTATAATAAGATGAAATATAATAATAATAATGGGGTTTATTTAATGCACAATATTTTTTAACAATGCAAAAAATATGCTCACAAAAGTAATAAAATATAACAAATAATTTTTTTTCGTTGACTACTTTATACGATTAAAAATAAATTTGTAGAAAAATAATAATACGATTTTATAATAATGAAAATATATTAATATGAAAATAAATGTTATATTTTTAAAAAAAAGTCTATATAAAAACTTTTTTGGAACTTTTCAAAGATAAATAAATAAGTAGGTATATTCAATCATGTTTGCTAAACAATTGGTCAATAACATATTTCTTTTTTGATATAAATATAAAAATTGTGGACTAAAATAGATGCCACGCACCTGTTTTTTTT
The DNA here is from genome assembly GCA_019022885.1 of Schlechtendalia chinensis. Taxonomy (NCBI): domain Eukaryota; kingdom Metazoa; phylum Arthropoda; class Insecta; order Hemiptera; family Aphididae; genus Schlechtendalia; species Schlechtendalia chinensis. Next base: position 37,861,123 of record CM032339.1, read on the forward strand.
AACATTATGAAAACAATAAATTAAACAGTCCAAAAAATGCATTGTTTGATGTGTTTTTATTTGCATTATACGAGTAGTCTTGTCCAGAGCCTAAATTAGGCATTTGCTTAATTTTTTGCTACAATTTTCATTCCCAAATCTCTTTTCAGGAATCCTCTTAAATAGCGTAATTACACAGGTTTATGATGAGTTATTCAGTTTTAGACTAAAACAATACATTTTGTAACTAAATATTAAGTGATAAATCTTTAAAAAACAACACTTCATATTAATATTTACAATAAAAGAGTTTAAACATATGTCTAGTATAATAGTTTCTATACGTCAGGAATGATAAAAATTGAGTTTCCTATGTAACTGTATTTACTTGCAGACATTTTAATTTTTTTTACAACTTCTTGTTTCTAAAGTAAAATTCACCATAAACTGCATTTTAAAATGAAAAACTATGAATCATATATTAAATCCGCATTTGTATACACCACAACACAATGAATTACGCTACTAGAACTCCTTAATATTTTGTCTTAATTTATACCGTATACGCATGATACAAAAATGTTGCTAATCGTTGAAATTAACCGTTAAAAGTAGTAAAACTTTTATAACGGGAATGGTTGCGGGAGGGGGACATGTTGTAACGTCCTCCTCCTGCATCCATTCACGTAATAAAAGTCTTACTACTCCACCAACTGCGTATAGTTTGTACTTAAACGTATATAGTTGGCAACGTCAAAAACTTATATAGGTATTTATCTATACACGAAATAACAATATGCAAACATGTTTTACTGTCGGGATAAGTAAAAGATTGCCTGCAGAAAACCAAAGACTAATGAAACAAAACTGATGCGCACGGTACACATTTGGGGCACTGGTGTGTAATCTTGTTAAAAGTTGTGAAAAAAATACGCTTTGTATAACATGACATATTTAAGCTTATTCACGTCCAGTCAAATAATTATTAAAAAGACTGCGTTTGAGCGTTGTGTGTATGACTTTTTTTCAACAGCCGTATTGTTATTTCATATATTGTAGAAATAATCAAAACAAGGTCAGTAATTAATGTTATATTTACATATTTATATAATAATATAAGCTTATGCACATATACAAATTATATCCATTTAGTATAAATCCCATTTCCACTACGATTTATCGGCCCATTTAAACGTTTCGCCACCGCATTCCGAAATATTATGTTATTCCGACGGTCTACGTTTTACTCTTTCGTTGCACAAAACATTATAATTAAATACAATTAATTTAAACGAGAAAGAAAAAATACAATTTTGCATAATATTAAAGTACTCGTATATTGTATTTATATTTTTTTTCTTATTTTTTTTAAACTATTATAAAGCTTTATTTTACACATTTGTAATATAACCTATCACGCAAACATAAACTCTAAGCATATACCTACTTTACGATTGGACTAATTCGAAATTTTATAAGGTCAAAAGTAATTTTTATTTATATTCGGTTTGTGCTTCAATTCCTTTGCTTTGTCAAATATAAAGCCACGTAGTAAGGTGATCATGAGTGGGTTTTTAATTGGAATATTATCATTTTTATTAGTGATAACTTATTATCAAAAGTGACACATCATAATTCAAATTTTTTCGAGAAATATAAACCATATACGACATCTAATAATGAAGATGAGAAAAAAACAATGTATATATTTATTTATGACCACATTATTCCCTTACCCGGAAACTTAGCGATAACAAATAATGTTCTAGATAATTAATAGTTTTCGTGTATTTTAATATAATATTCTTCTCTGTTCATAATTCTGTTATGAATGACTATGCCACTGTTACTATTATTTTTGAGTGTGTATTAATTCATTTTTCGTTATAAAAGTCTTAAATCACCTAATTATTCTTGTTTTGTTATTATCATTTATAATACAAAAGCATTAGAGTGTTCTATTTGATATCCGAAAACGTTAACGATTGTGTTCTCATGGAAATACGTACCTATATAAAGTGAATTATATATAAATACATATTAATATCATTGACATTTTGAATAGTGATTTGTAAATCATAAAAATTGTATATGTTATTATCTTCCTAAATGGCTATTCTATTTGTATTTTTATCAATTTTTATCAATACACTAGAAAATATTACAGGTATTGTATTCTATATTGTGAACCATTATTTTATATATGTATAATAAATATACATATAATATATATATATATATACTAACACTGTTTATCTTTAACATCAAAATACTGTTTAAAGGTTAATTTTAAATAAAGTTAATTTATGTTACTCATAAATTTATCGTCGTTTATACACAATAAATTATTATTATTATTATTATTATTATTATTATTATTATTGTCCAGTCCATTAATATTTATATTCATGCTCACCCATATTAAAAAATTGTTTATAATATTATCGAATGAGTTTGAATGTCTGTATAAAATTAAATGGCAAATTAATTAATTAATTAAATGAAAAGGGTCCATAATTCATAAGCGGTTCGCTTGCCATAAATCAAAAGTTATCCAAAATATTTAAAAATCAATTGGAATTAAATATATTTACATAAAAATATATATTTAAAAAGTATATAAATATGTATAATACAATAACCAAATTTAGAAAAATTATACGATTATAGTGTTTTCTATAAAATAAAAGAAATATAAAATCAACATCTTATAAAACCCGTTTAATTACAAATTTAAAATCAAAACAATTTTTAAACTTGCTTTATTTTCGTTATTATTTATATGAAACAATAAAATATTGCTATATTTTTCACTATTATTTGTTTATTATTTATTTATAAACGTATATTTCCATATTACATCTAACTGAATCTATAGCGTACGTATTTTCTAAACAAACAATTATTTGTCTCTTTAAACAATTAAAATAATATTATCATTACTTGTAACTAATTTTTCCACATGAGTATTAAACTTTATGAATAACACACAAATGTTATGTTTACAATCAAATACTTAAATGCATTATACTTACACTTATCTATTATAACATTTATGTCATTGTTTTAAAATTTTAACATTAATTTAATCATCTAAATATGAAAATTATAGATATAATACGTGATCAGATATATAGTTGTATAAACATATTATATAGATTTTTTACACACCATTGTGTGTAATTGGGTCGATTTAAAACAAACTAAACCATAATTTGCATGATGAAACAACAATATAATGTTTTTTCTTCTATTAACAATTAAGTTGGTTTAAATCTTCTGTATAAATATATTAACAGCAAAAAAAAGAATAATAATTATTATACAAAATTAAAATTGTAATTATAATTTTAATTATAAACATTTCATGATTGTTTATCAATGATAATAATAAAAATGTGAGTTTGATTCCAGTAATTAGATAAACGATAATAATGAATTATGTTAGTTTTTAATCAATAATTATTAGTTTCACAATGAATCTTTACTATTATTATTTTCATTGATCTTTCGCCTCAACATCTAGGCTTTTAGTACTTATAAATGTAACATACATATTACATTATTTACAGAGAATATTATATGTAGAATATAATATTCTATGAGAATATTATATGTACTATTGGAACAATAAGGTAAAATAAAAAAATAAATAAATAAAATAAAATAAGATACATTTTAATAATTGATAACATTATTATATTATATCTTTAATAGAATTTGTTTCTTTATGAATGTTGATCATTTGGTTTTGTTTTCAGTTGAAAATCCTAAACATTCTACAGTACGAGTAAAGTGACTGTTTTTGTACAGTTCTTTTATCTTCGTTTAGAATATGTTTTATTGATGTTTGGACACCACATATAGAGCGATCAAGGATGGTATATTTGGACATTAAGTAGCTGTGTATCAGTCTTCTACGTCTAATACGTATTTTTTATAATTATATTTGTGACAGTAAAATGTTTTCTCTGAGTGAAACTTTACGTTTTAAAGCTAGAACTTGAACTACAAAATACTGTCAAGTCCATTCCATTATTTTCATTTCAAAAATAATTAATATACTTTTCTTCTAAATATCTTATACAAATCAAATTGCACGTGATATTATATGCACGACTGAAAAGTATATAAATATCTAGAGAAAATACATTAACTCAAAACAATTATACTCTCACAGAAATTTAAAAAATATGAAAAAGAAAAACTAAATTTGACTTTATTAAATCAGTATCATGTTGTTCTAAGAAATAAAGTATTGTTATTTCGTGAGACATAACAAAATTGAATTATAATATACTAGTATAATTATTCAAACATCTAATTTTATGAAATTTAAAAATGTATTATAAAATTGTGTCTCATATAATGCAAAAATCTTTATACAATTTGTTCGGTACGGAAATTACCGGCGGACGAATATATATACAGTACAATCTCGGTAATCCGACACATATCAGACCACGCTACTGCCGGATTAACGAAAACCGCAGATTAACGGGGCTCACATAAAAACGCATTTTTACTTATTGAATTTTGCATTTTTACTGATACATATAAAAAAAATGAATTACATTATGTATTATTATTATTTATAAATAATAATTATTATTATAATTATATATATATTATTATTTATTTATTGTAATTATTATAGAATATAAGTAATACGTACATGGTTATATTTAATTAATATTTTAATTAGACAGATTTAAAAAAATTAATTATTTTGTTTGTTTTTTTGTTTGAAATGATACTTTTAATACTTTTCTCTCCAAATTCGTTAGCGAGGTTTACTAACTTGTCACCATTTTCTATTTTATTTAAAATTTCTAGTATTTCAACTAAAGTTAAAGTAGTATGTTTTCGTTTTCGTTGTTGCGACATTTTAATGTAATTCGTAATTCAACACTATATCTAACCGGTACACAATGAACACGCACAACACTCCAACGTTAACTGAATAAAAGTAAAATATCTAATAGGTTTATACGTATTTAATCTGTAATTACTTAGTTTTATCTAACATTTTATCGTTAACGATAGTAATTTTATATATAAATATATATTGGTACGTATAGGTTAAAATAGCCGGATTACTGGACGTATCGAATTATCGAACGGCCGGATTACCGAGATTGTACTGTATATATATATATACATATAATGATTCACGTGGCGCGGGTGGCGAGGTGTTATCGAACGTTCTAGAAATCCCACTCCTCACTGCACTACGTCGAAAACGACGATTATTATCGAATATAGATTTTTCAAGTTTCAACCCACGACTGTGTCAGCGTGTGTGCGTTGAACAGTTGTCGGGTACAGTTTGCGTATGTTTACTCGAATTTTTATTAAGTTGTTCGGGAACATAAAACCTCGTGGCCCATGTCACTATATAAGGTGCTATTTTGTTTTTCTCCTTATGTTAACGTCGCTTGCCGTTGTCGTCGCGTCGTGACGTACTGTTTGATATTGTCGACGAGTGTACCAGTAACTGTAATTATTTCATGCTTCATTACTGCTATACAAATCATTCATTTATTGTATATTTATCTTGTGCGCCCAGTGGGGACAAACTGCTTTAAGATTGTTTTAATTTTCTCTTTCACCTCTTTTGACATTTTAAGCCTTTACTTTGGCACATTAAAATAAAAAGTATCCACCAAAAAGTGTCCACGAAAAACGTTACCTAAATTAAGATACCCACTGGGGACTGTCACGAAAAAGCGTTACAGAAAAAAAAACCTAAATCTCCCTTATGGTTTGTTTCCATGGCAACCATTGTTTTCATGGCAACCATCGTTTCGGTTTTGAAAAAATTTAAATTTGAATTTAAAAAAAAATTTTCACACATAAGACATAAAATGTCTCACTTAACGCGGACTCGTATGCGTTAATCTTTCACTGAAATTTTCTTTTATTTATTAAGCAACTTCTGCATATAGATATTTTACTTTAAACTTTATCGTTACAGTCCACTATCATTGTACAAATTTGTATGCATGTTTTTCGAATAGTTTGATATTATCCGACTCACCTTTCCTCTTTCAGCATCCCGCGATCACCTTCGCATCGGGAAGGTCGATGCGAACGCAATTAAAGTCAATATTTCCGTATATCCGTCTCCTTACAACTTTTTACCACAGTTATCAATACAAAAACACCGAGACACACACACGTATGTAGGTTTATAAATTTTTTTTTATACAATTTTAAAATATTAGTGTATAAACTAAAATGAATAAATTAAGTACAAAACCCCGAAATTTATCACGCCCTATACTCTATAATATGATTTTATTATAAAAATGAATTTCATTTAAATCCTAAACTATTACAAATTCACAATTTAGTGAATAACATAAATCAATTGTATACGCATTATATATATGCGTGTTGGGAGATTAATTTTTAAAACATATACAATTGTTACCTTTTGTTGTTATTAAATAATAATTTTTTTTTGCTAACGTTTTTATAATTTCTGCAATAAATAAATCCATCAGTCAGTCATACGCGTTTATAAAAACTATCCGTTATATATTTCTACGTATTACTTTTGGTCATATTTATTTTTTTAATATTTATTATTATTCAATGCTCAAATCTCTCTAACTTTAATTATATTTAAGAACTATTAAAACAAACACAATGAAATTTAAATATGTAAAGTTTTACGATTTCGTTTGTTGCCAAAATGTGGTAGGTGCTTTATGATTTTGGTGTTTTCGAGTATTTTAACAGGTTTAATAAAACTAACATGTAAACATAATTTAAAAACAAATTATTTTTTTCTTTTAAAAATGTTATTATTTAAAAGCGAGTGATTTATTATGCTATATTTAGACATATAAACTTTGTTGACAAATTTCACGAATGTACCATCTTATTAACAAATTGTTATATTTTCGGGCACTTACGAGTATTATATTATGTAAAAATATTTCTTATAATTGGAAGAAATATACTTTTCAAGTGTCGATTTTAACTACTAATATTTGCGAGTTCGATATGATAGCATATATTGTATTTGTCACCGGTATAAATATAATACACATCGTTTAAATTATCATAACAATAAAATAGTATTATAGAGTATTTGTCGATATTAAAATTTAACAAATATTAATTCTAAAATAATTTTCAATTTCTGCTATATTCTTCACCATATTGGCTACTGGAGAGTAAGTGTTATTCAAATTTTATCAAAATAATAAATAATACACTACGTCCAACATCTATATCATATATATTATTCTCATTCTATAATTTACGTATGGTGATATGTACTAAAAGATTTGTTTTTGTATGATTGACGGTTCTCTTTATTAGTTTTTTTTTATTTTTTACATTTCATTTCCTAAATTTGATTTCGTTAGTTTTTATTAACATTTATTACTTTAATATATCAAGTAACATTAAATGTGTATTTCTATGTTTAAATTTTTTTATATATCTAACTATAAAAGTAGTTTATATTAAGATTTTAGATTTATCATTAGATAATTGTGACGAAATTTTAAGAGTTTTTCAATGTACTAAATTTGAAACAAATAAGTTATTTTCGTTAAAAAATATTCGTTGTTATAATATGCACACATATCATTATTAGTAAAAAACATTTTATGTATTAGTATATTCATTTATAATAATATGAAATTATTTCGTACACTTTTTTCTATAATAAATAAAAATATACTGATGTTTGCTCCTTTCGGAACACCGATTAAATTTGCGAGTAAAAAAAATTTGTAAATCACAATACGAATGTTGAATAACTTTTCCACGGAATATTCAAATAAAAACGAAATAATAAGCAACCAGCACATACGATATATATATATATATTGGTCATCGGGATACAATAAAATATAAACTTGCCACTTAGACATAGCACATTACATTTAAATTGAAATGAGTATCACCATTACTACAAACTGTCACAAAAAATACGAATAATTACGCTATAGACCTTTCGATGATCACGTCTCCTCGTCAGTGTGCGCATACTCCAATTACGAACCACAACTCGCAACGGAATCGGTTTTCCGTTAGGCTTGTTTAATTTGTCGGTGATTTCAACATTGAAGTGAAAGCACCGACCCAATATATTTTCTCAATCCTCTTTGCATGGCTAATTATATTCACAGACACAATAAAAAAATAAAAAAAGAAAAACATTCTATTTATTTTATATATAATATTTAGTCGTTTAATATATAAATATTTTATCATTATAATTTATAAAATAAATCAGCAGTTTAACATCCTTTTATACTCCAAACACTAATATGTTTAGAGATTGCATCCTTCACATATTATACGGGTCGAAGATGGTTCTTGAACAAGCCAATATTTATCATTATCATTTAAATTCCAAATAAAAAAAGCTTATTATAGAAAAGCCACATTTCTATCAAGTGCAATCATCTATGCAAATGAGTTATATATAAATAGACTACAATTGATGTTGGGAAGGACTCAATCATAATATTTGCCGTACGATCAATTTAATCAGAAACTTCTTTTGCCGTCGGATTTAATGCAACTTGCCAATCTTATCGCAAAATGATATTTATGCTAAACATAAATGATAAATTTATGTCCTATAAACATTCGACAGCAAGTATAGAATTTAATGTAAAATTATGTGCATCTTATTTTCTTTATTAATTTAACTAAGAGTTATCTTTGTTTCCAATCATAATAATACATAATGTATTTTATAAAAATCAGAAATAGGTTATAGGAGACCGGTTCAAATTCAATATGGCGACAGTAAAAACGAACCGGAAACAATATTATGAAAGTAAATTATTGGAACAACAAGAAAAAGAAGCAGAACAGCAGTTATTGAATAATAAAGGATAACAAGAAAATGAATGAGAGAAAATGGAGAGAGAGTTGGAATACTGGAGAAGGGCGTTAGAAGACAGAGGTCTGAATAAACTAAATAGAAACAAGACAGTACAACTTAATTTCCTGAATGAAGAGCGTAGTATAATTCTAGATGGAGAGGAACTAAGCCGAGTCGAAAAATTCAAATATTTGGGTTCAATCATTGACAAAAAATGAGAACTCGACATAGAAATCGGGCATCGAACAAACGCAGGATGACTAAATTTGAAGAAAACAACCGGAATATTATGTGGCAAAAGAATGAGTTGGAAGATTAAAAGTAAAATATATAAAACAATAATTATCCCGGCAATGTTGTACGGCGCTGAAACCTGGCCTGTAAAAAAGGTGCAGGAGAAGAAGTTGGAAGTGGCAGAGATGAAGATGTTACGATGGACATGTGGTGTGACGAGGATGGACCGGATCAGAAATGACATTATAAGGGAGAAAATGAAGGTGACAGAAATATCGAAGAAAGAGCAAGAGAGACAACTACAGTGGTCTGGACACGTTGAAAGAAGGGAAGAGAATAACATCGTCAGAAGGATAGACTGGATGAGCGTGGATGGCAGAAGAAGAAAGGGGAGGCCGAGGAAGAAGTGGAGAGACTGTATCGAGGAGGATCTAGGGGAAAAGAATCTATTAGAAAATGAAGTGCACGACAGACTCTATTGGAGAAAATTGACAAAAAATGCTGACCCCACGTGAGGGGGAAAAGGCAAAGTACAAGAAGAAAAAGAACAAGAAAATGAATGTCTATATAACAATCGCAAAATATTTGAAGCAGAATTGAGACGAAAACCACAAGAATTGAGATAAATACAAGAAGGAGAATTAAAACCAAAACAAGAAGAAGAATTGAGATAAACACAAGAAAAATTGATTCTTAAAATTATAGGAAAAATATATAATTAACAAAAAGCGCAAAAATCATGTCGGAACCAAAATAAAATATTTACTATTAGTGATTTAAAAAAAAAACATTGATAAGTAAGCAAACGAATAAAACAGAATCAATATAGCGTATGTAAATGAACCAATAAGAAAATAACAATGCCAATATAAAAAACTAATGTTTTAATATTTAAATAGAAATGTAGAATGTGTAAAAATTCTGATTAAGTTTGTACTTTTAATTATTAAACAAATATTATGAAAACACTTAACTTATGTCATAAATATATATATATATATATTCTAACGCAAATATTATATGTTAAATGAAAATATATAGAAGTCTAAACACAATATCATATTTATTCAAATAAGCTATTTTTTTTTTTTTTTTTTTTTTTACTTGAAGAAGACTATTTAATATGATACATTAATTTAGCAATTAATCTTTCTTTAAAATTTATATAAATGCAAACATAATATGTTTATTGATTGATTTATCGTTGATGCAATTAATTTCGGTTATAAATCTCAATTAACAATTATTAAAATTGATTATATTATTTTTAATATTTTTAGCACCAGAAAATCATGTTTTTTCAGGAATGCTCATAAAGTTATAATTGATACATATTATCAATGATTTTAGGTAATTGCTGACCACGTTCACTAGGTAGTTAAGGCCTATTAAATTTATATGGTTGACAATAAAACGTATATAATAGTTATGCGACAGTTTTATAATATGCGATTCACTCTAAGTTGATAGACAAATGTTATTATCAACAAGTAGACTGTAACAAGTTCTTAACTTTAATTTAACCATTGTGAATTTAAAAAATGACCACTCAAGAGTTTTTAATTCAAAAGTTTTAAGATAAGAATAACTAAAAATTTTATTAGTACAATATTTTAGTTTTTGATGATACTGTTTTTAACAAATTCTTTTGATCGCTTTAGACAAAAGTTGGAAGAATATGATTCCTAGATTTCCCTACAGTTCACTTTGGTGTAGTTTCATTATTTCATAACAGTTTTATTTTGATTTCCAATTTATCATGATTACAATTTTAACATTCACTCAAAATATATAAATTTACTGAATATATTTTCATATTTATTAAATTAGTAAATGTGTCCATTGTATTATTAGTAAACGTCCTAAATTTTTAATATTACTCCATTTATCGTAATATATATTTATAACACAGTGTAAAATTATTCAATTCTTAAAAAGATAAATAAGAAAAAACTATAAATGAATAGTTGTATCATCTTTTTCATTTTATACCTGACGATGCCTTGTAGTCGAAACTTGTAATAAGTAAACAAATTTTATACAGCTCTATATTTTTTTAAATTTTTTTATTCTTATAATTTTATATTACTTTATTTAATATATACAAGTATATAATTATTTATGTATAATGTAAAATGTTTTTTTTAATTCGTGCTCTAAAGATTTTAGTTAGAACTGTGAATGTATATTGAATAAGAGTTTAGATTTTTCGCTTTTTGGGCATTGAAACTTAAACATCTAATTTCTACACATGTTGATGTACAAAAGTCAAAAAAAAATTTAAATGTTTTAATATTTCTCATGTTATTAAGGGCTAATTAAAGATAATTAATATAATGCATTGATGATTATATGTTTTTCACATTGCATTAATACACTTACTTCATTTATAAAACGATGAATGGGATCCATTACTTTTAGTCATGAAAAGAGTTTAATGTTTAAATTGAAATAAAAAACTGTAAAGCTCGAATATCAGGTTGTTTAATTAAACTAATTATTTCATCGAGTGCTAATAGAATAACTGAATATTTTTGGTGTTTCAAAGCTATGCCTATCCGACAGTCCTATTTGTTGATCATCATTGTCAATCAACAATAATAATTAATAAATAGATAATTAGTTTAAAAAATAAACTGATACCATTATTTATAGTATTTATGATAACAGAACATGTTGTGTTCAGTTTTTTAATTTTTTGAAGCTGAAAAAAATTTTTATTATCTTTTTAATGATATTATAAACTATTTTTTTTTGTCTTCAGGTATACAATTACATAGCCTGTATATCATTTTCAAACGCTTATATTTATATAGATTATATACGAGTACTTCAAAAATTATTTAGAAATTTTGTTTCTTAGTAACATTTATGTAGACATAGTTAATTAATTTGATATAATATATTTTTCTAATGTTTGCCATTTAGTTTGAGTTTTAAATTCTATAAATAGAGAAAACATTTGAAAAATTATATTATGAACAATGATGACTTTTAAAGGTATTAATGTAAAACGATTTTCATCGAAGGTCTAAAAAAAAAGTAAATTCTTTCAAAAATGAAAAATTGGAGAAAATTTAAAATTATTTTTCAACGGGTAAATGAATTAAAATATTGAATACGATTATTTATCATTGCTTATAAATTATTTAGAAGTGAACTTTAAAAAATCCTTTTTTATATTTATTATTCGTAAATTTATTCATAAAAACATTATAAATCAATCCTCGAGTTCACTCGCCAAAACGCAAACGTGAAATGGTTTTCAGTTATTTTTAAATAATCTATACACAAAAAATCATTATTTGGAAAGCAGATAAGTCACATTATATAATAGTAATTTAAAGTACAATAACAGTATAACACAAACACACCTGTCCTGGATTCCCACCTGATTTGATTTGATACCTTCGACTTTTCCCAACTACCTATGTCATATATTTATGATATCAATGTGAATCGTAAAATAATATTCCATGTCAATTAGATCTAACCATTTGATACGTTAAAATATATTATTATATAAACACATAGTAAATATATATTGTATACTCGTATACATAGTATAGATATCATATATATGCTACAAATTAAAACACTCTTTTAACATCCCCACTTCTCTTCTTATCTGATGAAAAGTTTAAATAAACACCAATATTAAACGATATATATATTTATAAACGTTTACGCAATAATAAAAATCAAATCGTAATATTCATAAATACACATTTTATTATAAAAAACAGAAAATAATATTGCGGTAAGTTCAATAAAATTCACGGTTACTTTTTAAAACTCGTATTTAATATATAATTAAAATTATTTAATATGGTTGATTTTTTATCTAAAAAATACAGTAGATACCGTATATCGAAATTACATATTACAATTACAATTTTGTTTACAACATGTTAAACAAAAACAAAATCTTCGAAATCTTTTATATAAGTAAAATATTGTCTAAAACTAGTTAAAAATGATTACGGATCTATGATAAAATTAAATAATACTAAAATAAATAATAGATAAAAATTCAATTTTCGCAATTCATGTTTTTCTGAAAAAAGTAAATAAAAATGTATCTTTTTTTTCTTTAATGTGTGTGAAAATAATATTTTTAGTAAATAATGTTTTTCAAATCGAAATATTATTTATATTTTTCCTTAAGCTCACAGACAAATCAACGAGACTCTTTGAATATATCGTTGTAAATAAACGTACATAAATTTGGTCAAGATCGCAAATATCGATTTTACTTACAATTTGTATGATTTATTAAAAATATATTTCTTAATGTTTTGGTAATTTACGCAATTAATTTATCTAAACCTTAATAAAAAAAATTATAATTAAAAATATTTGTTTATATTGTATAAATACGAGTGGTAAATATTAGTAATAAAATAATACTCTACATGTGCTTTATGTGTTTTTCAAAATATAATTGATGTAATTTTATTCCTAACCAAAAATATAACTAAATATGCCGACAAACACCACTCATTTTAAATATGAATAGAACACCTACGTTTCTCTTTCAGTTTTCGACAAATGTTGTGAAGGCGTGTATACACTTTATATGAACGCATATTTTTAGTCCTATGTCAATACAATTTATAATGCTAATAAGTATTGTTTATGTATTTGTCGGTATATATGTGTGTGTGTTTATGTATGTATCTTAAGTAAAAAGTGTTTTGTTTTTTTAAAAATCATGATTCTTAAGTACTTTATATTAATCGGATCGATTTCTCACGTGTAAGTATGAAAAATATCAAATGATCGTTAACATTTTAAAATATAGATAAGTTTAATTCATTTTTTTTTTTAGTTTTTCAAACTATATCGATTTTGGAAGAAAATGTGTTCCGTATTTTATCGATCGAATTCTAAATAACAATGGTAAAAACATTTTTTACATTAAAACATCTATATTATGATCAATTTTCAATTTTATCCTGTTTTTAAATGAAGAACTTTCACTAGAAAAATTATATTATAAATTTACATATATATCGATACTAGATAAGTATACGTTTAAAGTAACTCGTGTTATAGATTTGGGATAATATAATTTTTCTAAATCCTATTTGTTAAACGTATATTACGAATGCTTACGCGCTACATGACTACGTGGTAACACTAAAGGTACTCAATTACTCTGCGTAAATTCATTAGATTTTATTTTGTTTAGCAATTCTATTTATCTTGTTAGTCATCATTCCTAAAAATATAAGGTTGACGTATATCTTCGCAGTGATATACTGTTATACGGTATTTACGGTATATATAAATACCGGTATATCAATGTATCGGTTATAGTCCTTTATTATACGATTTTATATATATATGATTATGTTACTAACTTGCAAAAGTTTATAAATTTGTACTTTTATGTGAAATAAAATAGATTTTTAAACCATTTTGAACATGTTTTTATCAGTACATCGAACATTTAGTATTTTAAGTTATACATATATATATATACATAATAATTAAAAAAAATCTCTGTCTTATAAGAAGTTATAATTCATGTATTTATTGACAACTTACATTTCTTAGACGGATAACCATTAAAATTAAAGCTGTGATCTATATAGCAAACCGAAAATTAACAATAATAAACAAATACTGAATATCGTTGTTTACATTTCTAAATTTCAAGTATTACAAAAGTCCTACCTACCAATATTCATTTTTATGCAGTTCAAAATTTTTTATATAATTATATAAACTAGTAACAAGCGTACGTAATTATTTAACTTTTTTCATGATTTGCGGTAAAACTCAAATGTTCCATTCCATTTTTTTTTTTTTTTATGGTTTTTTGGATTGAAATTTATAATTTAAGTTAAACATTGATTCGGCTATTGCAATTTAAATTTGCACATTAATAATTATAATATACAAATACGTGTGAAAAACTACAAAGAAAAAACTCCGAAACAAATATTTTCTAAATATTATTCGCATAGAACAGAGTAAGAAAATGTTACATACTGAAAAATATTCTATTGCATTCGTTTTTTAATTTATCAATTAGATACCACCGTTAAAATTCATAAGAACATACAAAATAATGGTAATTTAAACTGATAGTTACCAATTTGAAAATAATTAAGTCACATACGTATAAAATGAATTTACATAAATAAATTTTAAACTACATTAGAATGTATATTATTATAGAAATTTCGACCACCAAAACAAACAGATTGAAAAGCGAATAAATGTGAGCAAAATATAGTTAAGTGTTTCCATTTGTCGTATGTATCCTATATATTCATAAACTATAACCTATTAACAATTTCGTACAGATTAATAACAAAATGCTATTATTTTATTTCACTAACAATGCATAAAACATTAATTCTACTTTTCATAGTCCTAAAATTTAAAAATTGTTAAATATGAACTATATTATGAGAACACTAGAAGAACTTCAAATATGATTTCATTAATTTTTCTTGCGTATTTTATTAGCTGTGTGTGATCGTGCATGGATAATTTGATATCGATTTATTGTCCAAATTGCTATACGAGTACATTCAAAACATGGCAATATCTATCTATGCTTAAATTTTTAAAACTTGTTTTATACATTCTATAAATTGCACACTCACTTCTTATTTGAAATTAACAAAATTAACGAAAAAGTATACACAATGCTGTCATAAACGTCTTGATGCACTGTATCGGTGTTTCATTGCCAAAATTTGTTCAATAATTTTCATACATAGAAATTGATTTTTGTAAATGTTTTTTCCATACAAAAGTAAGTACATAAATAAATAATATACCTACTTAAAATTTTATCTTAATAAAATACGTTCAGATTTCACGTTTTAGAAAACGAATGATTGTTGTTTAATGATACAATACAATAATGGAGCGGACATGATACTAAATTATAACTTCACAGTACTTGACTGATCTAAATTTATATAAACCATTTGTATCAATTTGTATTAAACTTTGTATAATTATGCACTTAAATATAGTTTTAAAAATTACACAATTCATATATTTAAATATAATACCTATTGTTGTTTTTTTGTCTACGAATGCTGAACATTTTACGTAAAAACTATTGTATTCAATTATATTCGTAGTGACGAGACACGTTGAGACACTTACTCAATAAATATATCTGAGTTACTGAAAAAAAAACCAAAGTTTAATATAAACTAATACTGAAACCGTCATATGTTTTATATAATTTATATACTTATAGAGTTCAAGAACTTACAACAAAGCAACGTGGTCGATTTTGATGTAGAACAATACGTACCATGGATCGCACAACAATGGGAAAAAATATATGAAAATATATTAAAAGTTGTCAAAAATATCGTCAAAATGCTTAACGATGAACTAGTACGTGAAAATGAACCGCGTTTAGACAAACCATATGACCATCCAAACGGCCGAACGATACAAATCGATCTCCAAAACCAAGAAACTAATAAAGATAAACAATATCGAAAATGTTGTATAAATATTTTATCAAAGAAAGAGGAAGAAGAACAACGTGAACGACAGAACGCGGAACGAAAAAAAATGCACAATTATAACATCGAACAACATTTGAAATATTTACAACGACTTTATTACGAAAATTTACTGCATCGAGAGTATAATGACGATGAAATCGAAAAAATACAACGTGAAGCAATAGAAATCAATTATTATAATCAATTGTAACAGATACACAACACGCATAAAATATCAATAATTTAATTACTATAATATTAGTAATTTCTACATAAAACGTTTATTTTTATCAAAACATCATTTAAATTTCTTTTCACATACATTTATCCAATCTCTCCTAAAATGATGGGTTCAATTATTCTACTCGAACCATATTATATTGTTAAATAAAATTATTAAATTATGATTATGAATGCATTTTTTTTTTTTTTTTTTGTGAAAAGGCAACAGTAGTTTTATTCACAAAATGTAAAATATGTTAATGCATAGTATATATTATGTTATTTTTCACATATAAAACTTGTATGGTAAATAATGATTTTTTTACGATTCTAATTTTGTTTTTACTACACTAATTTTTTTTATCAATACCAATACATTGTTATTATTTTTGCCATGTATGCTTGATATTATATGCATAAACTTTATATTTGTAAACGGCATCTCCTACTATTTCTAGATTTTATTGCAATTATTTTATTCACTACATAAATATATAATGCACAGTAGATCATAGATGAAAAAATAAAACATAAGGAACAAAAAAAATAAAAACAATATTATTAACTAGTTGCCGTTCAATAAATAAATAATATGACCAGTCAATAAACATTTGCAAGATAATAACATTCTATTTTTCGATTCTTGAAAAAAAAAATATGCACTTTTTCTATTTCCCATAAAGTGCACAAATAATTGCTTATATTTTGGAGCAAAATGGATAACTATACACGTATTTGTAAACGATGTTTTCATTGATATGTACATGAAATTTTTCGACAGTATCAATATTTACGCATGATTGAAATAGCGAATAGAGTACGTGAAAAATAATTATTCAATATCATGCAACATACAAAATCTACAGAAGTCGTACATATTGTTCTCTATTATGTACTTTTATGTCATAATCAAATTTATCTTAAATAAATTTAATTTAGATGCACAATAAAGAACTTTTTTTAACTTTGAAGTAATAAGCAATATAAACTTTATATGGAAGCCATTTTCGTATTCAATTAGCATTGATAATGAATCCTTACCAAAGCGTATTTACTACAACTGTTAATGTATTTTCCGTTATGACTTTAGTTTGATGTAATCATTCGATAAAATTACAAATATCATTACTTTTTGTACGCTCGCTGTATACTATTATATATCTTACATAACTTGTAATGTACACTATATTCTCTATTGAAATAAAACCCGAAAAAAATTACAATTTATATTTAACAGTCAGATATATGTAATTTCAAAACTACCATGGCAATGCCTATGTATCTACTTATTCGGCTTATAATGAATTATTAAAATACATTTTCAATTAATAACACATTTTTTTCCTTAGTTAACTACACATTAACGATATATACTATTTTGTTTCATGAAAAAATAATACAAGTTCATAATTATTAAGTTTCACAAACGTACAAAACTATATCATTTTAGATTATAAATCACATAATATAATAAATTATAGAGTTAATTTTAAATATTATTTTAATTGTATACATAAGTGGCATACTGGTATATTATTAGTTTTTAATAATGTAATAATTTAACTTCGTTTAAATCAAATGAAATATGACTCGGAAAAATGTTCAAAACAGATAAACACTAAGAAAAATTCAGAATATAATTTTGTACATTCTCATATTATATATTTCAGATGTTATTTACAATTTTCAGATTAAAATTTTTAAACACACCAATTTAAAGTCTATATTCCATACTAAATGTCACAACTTACAAGTGAACGATAGAAATCTAACAAACGGAAATAATTCAGTCGTATTTTATATTAAAGTTAGAAAAGCCATCCTAAATGTAAACTTTAATAATTATTGAATTTCGAATAAGTACGTATATTTTATAGAGAGCAAAGTATAATTATTTTGTAATTTGTATATTTGACAGACATAAGCGTTGTTGATACGAATTATGTTCGGTACAATAATTTATTCTTAGTCGTAAAATGATAAAAAATCTAAAAATACTTAAATCACAGAGTTCATATATCTGTGATATACCAAAGTTTTTCATTAAACATTTCTACAGTATTATATAATGATAATAGAAATTAATACGTTAACGTTTGAAACACAATTTACGAACAAATATAGACTTGCAATTTGAAGTTTAATGGTATAAAACTTTACAGGCGTACCTAATATAATAATAACGATGTCACATTTTTTTTTAAATTTAGCAGATGAAAGAATTTGTAATGATATGGACAAATAACGTAGTTTTTTATTTTATATATCGGAGTGAATATTCAATATAAATTATGTAAATAATAGTTACCGTGGCAGTAAAAAAAAAAATATATATATATATACGAGAATATTACTTATAATTGAACACTTGTTGATAATTATTTGTGTAAAGAACTTCAACAATTAGTGAACTATTTCAGGTGTACCTAATGATACGACAAACAAACAACAACCGAATATATTATCGACACAATAATAACAATATTTATGTATGATGAAAATCAAACTCGATAACAAGCAACTATTTTATCGTGATAATTGTAAAATATATGTTTTTAGGGACTAAAACTTAATAAATTCCAACCACATGGTCAAGGATACAATCAAAGTGTTTATTGTGCATATTAATAATCACTGGACAAAACAATACGAAATTACAATGGTAATGTGTTTATTTTTATTTTTAATATTTTACAAATTGTATTAAATTAGAAGTATACAAATGTCTAAACAAATACGTTTCTGGGAAATAGAAAACAGGTTCACGAAATTATGATTAAATATAAAACGATATTTCACATTAAATCTTGTCGAATCTAAAATCCCAAATTTCAATATCCTGTTTAAGTCTCATACTTGTATATTATATCCATGTGTATTATATGATATATAAGATTTATCACTTTTCCCTGCGATTTGAAACGAAAATCGTGAACATCATATTTTTCTCCCTTTTTTAAGGACATATTTCTACCGAATACGTAATCGAATCGGTCTTTATAAGCTGATCATTTGTCCAAATCCACCGTGTCATACTCTAAACATGAACTCTTCGCAGAAATAAATGTTCGGAGGGAAAAATCGGATTGACGTCGAACATGAAAATGTAATCGGATATTAAATAGAACGAAGAGATTTTTTATTCATTTTCAATGAAAACTGATTACTGGCTCTCATTCCGCAGTTCAGGTAGGTATTTTTATGCGAACTTACGTTTGTACGTTTTTTAATACAGTTTATAATGGAAATGCACGCTATTATATATATATAGCGGAATTATATAATTCCATTTTTCATGTTAAAATGAACAAAACAGAATTTTGCAGGTGTAAAACTATCTTATTTATAACCGATAATTTTGCACACGTAACTGGAAAATAAATATTAAAAATTATATTACGTTTTAAGATATACATAAATCTTATAAAATTCCTCGAAGATAAAAAATATGTAAAATTAAAAAAGTTGATATTTGATCAGGATTCCAAAAATTCACTTTATAAGAAATAATATTATTTCAATTCAAGTAACACGCATCACTAATAACTTATAATTAATAACTAATAACATTTATTTTTTTTTACTCAATACTATTATTAATTTTACAATACAACAAGTTTACAAAACTAAAACTCCACGTTGCATACGGGGGGTTTTATTTAAATTAATTTTTCATCAGTGAATATTTTTATTTTTTTAAACAATATATTATATATTATAACATTGTATAAATAAACAACTATTTTACAACTGATATAATTAATAAATGATACTATCAATATTGGTATTGGTAACCATAGTAACGAATCGTTAGAACGGACAGAACAGAAATATGTGTCTATACTTATTAAACTAAAACAGACCAAAAATAATTATTTTCTTTTCAAGTACATTTTTAAAATTCAAATAAAAATAAACATATTCAAAATTTTAAATATAATTTATTAATGTGTTTAATTCATTACAATTGTAAATCATGAAGAAAAATTTTAATAATATAAATCTATTTTTAAACAAACAATCAACTACGAAACATGTTATTACTTATTATCAGTGGTCAAGTGGGTGTAAAAAATATAAAACATTCTTGAATATAGAATTGGTTCAATTGTGGCCAAAAAAGGAGAAGAATTTTTTTTTAAAATATAAACTATAAATAAATATTAAATTTGAACTGAAGACAAAATTATACAAATTATTTTTTGTAGTTTTGATTTTATAAAAACTACATAGCATACAGTTATTAATCTAAAAATTTAAGTATTCAAAAGAGAACGTATTATTTAATAGTTTGTACAAAATAAACTGTGAAAAAATATCAATGAAAGTTTTATGAAATGACAGACCCTCAGCACCCTCCAATTGTTTTGCAAAGAAAATCTCAAACTAGTTGCGCAAGCGACCATTTTGTGACTTATCACGTGTAACGTAATAGGAAACTACACACTTTTCGACTGAAACGAGACCGATTTGAAATCAGTTTCCAAATGATCGCTTGCAAATATGCTTGCCGGTCATATCTCACTTCAGTTGCATGGTTGCATAGTACAAATTTTGAAATAATATAATATTATATATGATTTATTATAATAATTATAATTATAATTGAAATATTATAATTCACGAATGAATTATAATAATGAGTGATCAAATAAATAACAATAAATTAGTTGAGGACATTTGAGGTCTTTGGATATTCTGTAAAATTCAGTAAATTTGCCATCGATTTGATTCAATTATTCTACCGCTATAGCGGTTTATAAACAGCCTGCAATTGATATTATTCTCTATATATGGATGGTTTTAATATTCCTTTTGTACTGCTCTTCGTTGTCTATGGTATTGATAATAGTCAATAACATCATCTTCATCAGAACTACTTGACATATTATGGAAAATTTCGCGTCTTTTCCTCACGTGAATTCCCATAAAATTGGTCAAAATTCAATCACACTCGTGTGCGGAGAGAAGACATAAATCAATTACAAACCAATTGTACAAAAGTCGCGTAGGCAACTAGTTTGAGATTCTCGTTGCAAAATAGTCACACCATGTGTGGAGGGCCTTAGTAATTATACTAATATATATAATATAATTATATATTGTTATATTTTATGACCTGTAAGATAACATAACTTCAAATTACATAAAAATTAAATAAACCGTAATTAAACGCAAGGATTACTCACATTTTTCTGAATGCGTTAAAGAAAAACTATATTAAAATTCACTGTGCATACCTATGCGACTATAGTTATTTCTTGGAGCCGATTAAGATAGTCATGAATCCACCGTGACTATAGCTGTTGAGTAAATTGAACTAGCCACCTTAACTTATCTTATCTTAACTTATCTTGGCTATCTTAGCCACCTCGAAAACCGATTTATAGGAGTGGACCCTTCATCATCAGTTAGAGCTTATAGAGAATCGTCAATTAAAAAATACCAAAGAGTGAGGATAGACAAATTGGCTAGATTTGTGGATATTGGTGTTAAAGGGCAGAAATTTAATATTGCTTCTACACGTATCAGTACTGTATTTAACTCTTCGAATGTTAGTGACGCGTTACCTAACGTTCGATATAAATGTGATTTTAAGAACTTTACCGTGGCATCCCATAAGCCTCCGAAATGAGGAGATCATGGTGGTATAAAATGCCATTGAACACCAAAGAGTTTTAAACTTGCTGTTGATGTTGACTTAATTGATAAATGGTCTTTAATTCTTGGAGCCGTTGATTGTTACCAACAAAATTTGTCGCATTGTCAGAGAAGATATCCGTGCAAAGACCGCGTCGATCGCTAAACTGTTGTAGTGCATTTAAAAATGGTTGAATTGTCAAGTTTCCAACTAAGTCCACATGCACTAATTTAGTAGTGAACCACACGAATAAACAATCGTAAGCTTTTTCCAATGGCGCGTTTCGACGTAGGTTGACTTTGATATAAAAGGGACCTGTGAAGTCGATGCCCATTTTTTTTTTAAAAACTCTTGCTGGCTCCACTCGTACCTTTAGCAAATCACCTATAATGGGTGGCATGACTACGGGTCGGTATTTAAAACAATTTACACAATGATGTACTACGTTACGTATTATATTTCTCCCGTTGAGCGACCAGAACTTAAGACGTATAGTAGCTAACATAGCCTGAGGACCACCATGCATAAGTTTTTCGTGTTCTCGTATAAATTTAAGTTTGGTAAAAATACTTTTCACTGAAAAAATAATAGTATGCCGCTGGAACTCGTCTATTGTAGAAGCATTTTAAAGACGGCCGCCTACCTTGATTAACCTGTCTTGATCAAAAAAAGGACGTAAATGTACTATTCCACTGCGTTTCGTGAATTCAAAAGATCATTGACAAAACTGTTAACTTGTATTAACTTTATTAAGTTAATATTAGTTTCTTCAATTTCTGATACTCGTAATTCTCCATAAATCTTACTATTTTTTGTGACGCATTGTGTACAAATCAACGACAGTATGACAGAATACGCAACAGTTTGTTTAGTGAAGAATATCGTTCGAGTATGGATAAATCATAGTCAACTCTAGCAGTTGTAGCATATAATGATGTAATTCTTTATTCTAATAACACTTCATTGTCGTCTTTAACTGCCTTTTTGAATTTTTTCCACAAAAAATAATCTTCTGATAACCATTTGGGGCCATGCCACCATAACTGTTTGTCCTGTGTTTTTGAGGGATAGGATCGTCGCAAAACAATATCAGCTGGGTTGTCTTTCGAACTTACATGGTGCCATTGTGAAATTGACGTTAGTTCATGTATTTCACCTACGCGATGAGCCACGAAGGTTTTCCACTTAGCTGACTGAGATGAGATCCACGCCAATACAATAATGGAATCAGACCAATAATATTGTTTCGTGATTCTTAATCGTAATTTGGAAGTATACTTTTCGGCTTTAAACATATGTGACTGGCCAACCTTGTGAATATGTGATGCATAACAAAAAAATGTAATTATTTTTAAATAATTTAATCTACTTTAATTTTATGTTAAAAACTAGTTGTACATGATAGATACATTTGTTACCCTTGTAACGGGGCATATTGACGACGGCAGGATACGAGGGGTATCCTGCCCACATAAAGGAGCGGAAGAGACGGGGAAGAAACATATAAATAAGACGAAGTGAAAAGGTAAAAGGAGTGTGGTTCTTGGTCGTCAGAACGTGGGAGTGGCGACCAACCGGAGGGACGGATTCAGAACGAGAATCATATATATATCGAGGGGCGATCCAAGAAAATCGTGATTTGATCACCCCATACCTCTGCGACTACGCATACGCCTCCGAAGCACCAGTTGTTTACAACTTCTTGTTTCTCAAGCGCTTAACTGTTTTTTCACCATCACAACAATTTAATCTTGCACACGACTACGAGGCAAGTGCGCCCAACACCAGGGCCACGCGGCCGAGTCGTTTTCTCTTTCGGATACGTTGTCCGCCGTGATTTACAAACTACCACTGTAGCTCTGCGTTACGCCCGCCGTTAGACACCGCGTCGTACCGCCCTCGCGGGCGCGCGTGCGTTCGTTATACGTGTCTTCTGCGCCGGCAGCAAACTTGTTAGCTCGTTCGTTCGTTTGTTCGTTCATCTGTTCGTTCGTTCGTTCGTCTGTCCGCCGTGTGTGTGTTCGCAAATTCACCGCATTACAAACGTTTCTACGTGTATTGAACTGTGTGTTTTTTTTTTTTTTTTTTTTTTTTTTTTTTTTTTTTTTTTTTTTTTTTTCTCCTTGGTTTAATACCAATTTAACGATATGGATCCCCAGGGAGTGCCCCCACGTCCCGATTTTTCCCATGAACAGTTGTGGGAAATTATATTTCAGCTAAGAGCCAAGGTAGAGCTCTTAGAAACCAAGGTGGCTAGCTCAGCCCAGGTCATCGACAACAACACCGCCCCACCTGTTAACTCCGCGAAACCGTCCGGTCGCCGTAACAAAAAGAGGCGCAAAACCTCTTCCACCACCACCACCGCACCTTCTGATACCGACAGCCGGATGGAAGATGACGAACCAACCGCATCTCCCCCCCATTTTCAACCGAATTCCGATCGCAGTCTCCGAACATATTCAGCGACTCCTCCGCTGAATCTGACAGCGATGACTCGATGGCCTCCACTAAAAAGGAGAAATCCCCCCCACCTATCTTATTAGGCAAAGCCACCAACTGGCCCAAAATCCGCAAGGCTCTCGCCTCCCACGACGTCCCAATCCGCCGTGCCGTAAACACCTCCAACGGTGTAAGGGTCTACCCCCAATCGGTAGAAAGTTTCCGGCTTATTACAAAGCACCTCGACGCGAAGGAGTTGCAATACTCCACTCACCAACTCTCCCAAGACCGCGAACTGGTGGTCGTTTTCCGTGGTGTCAACGAGGACATCACCGAAAAGGAAATCCTCGAGGAGCTGCGTACGAAGGTCCCTGCAGTTCGCCGTGTTCACCGCATGTCAAAGGGTGACAGGGTTTGGCCCCTTATCACTGTTCACCTCGACGCTTCCTCTCTAGAGGCCAAAGCGATATTCGACATCAGCTCGATCGGCGGCTTGAGCGTCAAAGTCGAGGCCAAGCGGAAGTCTACCGAAATTCCGCAATGCCTTCGCTGCCTCAAATTTTTCCACACGGCGAACTACTGCCGTGCCACCTTCACTTGCGCCTTCTGCGGCAAAAATCACGCCACCGCTGCCTGTCCGACCAAGGACAAAAAAGACTGCCTCCCGTTCTGCGCCAATTGTAAAGGGCAACATCGCGCCACCTACCGAGGGTGCACTAAAGCACCAAAAAAGAAAACTGCCCCGACAACCCAAGATAAAGCTGCTCCAACAGCACAAACCAAAACGGTTCCGGCTCCCAGACCTCAACCTCCCAAAAATACTCAAAAGAGTACTACCCGCCCAAACGTCTCTTACGCGAGAGCAACTACTCCCAGAACCACCACTGTACCACCACCCCCCTGTCCACAAATCACACCCCCCCTCATTGCTAACCTCCCGGACAACTCCCTTCAGGCCGCCATCCTAGCCGCAGTCTCGCAATTCGCGCAGACCCTCACGGCGGTCATAATCCAACACCGCAATGTATAACAATCCGACCAATAACCTCTTAATTTTAAACTGGAACGCGAACGGCGTTCTGAACAAACTGACAGAACTTCAACAACTACTAGACGACAAGAAAATTGACGTAGCATGTATTACCGAAACTCGACTAAACTCCAACAAACGTATTTACCTACAGAACTATGTAACTTACCGACGAGACCGTCCCGACTCCATCGGCGGCGGAGTGGCTGTTTTTGTTCGTAGGGGTCTGCGCCATCGCGCCGTCTCCACGGACAACATCGGCTGTGAAGCTGTAGGTGTCGAGATCTACACCACCCCCTCACCTATTCGAATAATTTCTTTCTACTCCCCCCCAACCAGAAACAGAAAATTTTCCTGCATCATTCCTCTTTTCGCCTCCAACGTCCCCACCATCGTAGCCGGCGATCTAAACGCCAAACACACCTCATGGGGTTGTAAGCACAACAACCCAGCAGGATTGTCGCTTTTAAAGACCCTCCTCCGGCACAATCTCGATATCGAAGCCCCCCCGGCTCCCACGCACTTTCCCGGTTGCGTCACCAGCGATCCGGACATTCTCGACGTTTTCATCACAAAAAACGTCACCTTACCGAAAGGCCCCTGGACTCTAGAACTTCTTTCTTCAGACCACAATCCTGTTCTTCTCGAAGTTCCCGGTTTACCTCCCACCACACCTCTAACCGTAGACCGAATCGATTGGCTGCTTCTTCAATACAATCTCTCGATCTCTCCTTTCAAATGCAGCCCGATCAAAACCCAGTCCAACCTCGACAACGCGGTAGAAGCACTGACAACTGACCTGAACAACGCCATTAAAAACGCTACGATCACAACTCCTGCACCACGACATAAACACAAACTTCCCCACGACCTAAAACAACTCGTCGACAACAAAAACCGTCTACGCAGGCTCTGGCAAAGACATAGGTCACCCGACATAAAAACCCGACTTAACGCCATCCAAAGAATCGTTACTTCTCGAGTCTCCGAATTCCGTGACAAACAGTTCAACAAATTTATCGCCGAAGCCGAATCTCATCCCAACAGCGTTTGGAATGTAGTAGGAAAGCTTCGACACAAACGTCCTTCTCTCCCACCCCTCATTCAAGGAAACAACTCGTACTCACTAGACTCCGACAAAGCAGAGATCTTCGCGACTTCCCTGCAAGCCCAATGCTCACCCAACCGAAGCCTCATCGAGTTAGAGGAGGTCCACGCCGAAGTGGAACGCGAGGTCCATCAGCTTCCCCTAACCGACTCCGAATTCTCTCCTACATCTCCGAAAGAAATCTCTTCTATTATTCGCACCCTAAAAAACCGCAAAGCCCGGGCAAAGACGGTATACGAAACAGCGTGCTAAAAACACTTCCAGGGAAACATCTCGTGGCCATCAGCAACATCGCAAACGCCGTCATGCGCTTCAATCATTTTCCCGCCGCCTGGAAGGAGGCCACTGTTATCTGTCTTCCCAAACAAGGCAAACCGCTCAGCTCCCCCTCCAGTTACAGACCTATCAGCTTGCTGTCTTCCATCAGCAAAGTCGTGGAAAGCGTGCTGCTCACTCGAGTGAACCAGCACGTTAATGCCAACAACATTCTCCCCGACGTTCAGTACGGTTTCAGACCCAAACATTCCACAGTACATCAACTTCTCAGGGTCACTGAACACTTAGCCGACAGTCTAAACAGGAGGCACCACACCGCGATGGTCCTCCTCGACGTTCAACAGGCGTTCGACAGGGTGTGGCATGACGGTCTGCTATATAAAATGTCCCACCTCAACTTTCCCCCCTACTTGATAGGCGCGGTGAGGTCCTTCCTCTCCGGACGATCCATCAGGGTCAAAATTGGTGACTCCCTCTCAGATCCCCGTCCCATCACGGCTGGGGTCCCACAGGGTGCAAAACTCTCCCCCGCCCTTTTTAACATTTTCTGCCACGACATTCCTCAACGCGAAGGCATCAACACGTTCATCTACGCCGACGACGTGGCCGTCTCCCGCACGACCGCTCAAATCGATCGCTGCACCCATCTCCTGAACACCCATCTCCAAGATCTTAATGACTGGTATAACAGTTGGCGGCTTGCCATTAACAAGACCAAAACGGTTGCGGTGTTCTTTTCAAAAAGAAACCGCACCCCCCATCAAGGTATCGTAATCGATGGCCACCCCATCGATTGGAGCTATTCCGCCAAATATCTCGGCGTCACTCTCGACCGCAGGCTCTCCTGGTGCAGGCACATCAGGATTACACGCGGTAAGGCCTACGGAGCCTTCATCCAACTTAAGCCTTTTTTCAATAGCAAAGACGTGTTACCCGCGACAAAACTTCGCGCCTTCTCAGCAATCGTGAGAAGTATCTGCACCTACGCCATCCCCGTATGGGGAGCGGCCGGTGAAAACCGTCTCAAGCCAGTTCAGGGCTGTTTTATGAGACTACTGAGATCCGTTCTCCACATCCCATGGTACGTTAGGAACTCCCAGATCATCAAGGAAATCCGCATATTACCTCCTCTGCAAGCCGCTCCAATCTTCGCAACTAGACTTCGCAAATCGGTCGTTTTGCACCCTAACTCTTCAATCGCGGCATCCGCAAATTTCGTCCCTAAGTCGTACGACTGGGTACGCCGTCCCTGCTCCTTAGTGGAACACCACTCAGTTCTGCCAACTTGACGAATGTAGACACACGCATGTGTGTCTATGAATCGTAAGTTGTTGCTTTTTTTTTTTTTTTTTTTGTGTGTATTTTTGTTAATTGTATTTTTTTTTTTTTTGTATTTTTTGTTAATTGTATTTTTTTTTTTTTTTTTTTTTTTTTTTTTTTTTTCTCTTATGTTTACATTAGCTTCATAGTTAACCCTCCCAGCTTCGCCTTATGCGCGAGTGCCTCACTGCTCAACCCTATGAGTTAGTGATGGCCACCATTTACTTCGCATATACCTCTTTTCTCCTTTTCTTCCCACTCTTCTTTCTTCGTTTTTCATTAGGTGTACAACATTTATTGTTAACCCCTGGGGAGGAGTTTTTAGCCGGTAGGCACCACTTCATGGTGAATCCGGCACTACCTCCGGCTTTTTTCATTACGGAGGTGTCTTATGAAGATTTCCTCCTCCCCGTTCCAAAAAAAAAAAAAAAAAAAAAACCAAGAAAATCTCGGTGATTTGATCACCCCATACCTCTGCGACTACGCATACGCCTCCGAAGCACCAGTTGTTTACAACTTCTTGTTTCTCAAACGCTTAACTGTTTTTTCACCATCACAACAATTTAATCTTGCACACGACTACGAGGCAAGTGCGCCCAACACCAGGGCCACGCGGCCGAGTCGTTTTCTCTTTCGGATACGTTGTCCGCCGTGATTTACAAACTACCACTGTAGCTCTGCGTTACGCCCGCCGTTAGACACCGCGTCGTACCGCCCTCGCGGGCGCGCGTGCGTTCGTTATACGTGTTTCTGCGCCGGCAGCAAACTTGTTAGCTCGCTCGTTCGTTTGTTCGTTCATCTGTTCGTTCGTTCGTTCGTCTGTCCGCGTGTGTGTGTTCGCAAATTCACCGCATTACAAACGTTTCTACGTGTATTGAACTGTGTGTTTTTTTTTTTTGTTTTTTGTTTTTTTTTTTTTTTTTTTTTTTTTTTTTTTTTTTTTTCTCCTTGGTTTAATACCAATTTAACGATATGGATCCCCAGGGAGTGCCCCCACGTCCCGATTTTTCCCATGAACAGTTGTGGGAAATTATATTTCAGCTAAGAGCCAAGGTAGAGCTCTTAGAAACCAAGGTGGCTAGCTCAGCCCAGGTCATCGACAACAACACCGCCCCACCTGTTAACTCCGCGAAACCGTCCGGTCGCCGTAACAAAAAGAGGCGCAAAACCTCTTCCACCACCACCACCGCACCTTCTGATACCGACAGCCGGATGGAAGATGACGAACCAACCGCATCTCCCCCCCAATTTTCAACGATTCCGATCGCAGTCTCCGAACATATTCAGCGACTCCTCCGCTGAATCTGACAGCGATGACTCGATGGCCTCCACTAAAAAGGAGAAATCCCCCCCACCTTATTAGGCAAAGCCACCAACTGGCCCAAAATCCGCAAGGCTCTCGCCTCCCACGACGTCCCAATCCGCCGTGCCGTAAACACCTCCAACGGTGTAAGGGTCTACCCCAATCGGTAGAAAGTTTCCGGCTTATTACAAAGCACCTCGACGCGAAGGAGTTGCAATACTCCACTCACCAACTCTCCCAAGACCGCGAACTGGTGGTCGTTTTCCGTGGTGTCAACGAGGACATCACCGAAAAGGAAATCCTCGAGGAGCTGCGTACGAAGGTCCCTGCAGTTCGCCGTGTTCACCGCATGTCAAAGGGTGACAGGGTTTGGCCCCTTATCACTGTTCACCTCGACGCTTCCTCTCTAGAGGCCAAAGCGATATTCGACATCAGCTCGATCGGCGGCTTGAGCGTCAAAGTCGAGGCCAAGCGGAAGTCTACCGAAATTCCGCAATGCCTTCGCTGCCTCAAATTTTTCCACACGGCGAACTACTGCCGTGCCACCTTCACTTGCGCCTTCTGCGGCAAAAATCACGCCACCGCTGCCTGTCCGACCAAGGACAAAAAAGACTGCCTCCCGTTCTGCGCCAATTGTAAAGGGCAACATCGCGCCACCTACCGAGGGTGCACTAAAGCACCAAAAAGAAAACTGCCCCGACAACCCAAGATAAAGCTGCTCCAACAGCACAAACCAAAACGGTTCCGGCTCCCAGACCTCAACCTCCCAAAAATACTCAAAAGAGTACTACCCGCCCAAACGTCTCTTACGCGAGAGCAACTACTCCCAGAACCACCACTGTACCACCACCCCCTGTCCCAAATCACACCCCCCTCATTGCTAACCTCCCGGACAACTCCCTTCAGGCCGCCATCCTAGCCGCAGTCTCGCAATTCGCGCAGACCCTCACGGCGGTCATAATCCAACACCGCAATGTATAACAATCCGACCAATAACCTCTTAATTTTAAACTGGAACGCGAACGGCGTTCTGAACAAACTGACAGAACTTCAACAACTACTAGACGACAAGAAAATTGACGTAGCATGTATTACCGAAACTCGACTAAACTCCAACAAACGTATTTACCTACAGAACTATGTAACTTACCGACGAGACCGTCCCGACTCCATCGGCGGCGGAGTGGCTGTTTTTGTTCGTAGGGGTCTGCGCCATCGCGCCGTCTCCACGGACAACATCGGCTGTGAAGCTGTAGGTGTCGAGATCTACACCACCCCCACCTATTCGAATAATTTCTTTCTACTCCCCCCAACCAGAAACAGAAAATTTTCCTGCATCATTCCTCTTTTCGCCTCCAACGTCCCCACCATCGTAGCCGGCGATCTAAACGCCAAACACACCTCATGGGGTTGTAAGCACAACAACCCAGCAGGATTGTCGCTTTTAAAGACCCTCCTCCGGCACAATCTCGATATCGAAGCCCCCCGGCTCCCACGCACTTTCCCGGTTGCGTCACCAGCGATCCGGACATTCTCGACGTTTTCATCACAAAAAACGTCACCTTACCGAAAGGCCCCTGGACTCTAGAACTTCTTTCTTCAGACCACAATCCTGTTCTTCTCGAAGTTCCCGGTTTACCTCCCACCACACCTCTAACCGTAGACCGAATCGATTGGCTGCTTCTTCAATACAATCTCTCGATCTCTCCTTTCAAATGCAGCCCGATCAAAACCCAGTCCAACCTCGACAACGCGGTAGAAGCACTGACAACTGACCTGAACAACGCCATTAAAAACGCTACGATCACAACTCCTGCACCACGACATAAACACAAACTTCCCCACGACCTAAAACAACTCGTCGACAACAAAAACCGTCTACGCAGGCTCTGGCAAAGACATAGGTCACCCGACATAAAAACCGACTTAACGCCATCCAAAGAATCGTTACTTCTCGAGTCTCCGAATTCCGTGACAAACAGTTCAACAAATTTATCGCCGAAGCCGAATCTCATCCCAACAGCGTTTGGAATGTAGTAGGAAAGCTTCGACACAAACGTCCTTCTCTCCCACCCCTCATTCAAGGAAACAACTCGTACTCACTAGACTCCGACAAAGCAGAGATCTTCGCGACTTCCCTGCAAGCCCAATGCTCACCCAACCGAAGCCTCATCGAGTTAGAGGAGGTCCACGCCGAAGTGGAACGCGAGGTCCATCAGCTTCCCCTAACCGACTCCGAATTCTCTCCTACATCTCCGAAAGAAATCTCTTCTATTATTCGCACCCTAAAAAACCGCAAAGCCCGGCAAAGACGGTATACGAAACAGCGTGCTAAAAACACTTCCAGGGAAACATCTCGTGGCCATCAGCAACATCGCAAACGCCGTCATGCGCTTCAATCATTTTCCCGCCGCCTGGAAGGAGGCCACTGTTATCTGTCTTCCCAAACAAGGCAAACCGCTCAGCTCCCCCTCCAGTTACAGACCTATCAGCTTGCTGTCTTCCATCAGCAAAGTCGTGGAAAGCGTGCTGCTCACTCGAGTGAACCAGCACGTTAATGCCAACAACATTCTCCCCGACGTTCAGTACGGTTTCAGACCCAAACATTCCACAGTACATCAACTTCTCAGGGTCACTGAACACTTAGCCGACAGTCTAAACAGGAGGCACCACACCGCGATGGTCCTCCTCGACGTTCAACAGGCGTTCGACAGGGTGTGGCATGACGGTCTGCTATATAAAATGTCCCACCTCAACTTTCCCCCCTACTTGATAGGCGCGGTGAGGTCCTTCCTCTCCGGACGATCCATCAGGGTCAAAATTGGTGACTCCCTCTCAGATCCCCGTCCCATCACGGCTGGGGTCCCACAGGGTGCAAAACTCTCCCCGCCCTTTTTAACATTTTCTGCCACGACATTCCTCAACGCGAAGGCATCAACACGTTCATCTACGCCGACGACGTGGCCGTCTCCCGCACGACCGCTCAAATCGATCGCTGCACCCATCTCCTGAACACCCATTCCAAGATCTTAATGACTGGTATAACAGTTGGCGGCTTGCCATTAACAAGACCAAAACGGTTGCGGTGTTCTTTTCAAAAAGAAACCGCACCCCCCATCAAGGTATCGTAATCGATGGCCACCCCATCGATTGGAGCTATTCCGCCAAATATCTCGGCGTCACTCTCGACCGCAGGCTCTCCTGGTGCAGGCACATCAGGATTACACGCGGTAAGGCCTACGGAGCCTTCATCCAACTTAAGCCTTTTTTCAATAGCAAAGACGTGTTACCCGCGACAAAACTTCGCGCCTTCTCAGCAATCGTGAGAAGTATCTGCACCTACGCCATCCCCGTATGGGGAGCGGCCGGTGAAAACCGTCTCAAGCCAGTTCAGGGCTGTTTTATGAGACTACTGAGATCCGTTCTCCACATCCCATGGTACGTTAGGAACTCCCAGATCATCAAGGAAATCCGCATATTACCTCCTCTGCAAGCCGCTCCAATCTTCGCAACTAGACTTCGCAAATCGGTCGTTTTGCACCCTAACTCTTCAATCGCGGCATCCGCAAATTTCGTCCCTAAGTCGTACGACTGGGTACGCCGTCCCTGCTCCTTAGTGGAACACCACTCAGTTCTGCCAACTTGACGAATGTAGACACACGCATGTGTGTCTATGAATCGTAAGTTGTTGCTTTTTTTTTTTTTTTTTTTTTTTTTGTGTGTGTGTATTTTTGTTAATTGTATTTTTTTTTTTTTTTTTTTTTTTTTGTATTTTTTTTTTTTGTATTTTTTAATTGTATTTTTTTTTTTTTTTTTTTTTTTTTTTTTTTTTTCTCTTATGTTTACATTAGCTTCATAGTTAACCCTCCAGCTTCGCCTTATGCGCGAGTGCCTCACTGCTCAACCCTATGAGTTAGTGATGGCCACCATTTACTTCGCATATACCTCTTTTCTCCTTTTCTTCCCACTCTTCTTTCTTCGTTTTTCATTAGGTGTACAACATTTATTGTTAACCCCTGGGGAGGAGTTTTTAGCCGGTAGGCACCACTTCATGGTGAATCCGGCACTACCTCCGGCTTTTTTCATTACGGAGGTGTCTTATGAAGATTTCCTCCTCCCCGTTCCAAAAAAAAAAAAAAAAAAAAAACCAAGAAAATCAATCAGTTCATCCACAATCAAGACAGCAGTACTTCGACTCCAGCCGAACATTGCAGTCTTGACCAACGGAGAACCAAACACGCGCAGCAACAACACCTAACGACGTGAACGGAACGTACCGCAGCCGAGTATCGACCAAGGACGTGGCGAAGAAGACCGGGCGAAACTCCACGCGGAAGTGACATCGTCGTCCAGCCGCGACCCTCTATTTGGAGGTGTTTGCTCGTTCCTTCAACCTTGGCCATCTATTTGGGTGTGCCCTCGATTCCTTCCGTGACACTCTATTTGGAGTTGTTCTCGGTCATCCCGTGCTCGGCCATCTATTTGGGTGTGCCTTCACTTCCTATCCGTAACCCTCTATTTGGAGGCGTTTTCCTTATTCCATCTTCCATCCAACTCCACGGGGTGTAGGCTTGGGCAGCCAGCGTATTTGCGCCACGGTTGATAGGGAACGGGGAACGCGTTAGGTAACGTGGTTGTGTATCTTGACCCCGCCGGATCCTTCTTATATCCGGCGTAAACTTGTAAATATAGATTGTAGTTTAAGGTAATAGTTGTAAGTCATATTTTATTATCGTAAGTTTTATATTGTAAGTTTTATTTTGTATATTATAATCTAATTATTGGAAATATAGCTCAAAGTGACGATGTGATTCTACAGTAATATTGTGTACATAATTTCGAACACGAAGGGTAGCGACCCGCACCACTTCAACTGGCGCCCAACTAGTGGCTGAGAAACCACGACAACAAGGCTACTCACTCGGAGAGTAGCCAAGAACGGTCTAACGGAATAACAGGACAATGTCACCAAAAAATAAGAACGACCAAAGTATGGAGAAAATGAAAGCATGGCACCACTTCAACTGGCGCCCAACTAGTGGCTGAGAAACCACGACAACAAGGCTACTCACTCGGAGAGTAGCCAAGAACGGTCTATCGGAATAACAAGACAATGTCACCAAAAAATAAGAACGACCAAAGTAATGGAGAAAATGAACGCATGGTACCATTTCAACTGGCGCCCAACTAGTGGCTGAGGAAACCACGACAACAAGGCTACTCGCTCGGAGAGTAGCCAACAACGGTCTATCGGAATAACAAGACAATGTCACCAAAAAACGACCAAAGTATGGAGAAAATGAAAGCATGGCACCACTTCAACTGGCGCCCAACTAGTGGCTGAGGAAACCACGACAACAAGGCTACTCACTCGGAGAGTAGCCAAGAACGGTCTATCGGAATAACAGGACAATGCCACCAAAAAATAAGAACGACCAAAGTATGGAGAACATGAAAGCATGGCAAATCGAAGTGTTGCAACGATTGAAGGAAGGTGAAGAGACGATGAAGGAAATGAAAAAAATGCAAGACACGTTAATACAGCGTCTAAATGAAGCTGAGACAAAGTTAGTTATAGAAACCGCTAAAAGAGAGGTAGAAATTAAGGACGTAAAGGAAACTGTGGAACAAATCAAAACAATAAACATAGGCGCAATACAAGAAAGACAACCCGCGGAGATGATTATGCCAACCTTCTTCGGAAACGACCATGATGTTCACCCGAAACAATTTTTGAGAGATCTAGAGGTATATATTGCAAGGAAAAAGGTACCTAACGCAGATGAATGCATCATTATCGGAAATAGCTTGAAAGGAAAGGCAGCCTCTTGGTATAATATGATAAAGGATGCGACGCCTGATTTAATAACATTCAAAACGTTATTCTTAAAACATTTCTTCTCAGATAAGAAACAGTGGGATATATTTATTCAATGTACGGAAGCAGGAAAAATACCAATCGAGTCGGGATTTCAGGCACATTTCCACAAATGGATGACGGAACTCAAATACTTGGACACGCCAAAAATAACAGAAGAACAAGGCATAAGCTTGGTTATCAAGCACTTCCCAATTGCGGTCCAAGCATTTTTACAAAGTGGTACGGAGAAACGTTTTCTAAGCATTTGGGAAAAAACTGACGAGATGGAAGACCACCATTTAGGAAACAGAGTACAAACGATACAAAGAAATACATACAGTGGCAATAACCAAGGACAGCGGAGTAATTATCAGAATAATGATAATAGATATGAAAACAGATCTCAAGGAAAAATACGACAAATAAACGTGGAAGACGAAGGAAATGACAATGATAATTATGGAGAATATAACATGCATTATGAAAAAAATCCAAGTGACAACATGAAGACAACTTATACGAATTTGACACCGACTGTGATGAAATCCCACCCGGAGTCAAATCCAGGGGGGGATTGTAACGGGGCATATTGACGACGGCAGGATACGAGGGGTATCCTGCCCACATAAAGGAGCGGAAGAGACGGGGAAGAAACATATAAATAAGACGAAGTGAAAAGGTAAAAGGAGTGTGGTTCTTGGTCGTCAGAACGTGGGAGTGGCGACCAACCGGAGGGACGGATTCAGAACGAGAATCATATATATATCGAGGGGCGATCCAAGAAAATCAATCAGTTCATCCACAATCAAGACAGCAGTACTTCGACTCCAGCCGAACATTGCAGTCTTGACCAACGGAGAACCAAACACGCGCAGCAACAACACCTAACGACGTGAACGGAACGTACCGCAGCCGAGTATCGACCAAGGACGTGGCGAAGAAGACCGGGCGAAACTCCACGCGGAAGTGACATCGTCGTCCAGCCGCGACCCTCTATTTGGAGGTGTTTGCTCGTTCCTTCAACCTTGGCCATCTATTTGGTGTGCCCTCGATTCCTTCCGTGACACTCTATTTGGAGTTGTTCTCGGTCATCCCGTGCTCGGCCATCTATTTGGGTGTGCCTTCACTTCCTATCCGTAACCCTCTATTTGGAGGCGTTTTCCTTATTCCATCTTCCATCCAACTCCACGGGGTGTAGGCTTGGGCAGCCAGCGTATTTGCGCCACGGTTGATAGGGAACGGGGAACGCGTTAGGTAACGTGGTTGTGTATCTTGACCCCGCCGGATCCTTCTTATATCCGGCGTAAACTTGTAAATATAGATTGTAGTTTAAGGTAATAGTTGTAAGTCATATTTTATTATCGTAAGTTTTATATTGTAAGTTTTATTTTGTATATTATAATCTAATTATTGGAAATATAGCTCAAAGTGACGATGTGATTCTACAGTAATATTGTGTACATAATTTCGAACACGAAGGGTAGCGACCCGCACCACTTCACCCTATTTGTAGTATTAAAAAATAAATATGAATATGTTGGCGTGCAAGGTATCGCCAATTAAATTAGCGATAAAAGCAATTAAAATATTTTTGACTTCATTATTATTATTACATAAGAGGGTAATTCCCATATGTCGATAAGTCGCTTTCGCGAATTTTCTACGAGTGGCCGCCGTGCTCGTTCGCCGGTTCGTTGTCGTGTGTGAACCGTCGTATGAAATACGTAAATGTAATTGTAGATGTACGCGAATCGTCATTCAAATAACTGTATCTAAATTAATATCATTGCCTTTTTTTATATATTATTGTGGATGTACGCGAATCGTCATCGTTTGAACTGCATTATAGCGCGTGCTAATCACCGCAAGTAATGTATTTATTTTCAAGTTTGTCAATCGCGAAATTACGTCAAAATTGTAATTTACACTGTTACATTGTTATACTATTATTTTACTATTATTCATTAATTATTATATATTATTTATTCCCCTTTATTGCATGCTTATTTGATACTCCTTATAATCATTTTTGTATACTATATTTTTAATTATTTATTTATTGCCTTACATTTATTTTGTTCATTAATAATACGCGAAAATCATTACGGTGTCCAGGTGCGCGTAATACTGTTTTACGCTCCCGACCCAAACAGTGTGTATGTACATACTTAAACACTAAACAAAGTATAAACCCAATAGAACATAAACATTTATATAGATGAGTTTAAAACGTACCCTTCAAAATATTTTTCTCTAATTTTCATATTTTTAAATTATTCCATAACGTATATTATATTTTCTATGTATTATTTTTTATTCTTTTAAAATATCTTAAATTCCGAACTTTACTAAATTTTCATTATTAAAGAAGTTTTTTATTTGCGTTTTAATTATCTATATAAACTAACTGACGCCAATTAAAAAAACATTGATACCGAAACCACAAGAAAAAAATCAATAACAAATAATAATAGTTATAATAATGAAATTTTAAAAGAATATTTTATCGTTTTTAAATTCTTAATTAAAAGTTGAAAACTAGATTAAATTATCTGTGTATAGTTTGTACACGTTAAATAACGAGAAAACAATATATAATTTGATTCTACAAGGTACTAAATACGCTGTATTAATTTAGTTCAATTTTAAATGTTAAATATATATTATGTTATTAAAATAACAAACAATTTTATTTTGAGTACATTTAAAATTTAAAGAACAGGTTCTACATTACTAAGTAAAAATAATTATAATTAAATATGAAAAAAATAGATACAGGTACCAAAAATATTATTTTTCTTATTTTAACGTATAATACATTTTATAGCGTGACCCAAAATTAAAAAATAGTCACGCAGTGACTCGTTACACATCACGTATGTAACCAAAAAACCGTTGTCATGTATCATATAATAATATAATTGTATTATAAAAAAATTAATTAAGCCTATCATAATTATTAATATTGTAATTTGAATAATATATACTTATATAGCTTTTAATAGTAATTAAAAAATGTATACATAAATATATATACATATGTTAAATAAAGCTAATGAGTATTAAAAAATAAAAAAAAAAAAAGTTGTTTACAAAATTTGATTATTTATAACTAATTTTGACTTAAAGTCATTGTTATATCAAATAAAAAAGAAGATACAAAAACAATAAGTTTTTCTTTTTTCTTTTTTCTTTTTCTTATTTTTTTATCAAATAATAATTATGTTCAATAATATATATGTTATTATATATTTTATTTTATAATATATTTTTTTATTTATAATTAAATGTTAACGTTTAATAAAATTACTCATTTTTCACACATTATTTTCGTAAAAACAAATTTAAATCTTTCTCTTCGTAATGCCAGCTATAAGTGTAATATAATAAAACCAATAACCATATTATTATATTTCTTACAACTATTTATAAAAATAAATCGAACAATAAAATTTAATATTATAAATATTTGTTTAAAGCTGAGATACAAAATGAAATTTCTCTACACCACTCTCAATGTTTAAATTTCCTTAAATATTAAAACGAAATAAAATTAATTAAGTATTAAACTATATACATGATTCTTATTTCACTAAGGAGAAAGGAAGCTAAAATGTATCTAAAAATTGGCGAGATTCGAATTAATGTCCCCACATACATTTGCTTGCTTCACCTTGTTCGCACAATAACTAAAATTCTGCATATAATGAAATAACTTGAGGGTATTTAATACAATTCACAAATACATTTACAAACGTTGAACCATAATAATACTTTTAAAAGAATTTGAACAGATCACAGCGTAAGTGACCACGGTACAAGTATTGATTAGACGTAATAATAATGTAAATAAGCCATATACTACACAAACAACTGAGTGTGTGCTTATTAGTTATGAGTTTACAAACGATAAGATAGTTTATGTGGAAAAACCAATAACGGAATGGATTTTAGTCATCAAACTGCAGAAACAAAATCGTATAATAATAACCATCTGGCTAAATTCGTCTATAATATTTCATCGTGAACACTTGTGTATTTAATGAGCCACAGATGTTGAACAAAATACTTATATTAAATGTAATGATGCTATAAATATACTTCAAATACCGTAAAACAGAAATAAGGAGTGTCTAAGAAATGTGAAATTTCTATAGGAAATGTAAATATACCCATATTTATAAAAATGTTCATGGTGTTATTATGCGTTTTTTTAAATTTCATCACAAACAATAACAGTCAATTATATAGATTGCAACAACTAATTTATGTTAAATAATTATTTACGAAGAAATATAAGACTATAATATTATAATCATTGATTAAACTATAAAGTTTTCACAGACCTAAGGATAAAACACTAAAAGATTATTGTGATTTCAATTTTAAAATAATAAAATATTTCATTGCATGTAAAAACACGTTTTGAATAAAGATCAAATAACTTAATTCTATATTATATATATTGAGTATATTATTATTATTATTATTACTATTATTATTAAAATGTATTGAATAAAGTAATAACAATTATTATATATATATATATATATATATATATATGTATGTATGTATCTATGTATGTATGTATGTTTATATGTATATATTCTTGTTACCTTTTCGGGTTCATAAAACTATGGTTCGAATAATTTTATTTAAAATATGTAATTTAAATTACAAATGATTGAGCTTGCATTATATATTAATAATTATCCAAACAATAAACAGACATATGAAAGGTTTTGTTGGAAAAATTAATTTTCAAAAGCTCAACTAAAATGATCGAAATCATTCTACAATAAAAATATCTCCTATACTTGAAAGACGAAAATATCTATTGTAGCATTTGTTCAAATTACGACCAAAATATAATTTTCATAATAAAAAATAGTTGAAATGGAAGTAATAGGTAATATAAAATGGTTATATAATAACCATAATATAATATATGATTTGTGTAATTAATATAATACATTGTATTCCTTATACGGATATTTTAGTAGTATACAGTACGTTTGTGTGACATTCGACTCTATATCACACCAAAAGGAACAACTGTTTCTACCTACGCAAACGAACAAAAAATATATTTCTTACTACTACTTACTTATTAGGTTATATGCGTGACATCCATTAGAATATAAAAGTGATTTCCTTTCCTTTTTGCCGTAGTGTTACCAGTTATGGACAAGTTGCGACCCGACGTAGTGTTTACGATGTCGGAGACACTTTAATTCTGACCAGCCAGTTTTCAATGCACGAATTGCAGTTCAAGTAACCTTTTGATACATATTTTATCTATACAACCTTAAACAGTCATAATTAAAATGTTTATACCTGAGTTATATGTTCATAATAATTAAATAAACTACCATATCAAAATGCCAGTATCGTACTCATATTTTACTATACCAATAAAGAAAATATAAATATTCCATAATATTTGGATACAATATATTGATATTATATTCTACATTTACACTGCGAGTCCAAAATTAACTTCGTTCTTACTTCAAGGCCTTATTAAAGGGGCACAGGTTAGCAAGACCCAGAGTTGCACGTTTTAAGAGTGGCAAAATATTTTGGTAAAATTAGTTTATTATGTTTATGTGAAAGTTATAATTAAACATACATATATTATTATTTAATATTTCTTACGAGTTTAACTTTATCGGAAAATGTCATAGACCAATTATAGACATAATAATAATAATAATGGTAGTTGAAAAACTAACAAAATTCGAAAAGTTTCTATTTTCAATAATTAGTGACTGATTTTACTCACCAAATAAAAACCGTGTTATGGAAAGACAAAAACCGTTAATTGTTAACTGTAGTATAACATCATCCATTTTATCGTTAAAATATTTACTATGACACTTAAAAGTGACATAAATCAAATGCCCGGAAATGAAAAAGGTTTTTTGCATTTTAAATCGCGTCATAAAACGTATTCTACGTTTAAAAAAATAATAGTTAAATAATAATATATAATTTATTAAATATACTTTGTTTGAATAATAATAATAATAATGTATTTAATTATTTATGTATTACATTTTAAAAGTAACAATACTTCAATGTAGTTCAAAAGTAAAACCTTGTCTTGGTTGTATAGGTGCATTTCAGAATTGAAAAGACATGGGTTAGTACTGAAATTAAGCCTGATAGGTAGTATTATATCAGAGGTAAGCATATTAATAAGCAGGATAAACAAATATCTTAATATTATTGTTATTTTTGGAAAATAATATGCGATTTTCTAAAATGTTGTTACTTCACTTGTTCTATTTCTACTGGAACATTGAATATTATCAAATGTATACACATCTGTGTAACTAGCCTTTGAAAATAACTTTACTAAATTATTTAAACTAACGCCATTTAATTATAAATATATCATGTAAAAAATAACTAGTTATGTAACTTGTTAAAGTATAAATAAATTAACTGTAGTTAAGTTAAAAGTAATTTCTAACGTTCCAAAAATTTATTATCCATTGCCAGCCTTGTAGAAAAAATATTTAACATTATGAAATTCCGTTTAAATGCTAATATAAATGTGTTTTAATTTATTATAAGAATTTTAATTCCCAATAATACTCGTATATCAACACAATAAGCAATAGAAACATTTTATCAATAAACACACACGTCGATTAAATTCTAAAACTGAAACGTCATTGCAACGCTACAATAGGTAATCCGTGTATACATAAATGTTCATGAATAATAAGAATAACATTAATAAAAAAAAACATAATTAAACATCAGTAGTATTATTGATTAATATATTGTTATGATAATCACTATTTTTACGTTATCTGAAATTTAATATTATTTAATCATTATAGTATCACTATAAAACACCGAGTAATTATAAACTCCTTTTTAGTCACGTTAAACAACAATAAAACTCGTTTTTTCACAAATCAACAGCAAAATGAATAATTAATCAACCTTTTGAACGAACAAACGATTATTTCATTACGTTACGGTGGTGTTTGAAGAAATGGCCGGTGTAGCGAACATGGTTTTGTTGGACAATTGCGATGATAAGAATTTGATAGAAAACCTTAAGATACGACTACAACAAAACATAATTTACGTGAGATTATTTTATTTTTTATTATTCGTTAATAATAATTATTACCAGTTACGACGAGTTCTATAAAAAATAGCCATTTTTTTGGTAACATTTTGATCACAATCGAGTTTATTTTTATTAAGTAACATTACAGACAATATGATTTTGTGTCCATAAGATAATATAATAATTGAAGTTATCAAAATCTTTTACGAAATCAATTTATTTGTTCATAACATGACATTTTGTATAAGTAGTATTGACACATATACGAATGTAGCATACGTACATGATTTATTCGATCTTTTCATAAGTGTTCGTTCACTTCACAAAAAAGTTTCCATACAATGAAACTTTTACCATTTTGGTACCTATTTATATTATAATTTTATAAAATTACCTATTTAGTCCTGCTTAATAAAGCTTTAAAATATATATCCAACTAGAGAATTTGTTAGTTACGACTGAAAGGGAATAAGTGTATAAACTCTTACCTTTCCTTCGCCTAGTGGAAAATTTATTTTTAAGATACATTTCTGATAATCACTATAACATTTTCAAACTTCTGATATATAAAAACTATATTAGGAACAGCATGATTTTATTAGATTCCTTCAATAGCAAAAAATAATAACAAAACATATAGATTTAGAATATGTAGTTAGTAAGTTTGGTGCTGTGCATAAAAATAGAACATCTAAATGAACATGACAATAATTTTTATTTACATATCACTTACATATTTGTGTTATGTTTTAAATTATGTTTAGTATACAACACAAACGGCCTGTGTAAATGTTATGGCAAATAAAGTAGCTTCAGATTTACTTCGTAAAGGGGAGCCAAATACTAAAGTCAAAAAAAAGAAGATCAAGAGAAATAAAGATATAGAATAATGTAACTTTCAGGATAATTTTACGATGGA
Organism: Schlechtendalia chinensis; assembly: GCA_019022885.1. NCBI lineage: Eukaryota > Metazoa > Arthropoda > Insecta > Hemiptera > Aphididae > Schlechtendalia > Schlechtendalia chinensis. Next base: position 37,904,900 of record CM032339.1, read on the forward strand.
ATAGCATGGAATATGGCAGGATATGACGAAATCACTAGAGAACAAATAAAACATTTCGGAACCGAAAGTAGAAACTAACTTCTTAAACTATTAAATGTTTACTTACAAAATATATCCATGCCAAAAATGTAGAGGAAGGTTAAAATAGTGGCACTTCTTAAACTAAACAAAGATTTAAGCAATCCAAAAAATTGCAAACCTATATCCCTATTATGCCACGCCTACAAACTTTACGAAAAAATAATCCTAAACTGCATCAAAACGCAAATCGACCAAATATATTTTCAGAATAAGCTAGTTTTAGACCTAAGATAACGTGCATGGGCCAAATACTAAATTGTTGTCAACATATAGAAGACGGCTTCGAATATTAAAAAATTACAGGTGCGGTTTTTATTGAATTTACGGCAACATATGACACGGTCAACCACAATACCCTACTACAAAAATATACTATAACACTAAAGATTGGGAATTTATCCAAATAGTTGCGTCTCTATTATACAATCACTGTTTTTCGATTACACTGAACAGCAAATGTAGTAGATGGAGAATGCAAAAAAATGGCATACCAAATGGTAATGTTCTAGCCACAACACTATTTAATCTGTACATTGAACCACTCTATACCTAAAACTACAAGGCACTTCCTATATGTGGAAGACCTGGCAATTATAGCCCAAAATATATATTTTGGGAAAGTACAAGATAAATTAGTGACAACCCTAGAATCCCTGAACGAATATAACACTAATAATCAGCTAAAACTAAATCCAAATAAAACACAAATATGCTATTTTCATTTAAGAAATAGAGATACTAGGAAACGAATTAACATAAATAGGTTCGATAATACACTACTCTACATAGAACACTAATATTTAAGAAACATTGTACTAAAAAATATAGAACAAAAACAATCTACTAGAGAAACTGTCAGGTACTCAATGGGGAGCACGGCTACACATAATGCGAACAACAAGACTTACATTAAATTTGTCAGCAAGGGAATACGCGTGCCTAGTGTGAAGTAGGTTGAAATATCTTAAACACGTAAATGTTGCACTTAATGATACCTGTCAAGCTATAACGGAATGCCTCCAACAAACACCAATAAACAAAATATATTGTCTGTCAGGAATTGCTCCACCTGAAATTAGAAAGAGTGTAGCTACAAAAGAAAGAAAGAGCTAGAAAAGAGCTAGAAAGAGCAAAACAGTTAAAATATGAAAGATATCACATGTTAAGTATAATGTTAAAAAACAAGACTTAAATCCCGAGAAAGCTTTATTAATTTAGTAACAGAACTAAAAAAAACACTCCAGACCAAGCTAGACTATAAAGATAGAGAAATGAAGCGAAATTAGACAACTCTATCCAACACATTCAGCACCTACCACCTAGTAAAGACCTACGGTGGACCTATAATGGAAAACCATTAATAAATTTAGAACTGGGGTCGAAAGAATAAAATCAAACATGGTGAAATGAGAACTTAATAATAAAGAAGACGACAAGTATGAATGCGTCAAACGACAGACAGATGAGCATTTACTCATATGTATCATGAACCCAATACAGTGCACCAAAGATTACCTAGTACAAGTGAACAAGAATGCCATATAGGTAGTTACACACTGGCTACAATATAAAATTTGACAAAATTATTGACCATTAATATTTTTATTTATTTTGTTTATTTATTTATAATTATTTATTTTGACTGTTGTCTACATTATTTATTTTTTCATTTATTTCTTTATAAATTTATTACTTATTTTATTACTAACTGTAAATATACTGGCAATTCTAACCAAACACAAGAAAAAGAAAAAGTACACACACATATTTGCTTTATGACTAATATTGGCTTATTTTTATAAGGTTCACCCAAAAGAAAACTAATAGGCTTGCCCTGAATCGTTTACTCAAAAGAGGAATTTTGCTGCTGTAATTGGAACTAATCGAGTTTTTTAATAAAAGAAATATTCCAATATAAACTATATGTTTTTTTAAATTTAAATTTTATCATTTGTACACAATTATTAAAATTAACGCATAAAATACACTAAACAATCATATTATTGATGTATAAATTTACTACATAAATTTACGATACTCAGCTATTTTAATCAATATTAACCACTACGTTAGAAACATGTGTTATAATTTTATATTTTGTATACAACAAAGTATCATATATTAATTAAATTATTCCTATAGTTCACAAAATACTTAGGTTAAATGATTAGTGTCATTTTAAAACGAACCCTTTCCAAAATTGAACAAATTGACTTATACATTGAATCTCAAGAAAAATAGAACAATAAATCGAATGTTGTGGTCATAACGTATTATTTCTTAAGTTAAATGAAGTTTTAATTAAGTTTTAATATTGAGTATATCAAATGGACATGGTATAAGCATACGAATCGTGTAACAGACATATGCCTAATTTAAACTAAACGAATAATTTATTTTTCGTATATTTTTAATTCTATGTTAGAGTAAAGTATATTTACTAGTTTTACATAGTCATAAGCCTAATTTACATATGTTAACATTTTTAAGTATAAAAGGATCATTTAGACTGTAAAATATGCAGTTACTAAAAAATTTTAATAGTAAAATACTGCGGACACACACATTAAGAAGAGTAAAATATCCCCAGCACTTAATCTTTTGTATTTAATCAAGTGATAATTTTTTTTTATTTACTGTTCAAAATTCTAGAAATTTATTTATTCTATAACAATTTAAATAATTAACTGCATTAAAAATAATTAAAATGTCAACATTAATAATCAACTATATTAATCTTTAATAGAGTAAAATTGTTAATAATTTCGTGTCATTTTACTTAACTAGTATAATTTCAAAATTAAAAACAAATTTAAAAACAAAGACTTGCACAAAAAACTGCAATATTATCTTAATGTATTTATTATCCTAATAAACGTGTAGATTTATTATTTATCAGTTAAAAATTACTCTTTTTTCAGACTTACATCGGAGAAGTGCTTATAAGTGTAAATCCGTACAAGGCACTTATCAATATACAACGATAAACTCATGCTTAAATACTACAACAATAATAAATATGTCAAAGAAATACCACACATGTGAGTTTCATAAATAAAAATTAAAAATCAAATAGTATTTAGAAAAAACAAACAATAATTATTAATAATTATTATTATTAAAAAAAACAGGAAAAAATAATTTCGTGTGCAATTTTTCTTAATTCCATAATAATCATTCATTGAATTCATATGTTTTTTAGATTTGCTATATCAGCTAAAGTTTTTAAATCGCTAAAAGAATACCGCCGAGGACAATGCATTTTAATATCAGGTAAAATAAACGATAATAAATTTTAAAAAAAATAATAATTCTTATAACAATAATAATTAATAAATTATGATGATAATAAATGAAGTAGTAGCTTGCGCTGATGATGACAAAATGAAGATAATAATAATTAATAATAGTAATAATAATAATAATAATAATAATAATAATATCAACTCAATTTAATTATTATTATTTCTCAACCACAAACTAATTATTTAAAATAAAACATGAAATTACTAAAAATAATAAGGTGAATCTGGATCGGGGAAAACCGAAGCCTCCAAAAGAGTTTTACAATTCATATCGGATGTATCACACAGTGATCATACAATTCAAATGATAAGAGAAAGACTCCTTGTAGCGAATTCAGTATTGGAATCGTTCGGAAATGCCAAAACTCGTAATAACGATAACTCTAGTCGATTCGGGAAATACATGGACGTGCTATTCAATCATATGGTAAGAGTTTGTAATGTAATATACGACAGTATATATATAATAGTCATTCCATCAGTGTTTAGATCCCAAGTGAAATTCTGACTATGTATTCATTTATTTTAACGATTATTGGAACAAGAAGTTTCTATTACTAAATGGAGAAATATTCGCAATGCAATTTTAACACACTTCATGTAAACCAATGTGAACTTTATTTTGACCATAATTACATTTAACAAAAAAAACTTGATCGTGACGAAGTCCAAATTCAAAAGTTTAATCTCTGATCTAAAGATAAATAAACATGTAATAAAAATTCAGTTTTTTTTTTTAAGTCAATGATACCATTTATTAGTACTAAATTAATTATTTAGTTGTTCCTTTATTTTACGCGTGTTTTTTGATTTTTGACAAAAATAATTCTATATATATGGAATGTTTATCAGACATTTACTATACAAATAATACATATATGAATTACTTTTAATTAATTCGATCAGTTTTTGGCTAAATATATTATTTGAAAAATTATAACAATTTCTCTTTTTTCATGTTAAAATCCTAACATAAAATAGTCCTATAAATGTAACTGAAAGTCTATTATTTTCCAATTATATTTGAAAAAAGTTAAAAATCTTAACAGTAATTTTAAATTTCAACATTTTGGGTGAAATGTAAAATAATTTTTTTTCTATTAAAACTTACAAAAAGAGTAATTTTTGTATTTTAAAACTGAAAATTGTATAAAAAATTAGAAGAATATTTCACAAATACATCTCGAAATTCATAAAAATCGATTGCGATAAATACTTTTATAACAGTTTAAAGTCACATTTACGAAAAATTCATTTATTTCATTATTTCATTATAATTACATTTCATTATATAATTTAAACTTGAAAACTGAATAAACATATAATATGAACATTTTTTTAATGTCTAAAAGTCTACTAATATTCTGGTTGATAAATAAACACATACAAATTCTAAATATAAAATTCGAATTTTGACCCGGAAATGTACATATTGTTTAATTGTAATAAAATACTAACGTGATTTTTTTTTTTAGAGTTTTTAGACAGTAGCTATTACAACACAGCAATTAACATTTGATATTTAAAAAAAATAGGTACCTTAAAATTAGTTAAGTAAATATGACAAAAAAAAAAAATTTTAAAAAAGAAAGTATAACTAAATATGGTAAAATGTAACACAGTATGTGGCAAAGTCAAAGTTTTTTAAATTCGCAAGCCTGCAGAGGTGATAAAATTAATGACAGCTTTGATAATGGTTGGGTGTTTAGAAGATAGAAGGCATAAATCTGAAAAAGGGAAATTAAGGGATACACATAATTTGGTGAGTTGTAGTCTGTTAGAAGTCAAAAAAGACCATTGAATAGAAGGTGGGACGCATCATACCTTTTATTACCACAATTAGGAAGAATACATTCTGCACAGTTATTATGACCGGATTTAAAATCATGTGCCTAACATGGTTTAAAATAGATTTTAGAATACAATATGTTACGAGCATGCAGCCGAACTGTACACATGCCATATTGTTGTCCTCGAGTTATGTATAATTTAGTCACTCTAACTCTATCCGAATTTTTCGTATTCTTTACCGTTCTATATTTTCATAATATTACGAATACAATTTTTACTGATTATTTTAACAAAATCAAATACAATTTTATTATTAATAGCGACTTTAATGCTAATCATAATTTTTGAGGCTGTCGTGCTAACAACCCCTTTGGCACTGTTTTATACAATTTTATCAACACAAATAATTTGTATATACATTCACCGCTTAAATCTACTTATTGGTCATCTTTTAGCAAAAAACCCGATATTTTAGATATATTTGTTACAAAAATATCCAGCAATTTATCTTGTTTGGTTAATAATATTTTGGATTTTATGATCGGAAATTATGACCACTCCTTTGTGTTATTTAATATCTCGATGACCCCATTATCTCATACGGAATCACCTAAATTATTTTTTTCTTTATTTGATCGTTTACGATTTTAAAATATTTTAAACCAACAAGTTAACTTAAAAATCAAACTTAAGTTGAACATTGGTATAGATGAAGCAATAAATAATTTAACCACCCTCATTCAATTGACTGTTTGGGCAGCTACTAAACCTAGGTAAACGGATAACTCATTTTTCAATTTTCACTTAGTTTACAATTAAATACGTAGTCTAATAGTTGAAAAACGTAGAGCCAGGACAAGATATTAATCTTCACGGCTGCCATCTCATAAATCAGCCTATAATAAACTCGCCAATTATCTGAAAAAAGATTATGTAGAGATACTAAACAATTGCTAAAAATCCTTCATGCCCACTGAAAAATACCGACAATATCTTAGCTACCACAGGTAACAAAAAAGCAAGAGTGTTTCAGCCTTACTTATCAAAAATCTTTCAACCCCATAATGATATTTTTTACCCACAACACATTGAAAATGTTAAAAGATATTTAGACTCTGGCTTACCTAATGTTAGTTCTGAAAAATATTTTACACCAAATGAAGTAAAAAATATGTTATCTAAGTATTCCCACAAGAAATCTCCATGTTTTTATTTGATAATGGCAAAAGCCGCTAGATGTTTACCGAAAAATGTCATAATCCTCTTAACTTATATTTATTTATAATGCAATCGTTAGACTATCGTATTTTTCAATACTATAAAAATTCTCACAACTAATTATGTTTACTAACTCGGACAAACCACTAGATATCCCAACTTCATAAAGACTTATAAGTCTTTTACTTTATTTTTAGAAAATCTGTGAAAGACCTATTCTTAAACGAATGTCTCCATATATATTCTCAAACCATATACTTCATTCTTCCTAATTTGGTTTTAGAGCTAAATATAGTACAGTACACTAAGTTCACAGAGTACTTAAAAAGCTGATGCTATTTCTGCTTCATTCGAAAATAAATGTTATTGTATAGGTGTATTTTTAGACATTTCTCAGGCTTTTGATAGAGCATGGAATGAAGGCCCTCTATTCACACTTCGGAAATTTCTGCCCCTATGCTCTTTCTTTTAATTAAATCATACCTTACGAACCGTCATTTTCAAGTACGTTGCGGATCAGCAACCTCAGATATAGCTATAATTAATGCAGGAGTACCTCAAGGGAGTATCTTTTAACCTATATTGTTCAACATTAATACTTCAAACCAACCCACAACACAAAATACTCTTGTTGCCAACTATATCAATAAAGAAATTTTATCAATACATGACGATCCAAGAACAGCTTCCACTAATTTACAGTCCCTATTAAATCTACAGTGTGAATGGTATGAAAAATGGCGTTTAAAATTAAGCCACAATAAATCTGTCCATATGACGTTTACTCTTATACAAGGTTTCTGTCCAAATATTTTTATTAATAATATACTCATTCCGTCCTCGATACTGTACAATATTTCGGTTGATTTCTTGATAAAAGATTAACATGAAACAAACATATAAAATCAAAAAGATCAATTCCTTGTATTCGCTTCTGAGACACTAAAAACTATATTAATCAAAAATAATTTTACTATCATAAACATTAAACTATTAATTTACAAAACGCTCTTGAAGCTAATATGGACATATGGAATATAACTTGGAGGTCCAGTTAAAAAACCAATCTAAATACAAAATAATGATTTTTTTAAATTTTACTGTTCGCAAACACTTCATTTTTTGTCTCTAATTTAACCCTTCACCAAGACCTTCACATTAAATCCGTTGAAGAAAAAACTACACAATTTTATAAAAGGCTATTTTCTAAACTATAAAACCACCAAAATTCAATAGTAAAGGATTTACATACACTCATAATTCCAAGAAATCCTCAACATAGATTAGAAAATATGTGGTACTATTGATCATTCGATTTAAAACTTAAAATATATTTTATAAAATAATATCAAGCTAAGTGTCGCCAATGGGTGACTTTTTGCTCACGTAACTTCAATATATGTTTTTCACCCCTTTATCATATATACTTATTCTGCAAAATTGTATAGATTGATCAACTTCAGAATAAAACGATTCAATTTTAAAATGAAAAGTGTGTGTGTGTGTGTGTGTGTGTGTGTGTTCTGCGGCATTTGAAGATGTTGATATTTTTGTACTCAACTTCCCCAAGTAACAACGCTTATAGTTTTGCTATTCTAATGAATATTACTTGGTTTTTAAATGTAATTTAATTTTAATTTTTTTAACTCAAGTGAAAAAGTTACCGGTTTCATCAGTTTAGGGTCCAAATTTCCGATAATTTAAATTGTATATATACAAAAAACATATTATTCATATTTTAACGAATATTAAACAAATAAAGTAACGTTGGATTTGTTTTTTTTTTTTTTTTTAGTGTGAGCCGATGGGTGGTAATATCTTAAACTATTTGCTAGAAAAGTCGCGCGTGGTAAAACAGGCACCTAACGAAAGAAATTATCATATCTTCTATCAGCTCGTTAATGGCGCGGAAAAATGGACAGCACAACTCTTGGAGATTGGCCAAGATATCGATTACTTATACCTGAAGATCGATAGAAACGACAACGAGAATTCAGATAATAAAGTTTGTTGAATTTGTTCTAAAAAACAATACACTGAGAATCTTCTCGTAGGCGCAACATGAGAAGTGCATAGAGAACCTTTGCACCTTTGAAATAATCATTACTCATACTAATAACCTAATTTTTCATAATTTAAATGTATGTTATTTTGATATGATAATACGCACAATGTTCCCATTATTCAATACACAACATAGCATAAACTAGTTAATAAAGTAAAGTTAAATTATTATTAACTCAATTAGTTTTTTTAGAATACTGTTAACTAAATAAATTATCTATTAAATATATGTGTGAATAAGTTATAATCTAGTTAATTTTTTTCATACAAGCTAAAGTTAAAAATATTTTTTATAAAAATGTCTCTACTAAATACAACTGTTTCTAACGAAAAAAAAAATAACAATAAAAATATATTTTTAATATATTATTTACAAATCATGTTTTATTAGTACATATTTATTTTTGTCTAAATTAATTTTCTGTTGTAATTATAGTTTATAAAAATAACTTTTTTATTTGACTAAATAAAGTTTACTATTTTCAGGGTTTAACTTTAAAGTTTAACTAATTAATTCATAAGTTATTTAATTTTTAACTGTTTAAAAAACTTGATTAAATTTATCATTTCTTTAGCCCTTACTGGATAACAATTCAATGTTTATATTCATTAACGGTTTTGCATAGATAATTTTTTTTTAGCTTACAAGAATAATAATTTGTCTCTTTACATTACGTCATATTTAATTTTAAATTTAATTCTTCGTTATAAAATGAATTATCATTTTTGTGATATTCACCATAAATTAAAATAATAGTTATGAGTTAACAAAAATGTTAAATATTTTTTTTTAATTTCATATAAATTTGAACAAAAATATTGAATTATCACTATACCCCTATATTCTCTATTGCTGTTTAATATTATTAAATAAAAATGACGGGGATTTATGTGATAATTTAAAAAAATCCACTCTACTTATAATTTTAATGCGTGTTAGTTAGTTATCCAAAATTTAAGTTAGCTCACACACTATGTTTCATTGCACTTATGAATTTCTTGTTTACTTTTATTTCCATTTTATAGACAGCGAATGAAGACTCCGATAAATACAAAGAAACATTTCAGGCTCTACAACGTCTTGAATTTGATTTAGAAGAACAAATGGATATACTAAAAATAATTGCAAGCATTTTACACCTGGGCAACGTTAGATTTTATGAACGTGACAACGTGTGCAACATCGAAAACGTTTATACGATTCGTATAGTGGCCAATGTAATAAAAATAAAATTATTAGTATTACTTATGAAATTCAACTCGTAATTCAAAACATAATGCGATTGTCAACGTTATTCTATAAATTATTATATTTATATGTGTGTGTGTGTGTGTGTGTGTGTGTGTGTGTGTGTGTTGTGTGTGTGTGGTGTGTGTGTGTGTGTGTGTGTGTGTGTGTGTGTGTGTGTGTGTTGTGTGTGGTGTGTGTGTGTGTGTGTGTGTATGTACTATTATAAAATTTATATTTATCAGCTACTAGGGGTTCCGGAAGACGAACTTGCAGTTGCATTGACAAACAAAATAATAAAAGTTCGTGGGGAGGTTATTCGGTCGTGTCTAGACCCAAAAATGTCGATTTTCGCCAAAGATGCGTTAGCCAAAGCCATTTATAGCAAATTATTCGATTGGCTGGTTACCCACATAAATAAAACCTTGAAAGTTAAAGTTTATGAAGACTATGGTCGAGCGAATAATAACGTATCGATCGGCATATTAGATATATATGGTTTTGAAATTCTGCAAACCAACGGGTGAGCGTAAATAAAGTCTACTAATATAAATAAATACAATAATAGTAATATAAAAATATACTGATAGGATCTGATTAAAATAATAATTCTTATAGACAAATTCCATATAGACATATTTTACACATAAACGGTGATAGAAAAACATATTAAACGATAATAAAACCAAATTATACTCAACACTTTTAATTAAAGAATAAAGTTAATTTATATTATAACTACAAAAATAATAGAAGTTTGGTGTATTATGCAGTTAAATATATATGTATATAATTCGTTAGTAATTTTCATAAATCTACGAGTATTTATAGTTTTTAGTTGGCATAAATGCACTACAATACACTCTATTTCCTTATGTGAGCATATAAATTATATGTTTTATATTATTTAATATATCTATAATATATTAATTATAGATTTGAGCAGTTTTGTATTAATTATTGTAACGAAAAATTACAAAAACTGTTCCTTGACTTTACCCTAAAATCAGAACAACAAGAATATTTAAACGAAGGCATAGAGTGGACTGTTATCGATTACTTTGACAATGGCATCATATGTGACATGATCGATGAGAGACACAAAGGTATGATAAGTCAATTATTTCGAGCGCCAAGCATATAAATATCATACATTTTTCATCTTCTTATAAAGGTATCATCTCGTGTCTGGACGACGAATCCTTTAAACAGACCGAAATGTGTAAAAATGTAGGGTTACTAATTGAGTTGGCAAGACGTTTCAAAGAACACAAACACTTCTCTTGTTATCATTCAATTGATTCGCGAACAAAAAAAAAACTTATTTCGGCCACAGTGAGTATTTTTGATTTAAGTTAATAAATACAATATGACAATAAATGTACTTGCAAATACGAGGTAATTAAATTGATTAATTAATACAAAACCAAAATTTTCAGGAATTCATGATCGTTCACTATGCAGGTACTGTGACATATGATGCGTCCAGTTTTTTAGAGAAAAACAATGACTCTCTATTTAGTAATGTCAGTCAAATCATGTCAAATTCTACTAACGACATCATCAAAGTACGTATCATACGTATCGTATTATTACAGGCACGCGCTCGGTCAGTGTTTGATTTGTTAGTTTAATTTTTAGTATCGTTAGAATATTATACATCAAAGCTTGTATTAAATTTTCCGCTATAAATTCGTAACATTACAAATGTAATTAAACTACTAACACATAAAAACTGTATGATAAAACATTTTCAAAATTCTATAATTAGTTCAAAGCTGATAAAATTGGTAAAACCTTCTATTTAAATATTATACTTTTAAAAATTACAAAAAAAGAAATGAAATTTTTTATAATAGATATGTTAGATAAATCACAAACATATTTTATCACAATATTTTGTTGTATACAATACGTCGAAATGATTCGATTAGACCGTTATTTTGTTACTTACTGAAAATAAGTTATATTTTAATAAATAAGATAAATTACCATTTCTGTAAAAATTATTGGAGTTTAATTGTATAATAGTAATAATAATAAAACTTTTTAATTACGTGGAGAAAAAAAGAGAAAAAATATGTTTATTATATCAGTTCTTTACACACATAGATTATTTCTCCATAATATTTTGAATAATTTTACAAGTTCGTTTTACCATTACATTCCAGTCGTGTTTTTCGGATTGTCAAACATCCAATAAAAAGTTACTGGAAACCACGACAAAGCAATTCAAAAGGAGTCTAGACCAACTGATTAAGACGTTAACGTCAAAGCAACCTTGGTATATCAGATGCATCAAACCTAACGACTACAAAGATCCCGGTTGGTACAATAATAATGATAAAAATAATCGTAATAAATTGAGAAAGAAGATTTTTATTTTTTAATAATATTCACGGAATATTCAAAAGCGCCAATTCCCAAATATATTTTATACAGTTAAAAAGTTACAATGATTAAAAAATTAACCCAAGGGATTTATAAATAGAAAGATATGTGACTAAATTTATCTACAATTTTTGTTTATTTATTTTTTATAGACTACTAGACAATTCAATTAAACTGCTTTAAACATAATTAGGAAATTCTGTAGTTTTCGAATTTAAACACTGGCTATATTAAACTTCTTATATTGCCCGTTTTGTTTTTTTTTTTCATTGCTTGTGTGGACAGAACTCGGGTCTGTAAGGCACATTTTATAATTTAGCTTATTTTGTGTTGTTTAATATGTAAAGTTCTAATCTAGTTAGATCTGGTTTCAAGTTGTTTAGGTAGTTGGTGGTAGTCCAATGAAATGGACGTACTTTCTTTGTTTTGAAGTTCAAGTACAATTAATTGTACTAGTTTGTAGATATGCTTGTATTTGGATTGGATTTTTTGAAGTATGTTGATTTTGAGTTCCTGAAAATGTTTTCACAAATTTTGGAGAGTCGAGATATGTTGAAAAGAATCTGATTGACTACAAATTGTGGGACAGCTGTGATGGTGCAAAGGCTGATGTTTTGCGCGTCTTTCATTTTTTTTCAATTAGAATGCGAGATGTGCGGACCCCAGACTAGTCCGACATAGGTGAGAATAGATCTAATGTATAGACTTTTATTTGTTCATATTTCGCAATAATAAAAACTAAAACGCAATATCATAAAACAATTTTTATATTTTATTTTAATATCTTACATTCCTAGAGTCTCAATTCAATACTATGTGGTTTTGGAGACAAAGTATGGAATATTACAAACGATCTCTACTCATTTAACCACAATCTGCAGCCATTTCAGTATTAAATTAGAAAATTTTTAGACTGTTACATGACTGAGATACGTAAATATGAAAGCTAAGATATATAGTTAACTTTTCTGAGTAAAATTATCATCGTATGTTTACAAATATTGAGGAAAATTATTTTTAGTTTTTGCTATGTTCCTTGATAGGAAGGTATTGACTAAATCGACCAACATAAACAGAAAATGTGTAAGTATGTATATGTGTAGTTTATTGAGTTCGTGCTAAAAATAAAATTTGGCTTCATTGTGTGACTAGTTATTACATAAATTATTTGCAATATATAGAATTAATTGAGCAGTCGGATTCTATTGTTTTCGTGTTATGTTTTGTCATAGATGAATTTGACGAGGAAGTGGTCAGGAACCAAGTGAATAACATGGGCCTGGTGGAGATGTTACGCATACGGAAGGCCGGTTTCGCGTACCGTGGGAAATTCGAAGAGTTCCTAAAAAGATACAAGAGCCTTTGCCCGGACACATGGCCTGATTGGAAACAACGGCATGAGACAGCTGTCGATGCCGTTGTACAATTAATCCAACATATGGGTTACACCGACAAAGATTTTAAAATCGGAAAGTACGCTGTCAAATCACGTATTACTATAATAATAAATTTCATGTGTATAACATATAATTATTGTTCAGGATATTTACTTTCAAACATGTCTACAATAACAAATTCATAGAAATCATATATATTAAAAATATCATAATTTATACGAAATTATAACGTTTTTAATACTATGAGAAATGTTTTTTAAATACTGAACTTCAAATATTATGATTATAATAGTAAATATACAACGAATTAAGCTATTTTTATTTTATACAATAGTATAATTATACAACGGATTTTAAATTAAGTCTCCTTTACTGGTACCTCAAAAAATTATATAAAAAAATGTAAATTTATAACCAAAAAAAATTATATCAGTCTGGCGGTCAGTATTGAATAGAATATATCAAGAAGGCCATATGAACCTGTTGATGAACCTTAAAAAATTAAATATAAAAAAGATACTATTCCTAATCATGTACAATAATTTTTTTTTAAATTTTATTATTATGTTTGAATATATTAGTTTTTATTTTTAATGAAAGTATATTTTGACGGAGATATTTTGACCAACTGTATCGTTCTGCGTAGCAAATATTGTAACATAATATTATATAAATTAAGAAAATAAATTTGTATATAATTGTATACAAATTTACAACGTAGAATTTCAAAGGTTCTCAATACGCTAATTCTAATCTAGAAAAATGTCGAATTCAAAAGGCTAGAATAATCATAACTTCTGGTTTTATTTTTAAAAATATAATATATGTTCTGACTAAATGGAAAATGACAACACTCATATTAGACTTAACAAAATAATTATTTATTTGATATACTAATATAATATTTCAATAATTTCAATATAACTATCAATTTACAAAACGTGTCTTTCAATAGCAATAATAATAATAGTACACTGCACAATAATTTTATAGTAATTAAATCCCCATATTGGACTAAATAATAAAATAATATTAACAATAAATAAATTAAACAGTCAGTATTAATATTGATTAATTTATACGAGTAAATTAATACTAATATATAATGCGATAAAATTATAAAAAAATTAGTATTCAGATCAACTATAATTTTTCACAATCAACCTCTGTGAAATTTTGAATTACTTTGATTTTCCCATAAGAAAAATATTACTTTGTAATTTAGTTAGAACAATTAAAGTATCTAACTAAAATCCGAATTAGAGCTTAATATAGATTTAGCTATAAATTATAAAGAAAACCAAAATTATCATCATCGCCAATATAATAAGCGGTATATTTTCAAGCTTCCGACGTTTTTTTTGTTATTATTTTTATATTTTTATTTTTATAAACTAGATATAAAAGAATTAATATTATAGAACACCAATACGAATGTGGTATATGGATAATATCTTATTTTATCTCTGACTTTTACATTCAGATTATTTTAAACAACACACATAGCATTTTAATACACAGCAATATAAAATAAGGTCATATTACGAAATTTTATAGCTAAGAGTAGTTTTTAAAAAATTTAACTTTTTTACATTTCATACCACGTTATAATTTAGTATAAAAAATGTATTGTTTATAGTTATTATAACTATAACAAGATTAAAATAAATAAGTGGTCAAAATTCCAAGTACTTTTAATGTTTATTTTTTAAAATTACAGTAAAAATAACATAAATTGATTTTAAAAATTTTAAAATTCGATTTTACGTCACTTTTTACCCATATTATATAATTTTGCGTTTTTCCTTTTACTAAAGAAAACTACTAGGAAAATTAAAAAACACGTGTCAAACCAACTACCAAATGGATCAATTTTTTTACCGGTTAATAGTGAAACATAAAAATTGGAGCACTTGTGTTATACGCATTCTATTTACCTCCCGAGATCAGGAACGTTGATAATTTTTACATCAGTTGTAAACCATTCAAACTTTTCGATCAAATTTTATCGTAATTAAAAGTTGTAATATTAGTTATCTGTGATTGACGTGCAGTAAATGGTAAAAGTGATTCCAAAGCAGTATTTATGTATGTAGTCAAGTACTTGGAATTTAATTGAAAATAATCATTCCACACCGTCACTTCACTCCGTAAATCGAAAATTAACTTACTTAACATAAGTTTAAAATCCACTATTTTATTATTTTATGGCAGACTACTTGTATATAATAATAATTATGATCTACATAATAACATGAAACTTTTATAATTTACGATAAGAATGGGAGTCAATCCGTTTACGTCGGGAGACAGCTACTAGCTACTTATATGTTCTAAACATTACAAAAATCAAATATATTTGTTTCAGAACTAAAATCATGATAAAACTGCCTCAAACCCTGTTTGAGATTGAAGATCGTTTTCAGACAGCCAAACACGTGCTTGCGACTAAAATCCAGTCGGCATGGCGCGGATACGTGACCCGTCAACGTTACGTCCGGCTAAGGGCGTTAGTTGTACGATATCAACGACTGGTCAGATGCCACTTGAAGTATAAAAAAATTCAAAGGAAACTCGAAGAGGACAACGAGACGAACACGCGGATAATCATTTTCGTCCAAGCGAATATTAGGCGGATATTGGCCATGCGCGCCTACAGAAGAATTCAAGCAGCCACTCTGACAATAAAAAAGTAATGATGGACTTTTATGACTACTCGTCATGTGAATGTCATTCCGTCAACCTCTATTATTAAAACCTTCAATATGATAGATATTTCATAAGTAAAATGTCTTGTTCTTCATTACAGTCTTTTTGGTCGCGATATGAGTGAATAATAAATATTCCAATCGAACAATCGTTACTTTGTCTCCGCGATAACAAATCTCAATTAGTAATGCGTAATGATGTATTCTACACATTATAAACCCAAAATCACAAAAATAATAATACAATTTAATTACATATACGTAGTGATCGAAATACGTATATGGAGTTAATGTGTATTATTATTTTTATATTTTTGTGTTTATAGTGTAAAGTATAAAATAGTCACAAGTTCTCAAGCATATTTTAGTACGTAATATATTATTACAAAATATTTTTCATTTATAATTGTGACAAATTTCAAACCAATTATAATTTAACTGGATCACTTGATAAATATTAAATAATGTTTGTGCAGCAAAGTTTTGACGATTCAAAGTTCTTTGACCTTTAAATTAGTTACCCTGATGACAAGGTCAGACAAAAAAAAGCGTTTTTCTGAAAAATGTTTATAATTTCTCAATATCACTAATATTGTTCTAAACGTTTTTAAATGATATTGATAACAAAATAATTCAACGCAAATGTTATCTTTTATTTTCTTTAGGCCGAAATACTGTTGATTTGTACACAAATTTACGATGAATCACGAAAAACGTATTTTTAATTACAAAAAAAGTGAATACAGTTTGACAATATAATTTGTATCGTACATTGTTCTATATTTATAAATAAATTTAGACAAACAATAACGACAATACTATAGATATGAAAATTAAATCAATATATTTCTCATGTAAAACCCAAAATACGATTTAGCTTCGTCTACCAATTATTTTGATATTATTTATCAATGGTTTCAGTTTTTTCAGACAAGTTGAACAAAGAAGATATTTTATCCGGCTGTCCGAGATGTTGCCAAAAAGTCTTCTGGATGATCACTGGCCCCAACCATCGATTCACTTCACCGAAGTATAATACTATTTTAATAAAACAGATTATCTTTATATCGTTTTCTTACGTATTAGTAGTTAGGTTTATATTTGGGAGAAGGGGGATATTTTATTATTTGTTCCAAGAATTTTTCACTTGTTAACTTTTAAGTGAGTTGTAGAAGGCTACTTAAACTCGTTATCAACTCGACGTTTTCGTAGTGTTTTTACAATATGTTCTCCATACGTGTCAGTCTTTGAAGTATGTTATGTAAATATTATTATAAAATTAATAAAGACAACTTATAAAAAAGGTATACTCTAAAAAAAACCCCAAAATTCATATCCAATTGATTGTTTTGAAATAGTTAAAAATAAACAACATTACATGATTGAAAAACGTACATTAAATGCAAAGATAAACGATTAAACATTAATAAGTTTGTCCTTATAATTCATATAAATCAATGTTTATTCATTATAAATAATAAACTCGTCTCCCTGATCCTCGTACTAGATTCGCGACTTATACGTATAAAACCGGTATGAGCAAAATGACTACAAAATGTATTAGTTATTTTCTACTTTTAGGTATCCGCACACTTAAACGTACTCCACCGCATGTGGCTGTCTCGACGCTATCGATTGGATTTGGCTAAACGTCCTGGGGCGTACGAACGGCTAAAATTCAAACTCACTGCTTCCGAAATATTTAAAGGTGTTGGAGATTGTCGCTATTCTAGGGAAAAAACAACTTATCACATTATATTTGCTTTTTAGGACGAAAATCCGTGTACCCAGAAAGTGTAAAAGTTTACTTCAACAACGACCGTGACGGAATCCTCCAACTTTTGAATATCGCCTACGCAATCGAAACAAATCCGAACACTATATATCTAGTCGGTTTTTTGAAAATCAAAACCTTTTAACTTTCAAAGAAATGTTTGAATGACTTTTTTTTAATTTAATTTAATTTTTTTTTTTTTGCAGTATGCGACAAAAGTGACAAAATTTGATCGACGAGGGTACAAACCTAGAGAAAGGATATTGGCGGTCACAACCGAAACCGTTCTGATCATTGAAAAAACAGATACAAATCTAAAGATAAAAGATAAGTTGCCGTTGAAACACGTGATGGGTTTACGAATGACCACAGGAATAGACAAATTTCTACTGATCAAAGTATCCGAACAATTAGAAGAATCTAAGGTGTGTTCTATCATTTGACAACGTATAACGTACAGTGGTGTATCGTAAGCAAACGATCTATGAGTTTTTAAATTATCTTAGCATTAAAAATACACTTATAAAACAAAAACGAAATCATTATATTTCGTTTGTAAATTATCACATTGAAAGAAAAAAGCAAAATAATGATTAGGTGGATGTAGTTAATTTCTGAACAACATTTGATTTGTCAGAAAAGAGTACTTTTTGACGTTTTCCATTGCCTTCTATTTATATTTCGTGATTTATTCAATAGTTATTTAAGATTTAAAATAAAAACACCTGTTTATAGGAGTAATATTTTAATATATAAATACAAACAGCAACAATATATTCCTCGCGCTAATTTAAATATAAAATAGGTGCATTTTTTTGTACTCCCCACACATCCACTAAAAAAAAATTATATGCTACTTAAAATGTCACCAATACACTACTGTACTAACTATACGTATACATTTTATAATTCATAAAATTATTGAACATAACTGTAGCAATATTGATATAATGACTATAAATATCTAGGGAGACATTTTATTGGAAGTTCCTTATTTAGTTGAATGCGTGACGGTTATTTTGAAACAAGAACCGGCTGGGCTTACAGATTTTGTCAATATACAAACAGTTTCATGGTAAGTATTCCAAAAAAAACAATATGATACGATAATGACAAATAGTCTTAATAGCTACAAAACAAGTAAACTAACAAAATAATATGACATGGTAAATTTATATAATATGAAGACAATACACTAAAAAAAAACAAATAAAAAGGAGACAATTGGTAATAATAAAGGGTGCTTCATACTGAGCCGACACTCACAGATAACGACCGTACCGGACCGCAACGACAAAACATTTGATAGAATGTTTATAAGTCCAGTGTGGTTAGGTTAGTGTCTGCGCGATAACGGTTTGTTGGATGTAAAATAAAACACTAATTTATAATTGATAAATAATTTGTCGGTTCAGAACGAGTTTGCGTAATCAGGTGACAGTCTGCAAATATCGGTTCAGTGTGAAGCAACCTTAACAGTAAATCTATAAAAATACAAATTTCCAACCTATACTATTATGAAAATCAACCTTATGAAACTTTAACAATATTACCATTTTCATTAAATTTTCAAACAAAGTACCAAATGTATGACATTATAACATTATTTAAATTATTACGAAAGATTTAATTAGAATTAAAATAATTAAGTTTTAATTGACTGTAGAACGTGTATCGTTAAATGTTTTTCCTTTTATATACATCCATACGTCACTGATATTCTAACGTTTATAGTAGGTACTCACTACGAGAAACTCTGTAAAATAAAATTGAATTTTGAAATTATAAATTGCTTTGGTATAAAAAAAAAAAAACGTTTTATTTAATATACATTCTTATCCATGTACTTGAGTGAATTTAATGTTATCAATTATTTTGAATGACAATATAGATTATAAAATAAAATATCAAGAAAAGTAAACCCTTAATTAAACACAAAAAAATATCATACTTATCTAAATCTACTCGTATATATATATATGTCAACGTTAAACACATATATCTCACATATATCGTAAAATTTGTATCATGTAAGCAACTATAATTGACACATGAAGTAAACATTAAACAACACATTTGAAACAATCATTTTTATCATTTTTTTTATAAAAAAATTACATATATAATTATGTAATTATGATATAATTTATTGCAATGTATTTTTCTTGAATAATATAATTTTAATTTGTTTACTATATCTGTATTTGTATTTCTGTATGATTTAATTTTTGGCGAGAACGTTATTAATTGTTCAATACATATTTTTTTATTTTTTTATTTTGGAATACTAATTAGTTAGTGGTTTTTATATTAGTTTAAAATGTAGATCGTTTTTAAGAGGATTTTATTTTGACCGAACTGATCGATTCAGCCTTTCCAAAGTTGTAAATTATTGTTTATAAGAAGCATATGATTATCAAGACTTAACAAAATTACAAATTTATATATCTTATTGAGTTAATATAAAATTATATATATTAAGTTAAAAGTTAAATATCAATTTAAAAAAGTTACATAAATTAGTTAAAAGTTAAAATTTCCTCAATAAAGAAACTAACACGAAGTACTTTAAATCTATTATTTTTAAATATAATACAAATATTAAAAAATAATTCATTCAAAAGAATAGAAAATTAAAATTAAATATAAATTGTTATATTAATATATGTATATATATATATATATTTCCCGGCGTAAAGAAAATGGTGCGCCCATCGTCCAATGTACCTTGGTACATTGCAATAACCCTACCCTGACCTTAATTGGTTAAGGTAGTCTGGTCTTCCAGGTTGGGGGTTGAGCGTAAGGCTGACAACCCTACCTCGGAAAAGAACTATCGTTAAGAAACTTCTCACTGAAAAGCCTCGGATACCTATCGATAACTCGGAAAACAGACAAGAAAAACGGACCAGCAAACCTGGATTTTTAAGATTCGGAACGTGGAATATAAGAACATTGTACAAACCTGGAGCACTGCAAAACATAATTCAGGCAACCAAGAACTATAGACCTGAGATAATCGCCCTCCAAGAGATGAGATGGCCAGGAAATGGCAATTTGAAATCAGACGATGTAACATTATTTTATAGTGGATCAAACAACGGGGAAAATGAAAATGGTGTAGATAAGTAGATCTTTTTTATGATAAAAGATCCATTACTAAACCTAGTGAAAAAGTTTGAACCAGTCAATGATAGAATTTGCAATCTCACTATTACTGGTAAAGTTTTTGATATTGTGATGATAAACTGTTATGCACCAACGGAAACAGCGGATAACGACCTAAAAGATGCCTTTTATGAAATTCTTGAGAGAATTTTCGACAGTATACCAAGCCATTCTATAAAAATCGTACTAGAAGATATGAATGCGCAAGTTAGACGAGAAAGAGTATTTGAAAAAACGGCAGGTAAGGAAAGTTTCCATCTAAAAAGCAACAATAATGGATTAAGACTAGTCAGTTTCGCAGCATCTAAAGACCTTACTATTAGCAGTACAATGTTTCAGCGAATATAAATCAGAATAAAAACACACTTGGATATCTCCAGACGGAAAAACTAAGAGTTAAATAAACCATATCCTGATTAATAAAAAACATAAATCGTGCATAAGTCAGGTTAGAACATTCAGAGGAGCATAGAGATACAGATCATTATCTAGTTATGGCCATCTTTAAAATAAAATTATCAAGAATGTGGATCAGGGATAAAACAAAAGCTAAGACAAAACTAGACACAGACAAACATAAAGATCCGGAAGCCATTAAAACATGCCAGAAAATAATATCTAATCTTTTAGAAAACAATTCGAAGGATTCAAACCAAAGCCTAAAATATGAATGGAAACAAGTAAAAGAGGTGATCAATAGAGCAGCTGGCATTTTTCAAAAAAATCCACAAATCAATAAGAACCCATGGTTTAATGAACGATGCAAAGTGGAATTACGGAAACGAGATGAAACAAGGAAAAAATGATACAGAACCCAACGTTTGAAAAATCTAGAAAAATATATCTTATAGAGGAACAGAACAAACAAGATAATAAGAAAAGAGAAAAGAGCAGCCGAAATAAAATTTATTAAATGTATAGAAGAATATAGACTCAATCCAAGATCTTTCTTTAGGAAGTGTAAATTAATCAAATATGGTTTCAAAGCTCAAATAAAGATGATAAAAGACGATAAGGGCCACTTGATAACTGACGAAACAAGTATTGTGAATAGATTTAAAACACATTTTCATACCCTTCTGAACGTAACAAAAGAAGAAATTAATGAGGAAAATGAAGACTACCCAACCTACTATACAGTACAACCAGAAATACTGGCACCTAACCTTGAAGAAATAAAAAACATCATAAAAATATTGAAAAATAACAAGGCACCGCGAGAAGATAATATAAACGCAGAATTAATAAAAATATTGATCCCAGAAGTAATGTCGAAAATACACGGAATCATCAAAAATAGTTGGAAAAACGGAACTATCCCTCAAGAATGGAAAACTTCGATTATATGCCCGATCTATAAAAAAGGAGACCCAATGGACACTAAAATCTATTGGGGAATAGCGCTCCTTAATACGTCTTATAATTTTTTTTTCATTTTTGTTCTACATAGATTAGATAAATATACAAATGAAATAATAAGAAACTATCAGACTGGTTTCATAAGAGGTAAATCAACAACGGACCACATATTTACTATTAGACAGGTATTGGAAAAATTTTACGAACTCGGAAAAAAAATACACATATGTTTCATGAACTTCAAACAGGCATATGATAGTATTATAAGAGAAAAGTTATGGAAGTTCCTAGAAGAATTTGGAGTTCCAGCCAAATTAATCCAACTGGTGAAAGAATGTAATTCTAATAGTTTTTGCAAAGTTAAATTTGAGAAAAAAATATCAGGGATTTTTTAAGTAGGTACAGGACTTAGACAAGGCGATGCACTATCACCAACCTTTTTTAATGTTGTCCCTAGAGAAAGTAATAAGATCTTTGCCAGTTTATCAAGGAATGGAATTACTTGGAAACAAAACGATACTGGCCTATGCGGATGATATCATGGTGATCGGGTATTCACGCGAAGAAATTACTACTAAAACGGCGAACCTTATCACGGAGGTTAAGCAAGTGGGACTCGAAATTAACCAAGATAAGACCAAATATATGATCATAGACAGAAAGACTGGAACCACACAGGACCTAATATTTGACAATTACACTTTTCAGGCTGCTACCGACTTAAATACGAGAGCTATTTAGAAAGTAAGGAACGCTTTGGAATTAAAAAAACATTAAGTACAAGAAAAATTGTTTATTGTATACATCTGAAAGAGCAACTAAAATACTTAAAAACTTTTCTACATAGTCACCAAACAAATTGAGGCACTTATCGTAGCGGTGGACAAGCTTTGAAATTCCTTCGTCATAGAAATCTGCCGCCTATGATCTCAACACTTTTTGGCACCGATCTTGCACAAAATTTATGGTAACCTAACTTTTGAGTAACAATTTCAAACAACAAAGTCCTTGAAACTTGTGGAAAACAAAGCGAAAGCTCCGTTACTGTGAAACGGCAGTTTTCGCGAATTTTTTCATCAACTTTAACGACCAGATTGTCAGTCACAATGCTCGGGCGTCCACTTTTCTCTTCATCATGAACGTTGGTTCGGCCATTTTTAAACTGAATGCACCATTTTCGGACGGAACTTTCATTCATTACGTTGTCTCCATACACTTCACACAGTTGCCGATAAATTTCTATCGGTTTTAGGTTTTTTGCCAACAAAAACCGTATGACAGACCGCACCTCACAACTGGCGGAATTTTCAATTGCAGAACACATTTCAAAATTGAATATTGAAAAAACGGCAGCGTGAATATATTGCCGTTGTTACGGCTTGTTGTTGTTACACATCAAAATATACGCGATCGGCGTGCGGCTAGCGGCGTCAGACAGAAACGTTCCTTACTTTCTGAATAGCTCTCGTACTTAGAATCTAATATAAATAATTCAAATAATATGGATAACGAGATAAAACTAAGAATTGCTAACATGAACAAAGGTTTTTTCGCACTGGGAAAATTATTCAAATCAAAGCTATTGTATATTAAATCAAAATCAACACTTTACTCAAGCTATCTATGACCAGTTCTGTCCTATGGATGCGAAACGTGGTCGGTGACAAAGGGTAATAAAGAGAAACTCATGACTTTAGAAAGTAAAATACTAAAACGTATTTATGGCCCTATCATAAATGGAGAATGCAGAAGAAAAACCAATAATGAAGTCTACCAAATATATGCAAATCCCAATATCAAGTCCTTTATAAGAGGCAAACGGTTAGAATGGGCGAGACATGCCTGGAGATCCATGATATAATAAAAGACGTAATGATTCGCACTATCAATGGGAAAAGACCTAGGGGGCGCCTAAGGCAAAGGTGAATAGACATAGTCAAATCAGACCTCGAAGAATGTGCTCCAGGATCAAAACTAGAGGAGTGTATAGACAGAGATAAATGGTGTCAAGTAGTAGAAGCAGCGAAGGCCCTAAATGGGCAATAGAAGCTGAAATAAAAATAATATAAAATATATATATATATATATATATATATTCTATATCTAGATAAAATGGTCCTGCGTGACTCTTTTAAAATTTGAATTTAAAACTTTTAAAACTTGCATATATAAATTATAACATCTATAAAAACTTGCATTACTTTTCGAATAACATTTAACTTATAAATACCATTGTATAAAGTTAATTTACAGTTAACGTATTAAGTTTAAAAAAAACCCACAACAAAAATAACAACAAATTAAATTTACTTATGAAACCCTTTTTAACACTGTTTGTAACGTTATAAACATATACATTTACGATTAAATTATACATTCTTTTCGCAATCATTCAAAATATTATAGGACTCATAGATAGTAGAATAAGTAAACATATACTATATCTTAGACATATTTAATATTCATATAACATTTATCACATAATTATATATTATTTCATATTTTTTTTAAATTTAATTATAATCATTTTTCGTTTTAATATTTTTAAATTGCGATATAGCATGAAACATGATATGAAAAATTCGAAAAATCCCGGAATTATTGAATTCATACCCGTCAGTATTTCGAACCAAAAAGGAAAGATTCGCAAAGGAAAAAATGGGAATTTAACGATTACCGGTTAAACGTAAATCGTAACGTTCCAAACACCACGTAGTGTAAATATCGATCTTAGTTATTCATCAGATGCTACGCAAACGGTATTGACCTTCTCAACAATGCAATCGTAATACAATATTATACAACAAATAGTTAACATGAAAATAAAATTCGTTGTAATAAAAATACGCGCAGAATAATACTCAAGGGATGTATCCCTTCTGTAGCAATAGACGTCTCAGCCTAAAGCAAGTCGTCGGGCGAAGCACCAATCTACATAACGCCGATCAAAACCGAGTACTCTGAGAGCTAATACCGAATTTTTAAGCCAATGATGCGGTGGGCTCAAAAAGTTAACATTCGTAACGAACCTAACCCAGTCCGCACGAATCCAACCCAGATCGAGCTCAATCCATATCGGCTGCGTGGGTAGTCCCTGTATCGGGGGTTTTGAAGATACCCTTGTTACTGTTCATGCATGCGTTTTCAACAAAACATGTCGTGAACGACTTACGCCTCTGTCGTTCTCCCATCTTATGGACTTTACACCAGCACCAGCCATCAGTTGTCGGAACGTTTAAACACCGTAATACCCACGGCCAAATATTGTCCGGGATTTATTTTGACACGCTGAAGTCAAGCTTGAATGATAGATCCGTAATTCTATCCACTCGCCTCGATCAGTACGGTAATCTGACTCAGACAACCCCTGGGGATGTTAGTAAGGCCAACGACATGGAGCATTCACTTCTGCCGATCGCACGTCGCTGCACCCGGAAGAAACTTATCTGTCACCTACGGATGCGATTTAGTTGCATAGGCCCGCGCATTGCTCGATTTCAATCACGGGAGGTTCTCAAGTGGAAAACCCGGTGAAGTTTTTCCAGTTTCTACTTAGATTTTCCACTAGATACTCAGTCTCACATAGCGCCGTTATCGATTGTAATTATTTATCATTTATTATTTATGTATATATTTTTTTTTTATTATTTGTTAGTCACTGTTAACGTAATTGCGTTGTGAATTTTGTCTTTCGAGACATTTGATTTTGTAGTACACACCAAATATTTCGCTGATATTTATATCAGGCGCGCTGAAAATAACCCTATCATTAGGCATCATATTATTATTAAATTTGTATTTATCATCAACTTAATTACTAATATAAACTACAATACATAATACATACGTTATCTTTTTCATTCCTATACGCAACCAGGTTACCTGATTGTATTTCCTTTCAACACAACGCGAGTCGAGGGGACCAACCTAGCAATATAAAAGGTATGTTTACCGTGACGTTTACTTTACACCTTTCTTAAATTTGATATAAAAATTCAAAAATTTAATACACTCAAATTGTTATAACATAGAATAAAAATAAATAAAACAAAAAGTTGGGATGTCAATTTTAAATAAACTTCTTATCAAATCCAAATTTATTCAGAACTGTTATATTATCAATAAGCTGTTCATTTCAACTGACAAAAAATCGATTCTTTTAACAAAACTAATAACGATAAATAATTTTGTTCATACGCACGACTGCACGTCACTGACTTGTGTGCAGACATGCCACACGCGGAAGCGTTTCTTTTCTTTAAATACTCTGACCAAAACGTCTAAGCAGTACATGAGTGACATCGAGAAACCACACACACTAATAACCATTCATTTTCCCATATATATATTTTATTTATTTTTCATTTTTTACTTAGTTATTTTATATATATATATATATATATATATATATAATATATATATATAAGTATATATAACTAAATAGTTAAATATCCCTTCTGATCTAGATAATTATAATCACCAACTAATATCTATCAAATATAAATATTAATGTAATAAAGATACGAGTATTACCGTTTACACCGAAATACGCAAAAATTAACTACTAAATACCAAATATTTAAATAATGATTATCGTTAAAGGGAATTTTGAAATGGAAATTTTTTATTCATTATAAGTCTATGAGATAGTTTAAAGAATTCGTAGCAGATAAATGCTGGCTTGTGATGAAAAAATTATATATAACATAAATTAATTTTGTATAAAAACATATTTATACCAAATAATGCAATTACCTAAAGATAAATTATAATATATTAACTCGTCTATGCGCTTTGCCCCTGAGCATTAGACAATTCACAAACCACCACTGCATTTTGCCTGTAACATATATTAGGGTGTAACATATACCTGATGAAAAGAAATATTGTAATATTTTTGGTCTCACCCCTTAAGTGAATGTGTATATGTATAAAAATGAACTACAAAATGTTTTGGGTCAAACGGATAAAATTAACCCGTGCCGACTTAAACTTGCAATTTGAACATTTTTCAATATTTACAAAAAATTTCAACATTTCCGTAAATATTTCGTAAACAGTTAGTAATATTGTTTTTTTTATATTATATATTTTAAAATAAATTAAATAATAATTTTTACGAAAATACATTTTTTGATATATTTTACTGTTTACGAAATATAATATATATAAATATAATATAATAACTCGACTGTACAAAAAACAATATTCTGTGTATCAATAATAAAAAATTGTATAAGTAAATGATTATAATATTTTACAAATTTATTTAGTTATAACCTTTTTATAATAATAAAAAAATAATACTATAATACAACACTAATATACTATAGTTAATATTTCTGGTGTAATGTTTTTTTGGTAATATAATTTACTTCAACATTAATGAATGAGATTTTTTCTACGTATAATATTTTCCGAATTATACTTAGTTTAATGAAGAAAAGTACTATATAAGAAATTCGCTATCTTGGTCTATTATATAATAATTACATTGAATGAATTTACAAATAGCTTTGTCATTTCGTCTGTATATCGTTTTATAGATTGACTTTTATATGTATAAATATTTAATCGTAATATTGTTATATATTACTTATAGTACACATCTAAAGTTCAATATAAATTTTAGTACGATTTGTCGTGCAGGTGAGTAATTCAATCTGCATGACTATGTCAGTTATACTTCGGAAAGAGGATTGTATATTTTTGATCGGATCTATGGAAACTCAAATCCTCGGTTCAAAACTGCCATCATTGAGACAAATACTCAAAGTATTTTTTTTCTTAATATAAGAACCGCAAAATTAAATGTACAACATAGTGCAAATTTGGTTATTCGGAAATGTATGATATTTTAGGAAAAAGCTAGGATACTGATAAGAGCTGTAAAACACTGTTAAAAAGTTAATCAAAATTTATCATAATTGGCGAAACTTGCAAAGAAATTGTGAAAAAGTCGGAAATTTATATCGAAAAACTGAAAATGAATTTACGACAATACTGAATAGTTTATTCGATATCGCACATTTAGGTGCATTAACATTAATGAAGATTGTATAAATTGTAATTGTTGAAACTAATTGTTTTTAACAAAGTTTCAAAAAAAAAAAAAAATTAATGAAAATCAATGTAAATAAACAGTTTTTAATTAACCGACGCACATAGGAGTATTTGAATGAAAAAACCGGTCAAAATTATTTAATAAATTTTTATGGAATGTAATAAAATAAAACACAATTTTTGATTATAATTATGTGTGTATTCTAAAAAAAAAATACAAATTTGCCACGAAAAAGTTTTTTTTTAATTCTTTAAAAAATACAACATAATATTTATAAATTTGTGTTTTATAAGAGGTTCAAATTTTTTAAAATATAATTACAAATATATATATATATATTGATGTATCTCACATTAATTAGGTTCGAAGTCTTCGTTTTCATCTTCTTCGTCGTTATTATCCATTATATGCTCATTACTTGTAGGCAAAGGTGGCACGCTTGCAACCATAAGATTTATTGCTTCTTTTGAAAATGTCTTTCTTTTTTTGTGCTTACGTATAATGTTACTACTTAAATAGTGATCTGAAGTTAGTAACAGTCTGTTAATTATATCTCTATTACATTCAATTCGTGAAAATTTTCTTGCAAAATTTAATCTATAGAACCTATAATCCTTAATCGCTCTTAAAGCACCTTAGGGCACGGCTCATAACACTTTTTTTATCATATGGGCATTTAGTAATTTGCACAAGTTTTTCGTCCAGTAACAAAAACTTTTCTTCAATTTTCTTTCCTTTAAATTCTTGCAAGATATCATATAAAGCTTTCCTCGTAAATTTTGAAGAACTTAAGAAAACGACAAAAACTAAAAATATATAAAAAAATAGTGATATACACAGTAAATAAAAGAAAAAATTAAAAAGTCAAGTTTGCAGTAGCCTAATGATATGAGGCATTTCGGCACAAGTGTACACAGCTCACCCCTGTCGACTCGTTCACCTGACTTTTTGATTTTTTTCTCTTTATTTACTGTGTGTATTACTATGTAAAGAAAGAAAAAAAGTAATGCTAAACATAGTTGTAGAATTATATAAAGTTACTGGTTTTTAAAATTCTTTATTTTTTGTGTTGTTTTTGTGAATTCAACTTTAAAGCGTTAAAACACAAAATGGCGGAAGAGAGCGGACAGTTTTATAGCAATATTTAATTGAGATATGTCTTAACTGCATGTATATATAAGATATGTAGCCCGACAAGACTAGACACATATACAAATATTCATTTGTTTAGAAAATTGATGTGAAAAAACTAATTTTTATAGGTATTTTAATATTATCCATAAACCTATATTATGTAAGCTTAAAATTAATAAAATAATGTATAAAATAAAGTACGTACCTCCTTCTTCCATGTTCAAAAAAGATTTTTTCTAAAAATTTAACCACACAAAAATAATAGAAAAATTAATATGACTACTACTCTTCTTTGAGCAGTCAAAAGTTCTATTTCTGAAAATGACTGCTTTTCGATTGATTATACAAAATGGGACAAAACTTGGGCGTATTTTAATTGATACTATCTGACAGACCTGTTATTAAGCTTAACGGGAGATAAGGTCTGGAGAAATTTGAACAAACTTGACAATATCCACTTTTGGCCGGGTTTTTCATTCAAATACTCCTATGTGCGACGTCTAGTTGGACGTCCTGGATATCTTGGTGGTTTAGATAAAAATGAAATAATAAAAAAAAAACTTAAGGAAAATCGGAAAGAAATTGAAACTACAAAGGCAAATTTTCTATCGAGATCAAATATCAAATGGTTTCACTTTGTCATCAACATCTTTACAGTTTGATGAACTTATGGATACTGAAAACTCAGATAACTACAAATCATATGTTAACTATAAAGAAAAAAGTCGAGGTACAATAAGTTTTATTACGCTAAAATTAACAGGAACTTTAGATAGGTGTAAATAAATTGTTCATGACAATGTTTATATATTACAAGCGACATTAAAAGCATTAGAATGTAACAAATCAAACATCGCTTCATAAATTTCGAGAAATTTACCGATGTGAACGTGTTAAAATAACAAAATCACGGTTTTAAGAATCCCATCCAAGTTATGTAGTTGTTTATTGGGATGAAAAATTATCTACTATACATATTAAACATACAACCTGTAAACGACTTACAATAGTTGTGACTAGTAAAAATATTGAACAAATTATCAGAGTACCAATAGTTCAAAGGTCAACGGGTGAAGAACAAGCAATGTCTATATATAAAGAAGAAGAATGGGGTTTATCTGATATCGTACAAGCCATGTGTTTTGACATTATTGCATCCAACATAAATCAACTGAACGGAGCATATATTCTCATTGAACAAAAATTAGGCAAAGATCTATTATATCTTCCTTGTAAACATCATATCTATGATTTTGTTTTAAGGAATATTTTTGAAACTAAAATACCACAAGTGACGTCAAGTCCAGCTATTCAATTATTTAAAAACTTTCAAAAAAAAAATAGGTGATATTGACGATAGTAATTTTATAAATGAATTAAAAGATCAAAATTGTAGTATATAGTACTATAAAAAATATTAAAGAAAAATATAAAAATATTCTACATTTCGTACGAAGGTAATTGGATCATATATTCTCGTGACGATTACCACAAATTTATAGAATTAGTATTGTTGGTAGTGATTTTGAAAAAAACAAAATCCGCCCACCAGGTACCATATATCAAGCTTGTTAGATGACTTGAGAAATCTACTGTTTAAAAAAAAATTTATATTTAAACATCGGTATAATATTTCTGCAACTGATGACAAAGCAATTTGTCAAATTTGTGTTTTTATCGTTCAATTTTATGTTAAATCATGGTTTACGTGTTTATTATCGACAAAAGCTCCTAATCAAGATCTATAATTAATTAAAGCATTAAAATTGTACGAAACAGTTGATAGTAAAATATCGGAAGCTGCTTTAAAAAAAAATTGTAATCACCTGTGGTACTTAATGGAAGAGACTACAGCTCTTTCGTTTTTTGACGATTCATTGCCTATTGAAATAAAGCGTCTTATGGTAAAAGCTCTAAAGAACGATTCATCCATTAATCAATCGAAATGTTTAATAATTCCACCAAATCAAATTGATGATAAATTTACTGATAGGTACATTATTATTATAACTTTTAAAAGTTTAAAGAACAACTAACTATATGTATTAACTTAATATATTTTTAATTTTTAACAGAAATGAATATTGATAAGTTCATTACAGAACGTACATTGAAGTTATTCTCTCGATGATCAAATTATATTATAAATATCAAATGATATTGACACGAAATTTTTACGATTTGACCCAACAACGTGGGATACAAAACCAGTTTATTATATTATATATTAATTATATATATTAATGGTAAACAATTAATAAATTTACACAAAATGTTTGAAACCCAAATCACAAAAATTATACACAATAACCGCGTATACGTATTTCGACAACTACGTTGTCATCATCAGCGCAAGCTACTTAGCAAGCTAAGTACTACTACTAAGTACTACTAAGTAGCTTGCGCTGATGATGACAACGTAGTTGTCGAAATACGTATACGCGGTTATTGTGTATAATTTTTGTGATTTGGGTTTCAAACATTTTGTGTATAAAATAATCACAAGTTCTCTTATATATATTTTAATTAATAAATTTACTTAAAGTCGTCAATGATTCAACAGAAAAAGCTGTAAAATAAATGACAGGCTTTAAAGAAACATTGCCGTTAGATGAAAACCAAAAACAATACGTTTTACGATGTGTACAGGAGCATAGACGAATGTATCCCGATTGTAAAAAGGAAACTTTACAAAATACTATTAAATATTACTATATGGTATATAATAATATATAAGCTTATTTTATGAATATTTATTTACATATTGTTTATTGTTTAAACTTATTATAAATTAAAGCAAATAATTTACTGATGATTAAATTCTGTAAACTGAAAAAAACACGGACAAATTTGAGAAAACGAAATTTGTATATAATTAGGTTGATGTATCTCTTGCAATTTATGATATATTTAAAAACATATTAGAACAAAAGTTATAGAAAATAGTGTTTCCTTTAAAATATATTCTATAAAGAAAATTGATTTACATACAAGTTTACGAAATATATTCGTTAAAAATTTCCATAAAATTCAAGTTTAAGTTAGCACGTGTTAACCTTAAAAGATTGACTCAAAATTCTTGTAATTCATTTTTATACGTATACACACTGATTTAGGTGGTAAGACTTAAGAATTTTGAAAATTAAAAATTAAGAAACACCCAATTTTCAATTTAACATCAAATTAAAATTAAAATTAATTTTGTTTTATATTTTATTTGACATATTAAAATAATCTAAACTGAGATCAATCATCTGGTACTAATAATAATACAAATAATAATCAACAAAAATAAAAAAATACATAATTCATATGTAATCTGTATAATTTAAATAAATATTACAACTATATAATTTTTAATCTAAATGATTATTTAAATCGAATATGCATGCATTTATTGCAGCTCTGCAGCTCATAAGTTTTAATATTTTTAATAATAATCTATGACGAATTCCCCATGCTAAACAAAAATATATGTCGTCAATTATTCGATTTTGCTTATATGTGTCAAAATCTACTGCTATAAAATCAAAAATTCGAATATCGAAAAAAATATTTTTTTTTTAATTTCGTTTATTTGTATTTTGGAAAAAAAATCTAGCGATGAACACTTATTTCTGCGCGTGTGTTTCTGACAGTTATAGTGTCGTATTATATGAATAATTCATGAGATCATATTTGATTTGTAAATACTTTATGTTTACCACACATGGATCTCAGTTCTCACATCTCTTAATTGTATCAATTATTCTGATGTTAATAAATAACAAACATTAATTATTTTGAATATTCGTGCAGAATATCAACAAAGTTACACGTAGGTAGACTAACTACTACAACAAGTAAGATTCTGCTTGTGTGATTTTTGAAATAAACCCCCTTATAGAGTCCTACGTTTCATTTAGCGCAATTGGTAGGATTAGAGAAGTCGAGATAATGAATCAATTAAACTGTAACAACAAAATCAAACAGCATCAAAGTCAACTAAACCAAATAAATAAAAAAGAATACTTTCTCAATAATATAAGGTTCGTAGTATTTTTAAATGAAAATCAGTCAAAACACCAGTCACGCTAAATCTTTACAACGATCGGTAAACCGTTTTTACAAAAAAAGCATGTGAAGAGTTTCAAACGAATTATTTATTTATATATATATATTTATAACATTACCAAATAATTTACAATGAAAAAAAAAATAAAAACGCAACAAATTGCTAGCAAAGGAAAATTACATTTCAAAAAAACTGAATGTATTTTAGAACACACGAATATTATTTTTTAAAAGCCAGAAACCACGAAAACAAAAAGTTTTTAATGTTTTATTCAACAACCAAACACGAACGTAAAAACATATAATCAATAATATTACCTATTATTAAAAATAAAAATAAAATAGTTAGTAATAATTCTAGTTTAATAGAGTCCAGACAGTCCACACAGAAACTATCAACATTTAAAAGCGATTAAAATAAAACAAAAATTGGAGCATAGCATAATACGGAGAATGTATTTTGGGTATACATGTTTCGTCATGGTAAACGATGAAAACAAAACTTACAACATTTTTTTGTCCAAAATTTACTCAAATTTACTTGTAAGGATAAAATGACGATTAAAAATAGATGAAAAAATCGAAAATTATTTCGACGATAAAATATATTTATTACACCAATCTGGTGCAAGCTGAAGTAATAATTGCACTCGTTGATGGATACCAATAAGACGGCTGCGATATCAAAAACTACGAATAGCAATTGCTGTAGCTTTTGATAATATTCAGACCATTCACATACTCGTAATAAATATCCATTACCGTCACCATATATGTATTGCAAACAAAAGTACAAGCAGATTATTTGACACAGATAATGTTCGACGAACGATGAAAATACGGAACAAATAAACGTCGCCAATGACGACAATGAAGATATTGAGATATCTTTTGACTAAAGAAGCGACCAATATTCAAATTAATAAACATGAATACTCTAATAAACGATACTACGAATAACGGGTTTATTGATACAAGATTGACTATCAATTCATATAATCAACCACACCGATTACGTTTAAAGATTGACAAATATAACCTAATAATCATTTAAACGGGAACAACACAGAGTATTTGTCGCACAATCGGAAATGAAAAACAAAAATTGTATATTGCTACTTATAAATTATTTTATGCAACCTTTATTAATCGAATTGGATATTGGACAACTTTTTGATATCCAAATCGATATAAAATATAACCATAATTATATACGACAATCGCTTACAAACATAAAATATTTCAATGCATATACTTATGTGGTACGAAAAGTGAATATCTTTGTTAATTACTTACAAAAAATCAAGTTGTTTTTGTTCAAACTGAAACAGACATTGGCCTATTACTTGTATATCAAGACATATAATTATCACCACAGAAAACCCGCCAATTTAATTTGACCATTTCGCTTACCGCAAACACATTATGACGGAATTCAAAAACAAATTAATAAAATATTAGACAAAAAATTAATTCAATAAAGCACGATTCTTTGGGCATTTCTAGTTTCACTTATTGACAATAAATACGGAGAAAAATATACCATAATTGATTATCGAAAATTAGACAAAATCACCTGATGCTCTTATTTTTCAGTCCTTGATATTACTTGAATTTACTGGCATATTGAATGGATTCTGCAATCATTAGAAAAGCGACCATGGTGACTAATTAAAGCCATTATGAATAGTTTGTCATGAATTCGGCCTGAAAAACGCATCGTCTAAGTTCAGACCTATTATACAGAATACAATCGGAGGCTTAATGTACAAAGGATATATAAATTACTTGGATAACTTCATTCCAATGGCGCAACCAAGGGAATGGACCTCGGGTCTAGACCCCCCCCTTTGAATATTTTTACAGTGGAAAATTGTGTAAGGTTATTTTAATTATTTTCAACAGATATATGTCGAATAGATTTTTCATAATGAATTTTGTGGTTTCTTTTGTTTTATGGTTTTCAATATCAAAAAAAAAAAAAATATTTTTTTAACTGTACGTTCAAATTTTAATAATAAAAAGTAAAAATTATCTTTATTGTGTAAATTGAATTTTCATATTATTTTTGGACCTTCCTTGAAAAAATCCTGGGTACATTGCTGATTCATTCTTTAAACAAATACATTTGAAAAACACATTGAACTTTTGAAAGAAGGTTTTTACATGTTTAAAATTTGAAAACATAAAAATTAAATTTTCAAATGTTCATTTACAAAACATAAGGTTGAATATCTCGGTCACGTTATTGACCATAATACAGTAAAACCAACTCCATTGATAACACGAGCCGTGAAAAAATTCCCTGTTCTAAATTCGATACGAGAAATATGCTGCTTTCTCAATCTAACTAATTATTAGTGATGGTTTATAAATAATTTTTCGATTATTGTCCAGCTCTTAACAGACTTGAAAAAGAAAGATATTCAATTTAAATGGATCACGGAAGCATATTTTGCATTTGAAAAACTCAAAAATTCAATTATATCGCGACACCTTTACTAGGTTTATTTGACCCAAATAAACCACGTACACTAATCACAAATGCTTCAAAAGTTGAAATTTCTGGTATTGTTAGTCAAGAGGAAAAAGAAAATAAAAAAAATATTGCATATTTTTCAAAAGCCTAAATAAAAACCAATCAAACTACACGGCCTTTGAGTTAGAATTTTATGCTGTAAAGGAATCAATTGAACATTGTAATAATACAAAAAAATAAAATATAATAGTTATATAATATTATATATGGCTAAATGAAAAAGAATAAAAGGGTGGGGGTATGATACGGGGTGGTGAATTCGAGAATCGTTTAGGTATATTGTACATAAAGATATAAAAAAATCATAAAAAGAATAAAATAAAATTGTAAGACAAAACACTGAAATAAGTTGTCAAATATTAAAATTTCTTACCTTATGCTCATGCTCGAAGTCTAACTGGTATCCGCAGAGACGAACGAACGCATAAAGAGATTAAAACGATTTAAAAAAAAGGATTAGGTTGGATCGGTGACTTCACTTCCAAAGCGAATTCACCGACAAAATAAAATAAACCAATACTCGAATTACGTAGTCTCGCAAAACTAACTATGTCCCGCGGAACACACGACCTTTCATTTTGGGTTAATTTTCGTGTTTGTATGTTGCTGTTTATTACAACCGTATGTGGGTTTCCTTTCTTTTTTATATGCGTAAAATGCATTCCTATAAGTTATTTCTTTTATATGTCTAATTTGATGCAACTGACTATTCTTTGATCGAACAGACCCTTTATTTGTTACTCCTCTGCGTCATAGTTTCGTTTTATAAGTTCATGTGGAATTTATATTTTTAAGATTGATTTATAATTTCGATTCCGATGATCTCTCGCCCGTGTCGGTTATTAGTTTAGATTTAAACATATGCGTTATATTTTTTTATTATTATTTGAAAATACAATCTGTATTCCGAGAAGGTCAAGCGTTAGTATGTTTTATTTAAAGAAGATATCACATGGCTATATATGGTATTTTACACAAAGAAATCAATACATTAATAACATTTGTGTTAGCTGTGAATACAATGATGATATGTGTGCATATCATTACAACATTTTCGATGTTATTTAAATTTACGTTTAAAATAAGTAACCGGTCAAAATGCACTTAAATAGTTATATTCTATAAATGAACCAACGGGAAAACTATATCGTTGGGCAGTAAAATTATCAATAGAAAATGTTGACATTGAACATCGTCCCGAAAAACGTATAACTCGTATAAAAACATTATCACGCATGCCAGCAATATTTCATGCAATCAATGATGAGTAAAACGAACGCAAAAAGAAAGTAATTTAAATGACATAAATAAACCTATTATGTTCCATGGACTCATTTCAATTATACGTAATGGGCTTTAAATAGAGCTGTTATACCACATTCACTCAAAAAATAAATATTGCATTGCTACCATGAAGAATATGGGCATCCTGATATTGATAAAACAATCAAATCAATAACAAATAATTATTGGTGGCTAAAAATGATGTCTGATATAAAAATCACCTTAAATTGTGTCGACAATATCGACTTGTTGAAAAATCAAATAAACTATCAGTCAGAGAATACGTCACACCTGAAGATCCCATAAAACCATTCGAAGTTATGAGTATGGATACTACGGTAATAGGAAACATTGCTTCGAATACGAAACGCAAATATATTCAAATAATTATCGATCACTTAACACGCTTCGTATGGGCATTTCCTATCGTTAACACAAAATGCTACTAATACGATAGCTACAATATTTGAAAAATTAATTTCATTCAAACGATTGTTCCATCGTTATTCATAACGAACAGTGGTAGAAACCACACTAGAAATGCATTTAAATATTTTTTATAAGAAGAATAAAATTAAATACATATTAACTACTCCATATTACTCCCAATCGATAGATATGGTGGAAAAAGTAAATCACACCATTCTACAAAAATTAAAGATTAACCATATAAACAAGTATGAATAGGAAATAGATCACGTTATTGTTAGATGTTGTACATTTATAAAATAAAAAAACACATGACATAACATGGTTTACACCACACTTTTTATGACATGAAACACAGAAATCTAACTTTAATAAATTATAACCTCTCAAAGAAACAAAATAGTTGGCAATCGACCGAACAAAAGTAAGTTAAATAAAAATAAAATAAAAAAACGATTCTATACATGTCAACGCAAAGTTCAATATCGGAGACAAAGTTATCAAACGAATTCCATTTAGAAATGCTCTGTTCAAACCACCCTCAAAAACGAAAATTATAACAATTAACCATTGTTTTAAAATTATAATATTTTATATTATATCGATACTACTAACAAAATTGCAGTACCATGATAACAACATCTGTATAAACATGTTTTTGCGTGCCTAGTTAGTAAATGTACTTACTACGTTATGTACTTTCACATCGCACAACAATACGTATGATATTGTCGATACAATACAAACCATAAATTAAACAATTAAAATTTTAAAAACAATGCTATTTTATAG
Source organism: Schlechtendalia chinensis (assembly GCA_019022885.1). Classification (NCBI taxonomy): domain Eukaryota; kingdom Metazoa; phylum Arthropoda; class Insecta; order Hemiptera; family Aphididae; genus Schlechtendalia; species Schlechtendalia chinensis. The sequence goes on from CM032339.1 coordinate 37,943,679, forward strand.
AATATAATTTTTTTTAAAATATATTTCGTATTTTTGATCAAATATTTACATATTAATTTGTATATTTCATATTTGTTCCAATTATCGATGAAATTTCAAATGAAATGAAAAATGTCCACATAAATTATGATTTTTTTTTTTTCGTTCCATTAAAATGACTAAAAACATGGACAATTTATATAGTATATTGACACTAAACTATGGTAACGTCTGAATTACAAACATTTAAGCGTAACACGAAATACGTTATACTACCAAATATATTCAGTTTTTATCGAATGTTCATCACAGTGAGTAAAAAAATAAATATCTGACAATGATTTTACAAGCTATATATTAATAAATATATTTGACACAAAAATTGTATATATTTTTTTAATTTTTAATTTATTTTATATTAGTCATTGGCTTTGTTTTAAATACGTGACATATATATACATTCATTGTTGAACGATTAAAATTTAAGGAGCTACTATTCGCCTCGCTGTTTTGTTTCATTTCCCGTTTCTAATACATACAATATCGTCTGCGTGCGCGTGGATAGTACGAATGTGGTGTACATTATCCTATTGCATCGGTCTATGCTACGTATGTGTCTATAAATCATCCAAACGTTATTTCTATTTTATTTTCGTACGTTTTTCAACACGTTCATGGTACCTCCAATATCCCACGTCAGCGATATGATATATATTCTTCTAAACGTTTTACGGGGCCACTAAGGACTTAACCATTTTGAGTCGTAAAAACCAAATAAACATTAAGAACATAAATGTACAACGATCAAAATATTGTAATACATAACGACTCGTTGGTGTTTCAAAATATTTTCTCGAATAATTTTATAATTGATTTATATAACTTTCAAAAATGTCGACTTTTTTTTACTACGTTCGCGTACAAATTCGATAAAAAATATTGTTGACTTCCACGCCACCGTTAAAGTACAGCGCTAGGCACGTTATATTTACAGCGGTGTCCCCTGTAGGCTTAATCCACTGGACCGAACAGCCCTCTGCGAACAGTACACGCGACAAAAACTCATACACAGGCATCCTCTGGGGATCAACCTGCACTTCACGGGGTTCCAATATATATATATATATATATACATTGAAATGTCTAATACCCATATCATTCTTATATCCACTAAGCCCGTCGTGTCATGACTTATAATATTATCTTATGTAATGAAACAGTTTTGACAGTATTAAAATGCAATTTAATCTCGTATAGTATATGCTCGTGTCGTGTTGTCCGTTCTTTTCCGTTGTTACACATTCTATAACTACAATTGAGATTTCATCTGCGTGGTTCTTGAAACAAAACCCGTTTTAAAGTCTTACGATTCATTGTATATGTAAATGTATATATGTATGTACCTATAAATATTTTAGACTGGTGTAATAAACAAGTGAATTTTTCTAGTAAAATTGATTAATCCCATTTCGATCATGTGTATGAATATATATTTATATAAACTATATGTACGGTGTAATTTTATACATGTTGTGTACGTATTTTATGAGAAACGTCCTATAATGACAGGTCAGTACATGTTTGGTTGCCAAGTGTGACAATAATCGTTGTGGGGTTGCCAAGGTGTATACAGGGCGATGCGCAGTAGGTTACTATACTATTAATTAGAATTGTATTGATTTTGTAACGAAAATTTAGCTGGCCGAGTCTACAACACTATAATTTACTGAGTGGTCATTAATAAAATTGAAGAAAAACAGAAACAAAATTCGATTTTTCAATTTTCTTGAATGTATGATAGACAAAACATTATTATTCTCGTCGTACCTATTTTATTTGATTTATATTATTGTACAGTTTTAAACGGATAACGTTAGTCTCGTTGGATTTAAAACGCACAGTTTTATTACATCGATAACACATTATTTTATATATATATATATATATATACGAATTTGTATTATTTAATTACGTATACTACGTGTTCAAGAGCGTCAGTTGCATGTTGCGTCTATTTACATGTTTTCCTTATTTAATATGTTAATATTCCACCCAAGTGGTGCCTCCGTTCCGGACCCCCCCCTTGACTGTGTAATAGTTTTCAAACGGTTTATTGATGAAAATCCAAATTCTGATACAACGTTCATATTTTTCTGTCAAAATTTAGACCCCCCCTTAGAAGTTAAATCCTGGGTACAGATAGTGTATCTGTACACATTACTCGACTTTCGTGCTTACCAATCACGCCGGAACAACAGTCTTTTTTCTGTTCTCCGAAATTATTTTTAATTTAGACCTTATATTTAAGTCCTGGGATCTGGGTGTTTTATACGCGCAACATAATACACACGGTTACTGCAACACTGTCTACAAGAACCATTAGTCAGTTGAACTACGCGATGATAACTATATGATAGCGCAGCTGTCGGTCATCGAGATTTTCTCTCGCCGTCAGTCGAACCACATCGAATATTTCATGAATATTTTATGACTAGTAATACGCAAACACAGTAAAATTAGCGGTTTTCCCTCAATCTTTTTTGAAATCTGGGCAATAAATTCCTATTCTTAATGAAAAAAAATTCTTCAATATATGTGATAATAATAATCGATTTATTTCTTCGAAATCAATTTTTTTTTTTTTTTTTTTTTGAAAAAATGCAAACAACTATTTTTATTATTTTTAAAATGATAGTAAAACCATATTTTAATATTATAAGACTTTTATGAAACATCAAAACAATTGTACATTATTGAAATTGTAAATTTGTTGAAACTATAAACATATACAAAACACAATATTTCAAAATACTTGTCATTAGCACAATAAATATATTTAAATTGTGTACATTTTTTAATACTAAAATATAGTAAAATCATCGAGTGTTTTGTATTATTACTGTTTCAATTACAGTGAAATAACGAAAAATTGATTTTTTAAAAAATCTATAATATATCCATAAATATTCTACCGTAATAGTTTGCAGTTTCGCCTCACACGTATAAAATGGGTCGGGTCAAGACACAAAACGTATCCGTCTTAAACGTCATTCTATGTCAACAATTCTGTCGAAAAGTGGGCGAGTAATAAACATTGGTCCTTACAAGTTCTTTCTATCCGCGAGTCGTTGTGTGCGGACATAACAAACCGCATACATTATTGTACGGGGTACGTTCAGAAAGTAAGTTCCGTTGTCCATTTTTATCGCGTCACCGCTGTTATCGTAATTATTGTTATTGGCGATTATTTCGTTGACTCGTTGGGAAAATTATAAAACCATTTCGAGACTAGTTGGAATTATGTACGCACCCTGGTGAGTGTTTAAAATGGATAGACAAATTGAAAATCCCGCCACGTGTGAGTTACGGTTTTATGAATGTTAGGAATACCAAATCAGCGAATATTTATCGTCAAATTTATGAAGCTAACGGAAAAAACGCGATGAGTAATTCAATGGTTGGAAGATATAATAAAACATTGCACCGAGACTGTTTATCCAAATGTCCATTGACTTTTGACAATCGTGGGTACTTTACCTATAACTACAGTCATTGTAGCGTTTGAGGAACACAATGAAAGAACCCCGTTTGAATTGATTAGCCCCTGTTCACAGATGGATCCAAAGTAAAGGTCCAGGAGGGTCCAACAGTTTGGAACACTATAAATTATACAAATATTTTTCCTGCGCGATTTTAAAATAATACACAATTGCCATGTAGTATTATAATAATAATAATGATGATGATGAAACGATAAATGTACAATATAATTTATGCAAATGAAACTACATAAAATTTAATTTGCAATATATTTCATTAGGCTTATTATTATGAAGTTAAGTTATTAAATATTATCGTAACCGTAAAATGCAAAGAAAAAAATTTCGTCGACGGGGAGGGGAGGAGGGGGAGGAGCATAACAAATTTAAATTCACCAAGACGAAATATTATATGAACCGGTTAAAAAGAAGAGAAAATTTGATTTAGCACCGTCAAAACATTAAACATTTTATAATGAAATCATAAACCAATTGTTCATTCATATTCACACCTATTCATAAACCTATTTTTTATTTATTCGTGTAAAATTACGTAATGTTTTATCATTACATAAAGTTAATTAATTGATCATTAATCAAGTGGATAAATATTAAACGCGATTCAGTGAGCCTCTAAAATATTTTCACCGCACGGGCGCAAAAATTTTAAATAGGTTACCCCTGTGGTGGTGAAAACTCTTAACTCGACATTTGCATATAATTTTACATCACTCGTTATAAATATACTTTCCGTTATAATACATCCCTTATAAAGGGTTATACATAAACATTTTTAATAACATAAGACAAAATATAACAAAAACACATTTTATTCATTACATATTGATAAATTTAATTACCAACCCTATATACAAAATTACGCAATTCATATCAATGTCTCTATGGATATGCAGTCACGTTTATACCATTTGCATTCTAACACGAATCATTTTCAATCCAATAGGCATAACTTAAAAAACCCAAATATTAATTGGTATTATTTTTCTATTATTTAAAAGACAAACATACAAACAATTAGAACAAAATCAAATTACAGCTAAGCGTCTACAATGTTTCATTTTATTGTACCACACAACGTTTCCTAAATCGATTTGTTTAATTTTAAATGACTTTAGGTTTTCTTTTTGTCCCGAATTTGACAACTTTAACTTTTAACTAAGTCAAATTACTTTCTTTCTTTTCTTAACTGTTAATTAGACAAATCCAATTAAATCAAGTTAATATTTTTTCCAAGTTAACTCTTACCTTACCAAAACAAAAAATATAAATAATTTTAATTTGACTTTATTTAATTTTATATTAACAATTAAAAATATTATTTAACTTGCTTAATTGTCGCATATTTGAATTCAAAATTTATTGCGCCACATTTAAAATTTTATATTATTTTATATTATGTCCACGGTAAATAAAATCTCAAAATGGAAAATATTTACATTAAAATATACACAATTTCTTCATAATTGATAATTACAGTAATTCTAACTAATTAAAATGTATGAATACATTCAATTTTCAAATTCACTAAAAATAAACACTACACAAAAGACCTTATTATATTAATCAAAATATAAAACCAAATAGATTTTTATACTTTTTGGCATACTTCAATACTAGGGTAAAATTAATGAAATTACCTACAGCTAATTAGATTGATTTAGTTAGTAAAATCAACATTTTAAACCCATATTAACAATAAAATACAAAAAAAATAAAAGAACAAATTGTTACTTTTAATATGGCATTTTCGTTAATAATCGGTTTCAACAATAATCATTTTTATAACTAATCTTACAAGTACAACTACAGTTTTACATGAACATAAGTGCAAAAACTATTATGTAATGTAATATATTATTGTATGTGTGTTTTTTTTCCTAGTTTCAACGTTTATCCAAAACTTATGTAATCAAATGTCCATTTTAAGTTTTAAATTGCATAAATGCAAGCAGTTGAAAGAAAAAAAAATAAACGTTTTTTTGGTGAATACTAATACTTATTTATAATAAATGATCAGTATCATACTATAAATTCAATGTGATTTTACAGAATTGCCTCATTGTCATTTTATAAATATATATAAAATAACATATATAATCAATCATTTCCACAGTCACAGTTGAATGGTTCATTAAAAATATTGATTTATAAGTTAAAACACATTTAAATATTTTTCAATTATTAACGCTTACCATTTTAAGATATACACAGAAATTCAATATTTTTGTATTTAAATTACAAATATATAAAAATGAATGTAGGTTTCTAAAAAGATGAGATAATTTATACTACTGATATACTATTTAGACATCCAACAAAATATAATATTAAATTGTTTAAAAAAATTAAATAATAATAAGTATTGTGTGTAATGTATATATATATTACATACAGTAAAATCTTTATTTAAAAATACCAATAAATAGTAATAATCAACAAAAATAATACAAAATATATAAAATATTATGTAACATAAATAATGGACACATTTTATTAAAAATACAGAAAATATTATTTATATATACAATTCACTATTTTAACTCATTTACTTAAATAAATAGAATATGAGATAACATGGTAAATAAATCTCCAATACTTTAGAATTGGTGTTGAAATCATTTACAATATGTAACACAATCGACAAATCTGGTTTGAACAGTTAACATATACTTTTACTCCTCAAATACATACTTTGTATTTAATAAGATATATATGTTATTGTTATTTTTTTTTATATTATTTATTTTTTTAACGATTAAATTGATCGTTATTGATAACAATTGTTGTTGTTTTAAAAAAACACTATTAGTTAGGGTACTAACTGGTAAAAAATATCAATGAGCATTATAATATTTAAAACTAAGTAAATTCAATAAATATTGAATATTAAAAAACCACTGATCAATAAATACAGCTGAATATCAACAAACTGATAATCTTGTCAAAAGTCACATCATTTTTTCAAAATTACCAGTTTAACAGGTGATAAAACCCTTCACAGGTTAATTACAAAAAAATAAACAATAATTGGTTTGACCTTGCTCTATCTTGAATAGCAATCATTGACATTTAAATCATCATATGGAAAAAATGGTTTATATATGTATATATAGTTACTGCAAATGAAAAGGTATAGAACTTTTACAAGTAGTCTTAAAATATGTTAAACATAACTAACACACACTTATATTATTTAACAGCACAATTAATAAATGATGACTGATTCGAAACATTTTTCATAACTTAATAATAATTATTAAATATAACCTTAAATAAAATATAAAAAAACTCAAAATATGTCGATTTCTATAATTGTTTTTTTTTCAAACAATAAAAATATGATTAATTTTTCACACAGATGAGCGCGAGCATTCACGAATATGTACACAATAAATAAACGCATGTATTCTTCAAATGTAATTGAATAAATTAGAAGTCAATAAGTAAAAATATAGAAAAATCAGTTATTTATAATCAATTGATTTTAATGAGTACATTGTACTCACATTGTAAAAATAATACACACGTACATAAGATGTAAATTTAAGCAGTCGTACTAGTTACTTCGTCTACAGTAGGCAACCAAAATGCCATATTTGTGCACGCAGACGCCATCATCATATATTTAGGATTGAATTTAACACAGTGCACTGGACCTGGGTGATCACCATTGAGAACGCAAACCTTATAGCCGGTAACAGCGTTCCATACATGAATACGACCATCAGTTGAACCACTGAATATGTACTGAGAGTCTGGACTGAACGATGCTTCAATTGCTAATCCTTTGTTGTTCAGGTGGCCAGTGAATGTCTGAATAGGAGTACCATTAAAAGCGTTTATCAGCCTGATTAATGATCCATTAGTGGGTATAAGTATGGTACGACCATCCTGACTGAACTTAAGATCTGTCCAATCGCATTCTTTCTCCTGGGGTAGCTTCACAGTTATGAACGGACCTTTATCAAATGACCTAAAAGTATAAATTAAAAATTATAATTATATATTATTAAATTTATGTAATAAAAATTATAATTGATGAAAGTTCACAGTAATTTATTATTCGTGTAGGTACCTGACGTCAAACAGCTTGAGAGTGTCTGAATTTATACCAGCTGCTAACACCAAACCGTCTGGATCAAAAGCTGCCACTGGTCTGCCCATTACATTGATGTATCCTTGACCGTTTGGAGATCTTAAATCCCATAATCTCAAACTTTTATCCAACGAACCAGACACAAACATGTCTTCAATAGGTGACACACATAATGACACGACTTTTTTGGTATGGCCCGAGAAATAACGGATGTATTTATTATCATGTAATGATAAATATCTAAAATATGAAATGATTATGTTAGTGTAAAGTAAACGATCATTAAAATTTATACTACTTAATTTGAATAAAACATTTACAACGTAACAATTTAGTAAACAGTTGATATATGTATTGCTTAGATAAGTATAATGTGGACATATTGGACATATTAAATCAATATACAGACTTGCCTATTTGAGCAATTAAAAGTCAACAAAATGTACCATATGTCTGCTAAATTATCAAAAAATAACATTTTAATATACTGCATATCTACTATTACATGAGTAATGGGTGACTACAACAGTCTGCCCACTATAAAATTACATTAATAGAAAATTGTTTTTTTAATAGGTATCCATAAAAGTATTAATTAAATTTTATAATGATTAATTATTTTCTTTCAAGTGTTGAATAAAGGGAAATATAACTGAAACGTGTACCTATGTACTATATAATAACTGATGTAAGTAAAAATGTATACTAAAAATGTGTAACTATTTAAATAGTCAATATTTAACTGATAATAATAAAAATAATAATAAACATACCCATGCAAACTAAGGAACTAACAATAATCGAAAAATAAAGAACTTATAAAAATATTACATGATAAATTTATGCTTGTAGATAATATACGACCCTTTTTAATGAAACAATTATTACTAACATTTAACTATTTACTAACTATTTATACAATTGGAACATGGTCGATATATGAAATATTTAAATGTCTATCACGTTGATAAAATAAAACAATATTTAATTTATAGGCATAAGTATTAAACTTAAGCCTCAAACCAAAATAAGTCTTGGTGAAATAGGAAAAAAAGAATTATAAATATAGGTAACAAATAAAATTATTGTAAATTAGGTTCCATTCTCCTACATCTTTGCAATAGGTACATTGGATACAATATACTAAAAAGGTACATTACAAGTACGTTAAACAAAAACAAAGAAAACAAATTTCATTTGTCGTTTCATTGAAACTGACAAAGCGGACTCGACAACGTTATCGTTGCGTCAAAAGTACACACAACGTTGATCATTGTTGTCGTTGGTTTAATATTAAAGCTTGCAATTAATAAATCACACAAGATCTACAGGACGCGTATACCTAATAGTGTCGTCGACTTTGGTCGAGCTGTGTATGGCGGTGCTCTTCGTGTGCGCAAAGTGTATGAGGTCCACACCGTACTTCTTGCTGTTGATCGTCTTGGACAGCTCGCCCTTCTGGCTGTCGTATATGACGATCTGGTCGTCTTCGCTGCACGATATGATGTAGTCGCCGGCGGGCGAGAAGTCGAAGCTATTGATCTTGTCGGTGTTCTCGCGGAACACTTTGGCCACCTTGAAGCTGCGCACCACGTTGTCCACCAGCTTCATCGAGACGGCCGTGTACGTATATCACGCAGGCGCGTCGTCCGACGAATAGTCCTCACAGACGAATGGCCGGCCGGGACGGTGAAACGAGAGTATACGGGATGGCGGCGCGACAGGAGAACGCGGGAACACGGGGACCACGACGACGACGACGACGACGACGGGGCTGTGGACGCGAACACCGGTCGACACGCCGAGAACGGCAAAAAGATAAACGATCGAGCGACGCGATGCAAACTGCGGTCACAGTTGTCCCGCGAACCCGAGCCCAACGCGTCTTTCCGGTGCGCCCGACAAGTGTGACCAACCGTCGCGTGGAATCACATGACGTCACCCCCCACTCCTCCCCACGAGAAAAGTTCTGATACGGCACGGTCGTAGATAAGAAATATATTTATTATCTATGGTCGTCGAAAACGATTGTCGTGCGCGGCGGTTACGGCGCGATTTTTCCCGCGTAAATTTCGCGATGACCATTGTCGTTAGGAATTGCAAAATTTGTCTGAGATCCGATATGTCGAAAACCTGAACGTCGATGTGCCGATATTATCAATAGTTAAATATCGATACATCGTTTCCGTCCCTGCTCGTACGTGGTCGTCACATAGTGTTTGGTAAGTATCAGTGCCTAGTTTTGTGTGTTATAGCACACACGTCGTGTAGTAGTGAATTTCTGTGTGTCTGATATTGTTTTAGTTGCTAAACGGTTGTTCTCTTATTTTGTCATTAAAGCATTAGACGATTTTTGTTATATTAATACTGTGATGTGTAGTAGGAAAAATAATTTTAAAAAAGCCCTTGGTAAGTATTGCTATTTGCAAACACAATAATAGGTACTATTAAATTTAAATTGGTCAGGCGAATTTCGGAATTGACGTACCATTATGTTTCTGTGTGGACATAACCGTGTTGCTTCATGTATTGTAACATGAAGCTAATCCGAACGTAAGCAGTGTAAACTTACTTGCGTCGTTTTTCCTTTTACAGATCAGGTACAGAAACAAGTTGTAGTATATAGACGTATGATGGCCGATCCTCATACAAAGACACTGAAAATTAAGACCGATGTAATGAAAAGATTAACAAAAGAGAAACTGATGTACACAAAAGAAACGGAACAACAGTTGGAAAACTTCGAAAAATTAAGAGTCTGGTAAGATTCTTAAACATTTCAAAATTGCTTAAGCAAAACTAAAATTTTAATTTTTGAGTATTGTCTTGAATATCTAATTATAAGAATTTAAAATGAAATACGTAATGTTATCAAGTACACCTAATACTATTACTTTTGAATACAGTAGTATGACAATATTTTAAGCACATTTAAATTAGTCAAGGAATATATTATATTATTTGGATAACTCATTAAATATAAATTATTAACTAAAATGTTTAACTATTTTATTGTATTTTTTTTTTATTTTTAAAATGTTAAAGTAATTAAATATTATACTGTTTTCATCACTTTACTTAATTTATTCCCAGACTTTTTCAAATTAAAATATTAGGTAATATTATACTTAATTATTGCATACAATCAATTCAAATATTATTAATATTTAGGTTACTATACGTTTTACATAATAAATAATTTACAAGTTTTAAATTTTTCATGTCACAACACTTAAAACCATTGTATTACAACATAGTGTATAAACTGTTTAATCAATACTTGTTAGTACTACTATATAGTAAAACTGGTTAACTGGCACAACTGGGTACTGATTGTACATTGTAATATAATCATCATTTGTGGCATTTCGTATGTTAATAATTTTTATCTCTGCTTATTTTTAAATAATTGGATGTTACAAAAAGGAAATAAGCATTTTTATATTTTCAACTACTGACTACTTAATTTCAAATTAATTTTCTCCACTAATATTTTATTTAATTATATTAGTTTACAATTTGATATAAGTATTATACCTAATTAAAATAAGGCTTTTGTAAACTGCTGATATTTTTTTTTTCAGTTTGTCTCTTAATAAGTTATAAATATTTAGTTGTTATAATCTTTCTTCAATCTGTTTGTAACATAAATAGTATCTCAACTAGTACTATATGTAAATTATATATAATATCATTTATTTGAGTATGTTTTAATAGTTGAATATTATGTAAATAAAAATAATTAACTTCCAAATTAAACATACTTTATGTGTATTGTTATATTAATATTTTATAAATTCTAGCAGTTCGTGTCCAGACACTGTACAGTCCACACGTATATTGTATCGCACACCGCTTTATCTGCTTTCGATAACATAGTCATTAGTGCACGCCATCGTGCCCAGCGCTCTCCGCGTTATCTCAAGCTGACGGTAATGTATAACTTATCGTACGTCTCAAGTCTAATAACATCATTAATTCTCATTCGAAACCACCATGAAAAATAATCAACCCAATAGTCCTAATAATATAAATAAAAATAAAACTAATAAAACCGTTCCATCACTTACTATCTCAAAAACAACTACAACAATGAATTCAAATGCTATTTCTTCAAACACTGAATGGTCTATACAATCAAATAAACGTCTACACTCCAACTCCTCGAACGCACCATCTGAACCTTCATCTCCGAATATGAATACTAATGTTAAACAAAAAGCAAATAAAAAAAAATCTTTGCTACACGTAATAAGTTCGAACTGCTTGCCCAAGACGATCCATTTGACCCGCCTACTTCTGAAAAAATAATTCCTGACTCTCATCATGATGCCGAAAACGTTATAATGGAAAATGTAAATTCACCCATTAAACCTCCTCCACCTATATTTGTTAAAGGTGTCGAAGATTTTCCCGCACTTTGTGCGGCCTTAATTGAGCTTATAGGTCTTGACAATTTTATATGTAAATCTTCAGCAAATTCATTGAAAATACAAACTACGGACCCTAATGCATACAGAGCATTAGTTCATTTCCTAAAATCAGAAAAAGCTGAGTATCATACGTACCAGCTCAAGGAGGACAAACCACTCCGAATAGTCATTCGTAACCTCCACCCATCCACACCTCTAAATCTAATAAAAGACGAATTAGAAGTTCGTCTCTACGAGGTAAGACAAGTTACCAATGTACTACATAAAGTTAATAAAAATCCCCTCCCATTATTTTTTGTTGATCTCGAATCAACACCGAAATCCTATGAAATTTTTAAACTGTCATCACTACTTCACTGTAAAATAAAAATCGAAGAGCCATACAAACCGAAAAAAATCAGCCAATGTTATAATTGTCAACAATACGGACACACCAGAACTTACTGCGGTTACCATCCCCGATGTGTTCGCTGCGGTGCAGATTATCAGTCAACTGCTTGCCCGAACCCATGTGATGCTCCTCCGAAATGCGCTCATTGTTCTCAAAACCACCCAGCCAACTACAAGGGCTGCACAATTTACAAAGAACTCCAACGTCGTAAGATACCCAGCATACCAACTAATCGAATTCAAAATAATTTTAATACCCAAACCACTAATGTACAAAGTAGCCATCCACCTGATCGCACTTTCCTTAATCAACCCTCTCCGCAAACGAAAACTTACGCTCAGGCCACGTCTAATATACCAGCCAACGGTGCTCCACTCAACGGTACTACCGATACTCAATCTCCAGATTTAAACAATTTATTGACTAACTTTTTAGATGAATTTAAAAATGTCATAAATCCACTAATATCTCTCTTAACAAAAGTAATCACCAAGCTCCTCGACAAATAATGGCTATAATAATAACTATAATAATTCTGTCACAGACAATTCGCTCTTAATATTACAATTTAACGCCAATGGATTAAAAAACCATGCCCTCGACCTAGAAATCGTATTAAACAGCAAACGTATTGATGTTGCCCTCATTTCCGAAACTCACTTTATTAAATACTCCCATATACATATCCCCGGTTATACTTTAATTAAAACAAATCACCCCGACAATACCGCGCATGGAGGTGCTGCTATATTTATCAAATCCAATATTGAATTTTTCCTTTACCTAGCTTCTCTCAATCCTTTCTCCAATCTTGTGCTACTAACTTAAAGATAAACAATAAACCTCTCACCATTGCTGCTGTTTATTTACCCCCAAAACATAACATTAAAAATACTCAATTCGCCGACTACTTCAACTCATTTAATAATAACTTTATCATAGGCGGCGATTTCAACGCCAAACATCAGTCATGGGGATGCCGTGTGAATAACCCTAGAGGAGTCACCTTATACAACTTTATAAACTCAAAGAGACTTAAAGTTCTAGCCCCACCTGATCCAACTTACTGGCCTTCTTCGGCCCGTAAAAATCCAGATATTCTTGATATTTTTGTGTCCAAACTACCGAATAACTTATTCCACACTACTAAAAATTTGCTTGATCTAAATTCTGACCATTCATCAATACTCCTTACTCTCAATACTTCCTTTTCTGTTAAAGAATCCAACAAATTATTTAACAAATTCACAGATCATTTTAAATTTCAGGAATTAGTCAATACAAAAATTAAGCTAAACACAAAATTAAAATCTCCCAATGATATTGACTTAGCGGTCCACAACCTTACCAATATAATACAAACTGCAGCATGGACAGCTACAAATACCATTTCTGCACCTCCTTCAATAAGCCCTCTCCCTGAATATATTTGCAACAAAATAGTAGAAAAGAGGAGAGCAAGAGCTCTATACCAGTGCACGCGCCTACCTTCCCATAAACATTATTACAATAAATTAGCTAATTCACTGAAAAAACTGCTCACTGAATTTAAGTCTAACATATGGCAAAATCACTTAAAGAAACTTACTCCCAAAGATGGTAGTCTATGGAGAGAAACAAAGCAAATACTTCGCTATAAGTCACCTAATGTCCCTATTAAAAAATCAGATGGCAGCTTAGCTATTTCTGACATCGAAAAAGCTGAACTTTTTAAGGAACATCTGGCTAATACATTTCAACCACACGCTGATATCATAAACGATGAAAACATAAATTTAGTCGAAACCTTCTTAAACACCCCACTCCCAATGTCTCTCCCTGTCAAGTCATTTACACCAAATGATGTCAAATTTGCTATACAAAAATACTCACTAAAAAAATCTCCAGAATATGATTATATTACTGCGGAAGTAGCCAGATCCCTTCCGAACAGAGCCATCACTCACATCACTCATATATTTAATGCTTCACTCAGACTTTCCTATTTTCCCCTACTATGGAAATTTGCAACTATAATCTTATTTTCAAAACCAAACCAACCACCAGACATACCATCATCTCACCGCCCAATCAGCCTTCTCCCATTCTTCGCCAAAATACTGGAACTGGTTAATCCTGAAAAAAAAGCTTTATTGTAATTGCGTATTCCTAGACATTTCACAAGCCTTTGACCGCGTATGGCATGATGGGCTTTTGTACAAACTTAAGAAATTCCTTCCTCCCTCCTACTACCTACTCATCAAATCCTATCTAACAGATCGTTATTTTCAAATACGCCTCGGTTTCGCTTTATCTGACTTAGCAGCTATTAATGCTGGTGTTCCCCAAGGGGGCATTTTGTCTCCTATTCTGTACAATATATATTCGCTTCTGACCAACCTACTACCCCTAACACATCAGTAGCAGACTACGCTGATGATAAAGCAATAATATCTATTGATATAGACCCACTCATAGCGTCAAAGAATCTCCAATCTCACCTTAACGCCATGGAAAAATGGTTTACTAACTGGCGTTTCAAAGTAAATCAAAGTTAATCTGTCCATACGACTTTCACCCTTAAACATGCTCCCTGTCCTAGAGTTTCTCTATATGGTATTCCTATACCCTACTCTTCAAAAATCAAATACCTCGGGCTCACCCTCGACCAAAGATTAACCTGGGCTCATCACATCAGAATCAAAAGATTAGCACTGAATCGTCTCCATCTTCTCAAACCCTTATTAAGCAATAATAACTCCACCTCCATTAATACCAAACTCTTAATTTACAAAACACTTCTCAAACCCATTTGGATATATGGTTTCCAACTTTGGGGCAACGCTAAAAAGACTAACATACTAAAAATACAAACTTTTCAAAACATCGCTCTTCGAAAGATAATGAACGCACCACCCTACGTGTCTAATCACACCCTTCACATTGACACCAAACTCAATACAATTAACGACGAAGCCAAAATTGTTTATAAAAGATTCCATTCTAAACTCAATTACCACCCTAACGATCTCATAAAAAACTTGGCTACTCCCACTATACCCGGTAATCCCCCAAGACGCCTGAAGCGTAAGTGGTGTCGTGATCTCTTAAGATAAGCATATAATATATAAAAAAAAAAAAACCTTAGAAAGTGTCATCGATGAGTGGCTTCTTTCATCAAATTTTTTATTATTTTCATGTCAAATAATAATGTAACTTTCATCAAATATGCTTATTGTGTCTAGTCGATACAGATTGTGTACTACAAAAAAAAAAAAAAAAAAATAAATAAATTCTAGATTTATAATTATATATTTAAAAATCTAATTAATGCTAATTTATTGTAATAATTCTATTAATTAATAGAAAAAATAAAATAAACTAACATTAATACATATTCAAATGTAAATGTTTTATTTTTGGCAAAGCAATAATTTAAGTAATTTGCATGATGAAACGTTTTAGATGTTATTGTCACTTTTAACTTTAGGTAGATAGGTTTCTTTTTGATTGAATTTGTCTGATTAAACTTAAATATATTATGATATTTTTGTGTTATTATTAAATTAATTTTTCTTTTTAATAATTATAAACCATCAAAAGTTTACTTATGTTATATAATATTATTTTAATGTATAATTCATTTTTTGTAATTACATATTATTATTATTTACAGGAATTGATTAGAGTACTATAAAAAACAAGAGGAAGTATTGACAGAGTCACAGATGATAATCACAGATACTCAAAAAAGGTTAGGTTTATTAAAAACAGCATTTCAGGATTTGAAAAATGTTATAACTTATTGCGAAGACTTAAATAAAGAAAAAGATTATTTAACGCTTTAACATTTTTGGCTAAAAAGAAATTATTTAATCTGTACACATTTAAAAATTTAACTTTTTTTTTATTTTTCTTATTTTTAAACTAAATAACTATATTTTATTATCTTAAAATGACTGAACAAAATATTTATAATAACAAGCAAAATGCTTAGTTTTTAGCAAATGCTAATTTTTGGTTAACACATCGTCCCCTCCAATTTTATGCCATCTCAACCTATGACACCTACATATAGAATGCCTTTTATTCATCCGCATATGTCTTTATACAATCAACCAGTACAAGAAAGTTCTGTGCCATTACCATATAATTACAGTATTAGTAATCAAAACTATCAAAATCAATATGTATCATATAATCAGAATATGGTAAGCACTTCATTTCCGGTTCTTCCAGATAATATTGACAAGGAATATATTCCTAAATATCTATGTCCCATACTAAAAGGTTCAACGGATAAAACTAATGTTTGGATTGCAAATTCGTCGGCCAGCAAAGAAAAGATAATGCATTGCAAAATGTAAAAGAAACAAATGTGAGGTATTATTTAAAAATAAATAAATATCATATTTATAAAAACATTTTATTTTACTTTTAGATAAATGAAGTCAGCAATAAAATAAAAGAATGCAAAATATTATTGGAAAATATAAATAATAATAAACAGTTTATGAAGCAAAATATATCAACCATGACAGAAATTGAATGGAAAAAAACTTGTTCTAAATTATTTTCAGATAAAGTAAATAAATATACTACTAAATAACAATGAATTAAAAAAAATAAGGAATGCATTGTGTATTTTGTTTTTGTAGAAACAATTGCATATTATATTAAAGTCTTTAAACTTAAACGATAATTCTATGTCTAAATTAGAATTAAAATTATCCAAAAGAAAGAAAAACGGAATAGGTTGAAAAGACTTGAATTAAATCGCAATAAAAAGATAAAATCAGAAAAATAAACAGAAAAATTAAAGATTGACAAAATACTTTAAAGGAAAATATATTAAAAGAAAAACATAGTAAATTCTCATTTCTTAATTCTATATATTATATTACATAAAACATATATTTATTCTAGGTAAACAAAACTAAAATTGAAGCTAACATTGTTTTGAAGGGTGTAAGAGGGAAAATTGACGATGCTGAAAGTCAATTAATATTATTTGACATTTTAGAAAAATTAAGAAAATGTAGACTTCAGAACTGTATCAACAAAAGAAATCCAATTTTAGAAGAATCACTGAGTATATTTAGTATTAAAGACATTATTTATGCTTTAATATATATGTATTATATATTTTTTTCAGATAAATTAAAAGTACTTTGGCAACAAAAATTAACAGAATAAAGTAAAGAAGAAGAATTTAAAAATATTCTGTCTAAAGTTGAAACTAAAAAGCATCAGAAGTGAGAAATCGAAATTCAAGAAAAATTATTAGATTGGAATAAAGTACTTATTGGATCGGATTATAGATCTCATGAAGTTCTACTTGATATAAATACATTCCTCGATATAAGGTAAAATGAAAATAATTAGTAATATCTGTTCAAATAATTTATTATTTTCTAAAATTTAATTACAGGAAATATTGGGATGAGTATGTCGTTGGCGAAAACGAAACACCAGCATCCAGTAATATTCCTATAGGTTGGATTATACCATCCGTGCCTTGTAATTCCGATTGGGCTAAATACTTAAATAATGTATTGTAAACATAGCTAATATAAAAAATGCACAATTATAAAATTTGTAAAACATTTCGATTGTTTTATTATTAATGTACTGAAACATAATTAATTGTATTTTTATACTATAACCATTGATTATAAAATACACAGATAGCCCATGGGTATAGGGAAATTCGGCTACTAAAATTTTATTCATACTGGCGCTCGATAGGGGTCGCTGTTGTAATGTACAAACAATATTTTTTTTAAAATGACGATGTTCGTACGTGATCATTAATTAATTGGTGTGCGGCAAATATGGGTCGTTCCCTTCTTACCCCCCAATCTTACTAATGTCGTTTTAGGCATACGTACGTATTTTGCTGTACATTGCATAGTCTGCCGCAATTAACAACGTTGTTGCAGCATAGCCGCATATGTAACTTCGGCCACCGTAATAAAAATGTATGTGTGCATTCATTAATTGCGGTGCCTCAGCGACAAAATATGTATGTGTGCACCGGGTCTTAATAAATATTATTGTGTATAATGTATTTTCAATAATTTTCCCAAACAAAATTTAAACACAAATTCGTAAATCGTTAATAATTATTTATCGATAATTATAATATTATAATCAATATTATTTTTAAATATAAGACTACTATTTAATATGTATTAATGAAAAAATATTTATTTTTTTTATTAAATGGAAAGAAAATAAAAAAAAAATTAAATTTAGTGAAGGAAAAGCTTGGACTTGTGTCCAGCATTAAAAACCTTCATAAGGTCTTTAAGAGACACAAAAAAAAATTTTTTTGACATGACTTATGATAATAATAATAATAATAAATAAACAAATGAATACTTAACTAACAATATAAAAGTATAAACAAAAAAATAATAAATGTTTATCCAAGCAACCTCACAAGTGATTAAAACAATCAAGGGGATCAAACTTGTTCTGAACTTTACAATTGTTTACACTGCTTTTTATTCGAAATTAATTTGCATGATAATTTGGCTAAAGCGTGTACTCGAATTGGATTATTTAAATATGGTTTAATATTTTTAATTTTGAAAGTTTTGCTAGTTTTGATGTAGTAGAAAAAAATTTTGTTTTATTAAGTATTTTATTTAATATTAAATATACATATACATGTGTGTGTTTGTTATTTTCGTGCTATAGGAACGCGTTGACCCTTGAAAACAGAATCACTACCTTCTGGAACGGCAGATCCCATCCGTTCAGACGGCTTTTGTGTCATTTGCTTCTCTTGTTTCTATGATTGGTTTGACCTCTCGTCGGCCGATATAACACCAAGGTTGTAGGCGTCCAGTGTTGTACGACGTATTATGATAAATAATAAATCGTGTTCGAAACGTTTCGTACGAAATCGAATAATTATTCCGTGAAGCCGTGTGCACACTACGTCGACCGACAAGGCTGATCGACACGGTCGACTTTCAACATGTCCACATAACCTCAATACGTGTGGACTAGTCGACCGGCACACGTCGGTAAATAGTCAATTTAAATACCTAGTTTTAATATAATTTAACTTCAAAATGAAACCGCAATTTCCGTTGGTCCATCATGCCTTTGGTTTCTGTTTATTACTACCCGGTTTCGACGAAATATCATCATCAGGTTAATTACAAATAAAACACAACTGATGAATAAATCGAAAGTAAAATTAATAAGAAAAAATTTTTTTATTTAAAGATTTAAATTTTTTTTATTAATTTTACTTTTAATTTATTCCTCAGTTGTTGTATTTTATTTGTATTAACCTGATGATGACATTTTGTCGAAACCGGTAATAATAATGAACACACATATACAACAACTTTTATAGTTTCTTTTTTCTTTAATCAACGTAACACTCATTGGCTTTTTGTGTATATTCAAGTATACACACACATATATAAATATATATGTTTTGTTTTTTATTTACGAGTATTAACTTATAATTCTTATTTTATTTCTCTTCTTTTTTTTTCTTTTTTTTTTTGTGTATCCTTTTTACTCATTATTTATTTATTCTTTTATTTTCACTACCGTATTATGAAAAAATTAGTAATTTTATTAATTGACATCGGCTGTTGAGCACGGTTTGTTTTTTCGTTCGCTTAATGTGCCGAAAACGACCGTAACGCGGCGCGAGTTCGTTCGTTTTACGCGTCCAACCGAGAGAAAACGCCAACGGTTCGGTTTTGTTTTCCGCGTGTGCGTTTTTACTCGAACCGGGTCGGCGCGTGTGGGTCACGCCGCGTTGTCCAGTTAACGGACTCGGCCCCCGAGACACTTCGGACACTGGCTTTCGGATTTTCCGCGGGAACGTTAATTGGAACAGGTCGCGATCCCTGAAACGGCCGAACGTTTGTCGGCGCGTGGACCACCCGACGTCGCGCGAAACGCTGACCGACACCCGTATCGGTCGCCGGTAAGACCATTAGCGGTATCGCACAAAAACATTGGGAAGCGCCCGGCGCTACGCAAAACAATGGGACCGCGGAGTAATCGATCTGATGACCGGATGCGCCTCTATCGGTCGAACGTCGAAACGCGATATACGATGCGTTTAAATTTAAAAATAATAATAATAATAGCAGTTGCAACGACCGATCGCTGTATGTTTCGGGTCGACTTATTATCTTCTTTTCATTGTTTCTCGCGTTTGAACGGTCCGATACCGATATGCAGACACGCGTATAAAACCAAACCACATCCATGCGCGTCGAATCATATAACACTCGGATTGTGGACAGTGCTCGAGTTGGAAAACATAAAGTAATGGACACTCGATTGGAAATCTACAAATAGCGTTCCAAATGAAATATTCCATACCACAAAACCGTGGGTATCCCACAAACCCCAGTGTACGTACCACTATGATATAAACTGATTTCTAACCGTATTCTTTTTTTTCTTCAATTAAAATAATTTCCCTATACAATTTCTCTAACGTTTTATATATGTAAAAAACAATCATATGATAATATGCTGTCACAAGTTATAAAAAAAAATTATATTGTATTCACGCTATACATCTGCACATAATAATCATTAATAAAATAGAATTTCCAATGTTTAAACAACGTTGTTTATCGTCAATTTGTGCTGCAAAAAAATTTAACGATTTTATAGTGTATCCAGTGATTTAATTGGGAAAAAATAGTAGGGGTACTCTGAAGATTTAATAAACAGTTGCGTCCTCAATACATTTTTATAAACGGTGTCGATAATCGTAAAGTTCATCACTGCCGTCCGTCACGTTTACCAATAATTCGAGCGTGGAAAATAAAGTAATGAGTAATAACCAGTGACGTAGTCCTAAATTAATTTACGGGTATGCGTGAAATCCTAAAAAATATGTAAGGTGGGGGGGCTAAAAAACCCATAATTATTTACCTATGTATCTTAATATTTATACTTTAAAATTATTACCTATCTAGTAGTTAATAAAGTATATTTTTGACTTACTTTTCAGATCGTATTCTTCGTATAACAAATTTACCCATTTGTTTCGAACGTTTTAACTTTTAAACAATTTTCAATTATTATAATATTCAATACGACAAATGACAATACTTCAATTCAATAAAGAATTAAATAAAAAAAATTGTTGGACGGTGTCCGACTGTTTACTCGCTGTACGATAACGACGCGAAAACGAAACTTCGTCGTCGACGTCATGTACAGTGTCGCAGTTTCCATTGTTATTAATCGTCGTAAGTCGTTTCATTCCTACAGGTCTGGTTTTATAGTGCCACTCTGTGTGGTGTGTGTGTGTGTGTGTGTGTGTGTGTGTGTGTGTGTGTGTGTGTGTACGTATATTTTACGCATACTCCTATATCCGATTGAATTCCATACGAACGATGTTTCGCGAATCGAATTATTTTGCCACAGGAAGAGGATCAGGTCGCAACGAAAAACGAAAATCAAAATAAAAAAAATTGCCGTTCCCGGAAAATGTATTTCGTAAAGGTGACGGCCACGTGATCCGAGAACGCCGTTCGAGTCGGACTGTCCTGCGGCTTCGACAGTGATGACATCACACACACTGTTCATTGCAGATCGTACAATCACTAATTTAAAAATAAATAATGGTTCGTTTTTAAATTTATAATATTAATAATAATAATAATAATAGTAATAATAATAATAATAAAACACTTACGACATACGATTCAATAGATTGCAATATAAATTGTGAACTAATATAAAAAAAAAACACTGGTCAAAATAGTTAAACTGCTTGCAATATGAATAATTAATTAATATACAAAATAAACAAAACTGTTTACCTGCTACGTAACACGATTATTTATGTCAATTGCGATCCATCTGCCGAAGAGACAAGTTCAACGCGTCGGGTGAATCGCAATTAACATTTTAAACTTTTTGAATTTATTAAACATCGGAGTTCCACCAGACATACGCAACGTGGTGTACATTTTACGAAGAAAACGAAACCAGTAGGAAGAAGACAATACAACAGATAACAACAACATGGCGTACACCGGCAATATAGAACGCGCGGTCGGAAGGGAATTCAACAAGACGTTCACGCTGGGCACGAGATGGCCGTTACCGAACGCCGAGACAATGTTTGTCGAGCCGCAATGGGAGTCGGACGGGTTCCAACGTCTGAAACACGATTTGAACGCTACCAAAGGCCGGTTGGATTCGTTCAACTTGGACAGTTGGCACGCGCACACGGCGAAGATGAACCCCGCCGGGCTGGTGATCAACCACGTGAGAAAGCACGTGCAGCCGGACTTCCTGACGCAGGCGTGGTGCAAATTTCACGAGATAGCGTGCGGCGAACCGGACCTGGTGCCGCGCGACGCGGTTGACGAGAACCACGCGCTGACCGTGCACCTGTGCGAAGCGCCCGGCGCGTTCGTCTCGGCGTTGAACCATCACCTGGCGACCCGTCACGAGGGCCTGCGGTTGGAATGGTTGGCCATGACGCTGAACCCGTATCACGAGGCGAACGGACACTCGGAGGCCGTCACGGACGACCGGCTGATACGAAACACCCTGGACAACTGGAAGTTCGGGCCGGACTACACTGGCGACATATTTCAGCCGGGTTACGCGGAACACCTGCGCCGAGCGGTGGCCGCGAAGGGTCCGCGCGGCGCGTGTTTGGTGACGGCCGACGGTAGCATCGACTGTTCCGGCGACCCCGGCGAACAGGAGAACGTGGTCATGCGGTTGCACCACTACGAGACCATGGTCGCGTTGAACGTGCTCCGGGACGGCGGCTCGCTGGTCCTGAAGATGTTCACCGTGTTCGAGTGCAACACCATGTGCCGCGTGTACCTGTTGTGCTGCATGTTCGAGTCGGTGGTCGTCCGGAAACCGGTGTACCTGGTGTGCACGGGCTACAGGGGCAGATCGTTCGCGTTGCCGTACGTGCGCAAGTTCTTTGCAGCCGGCGGGAACAACGCGAACGCCATGTTCCCGTCGTCGCAGGTGCCCCACAACTTCCGGACGATGCTGCTGAGATGCGCGACGTACTTCTCGCGGCTGCAGATCACGACCATCGTGAGGAACATCAACGCGCTGTCCAACAAGCGACACTGTTACTGGGAAATGGAAAACGTGAAGCGGGCGCTGTGCCACCAATTCCTGGTCAGGTGCGGCCTGCGACCGATCCGGCGTGACCAGAAGTTGATCCCGGGCGGTTGTCGCGTGCGAGCGGGCACGCGCCGCGGACAGAACGGCGGCATGTCGCACGAGGAGAAGACTCGTTCGCGGGACGAGCCGGACTTGGGCCGGGAGGCGGACGCGCTGTACCGCGAGGTGCGCACGACGCTAGACGATCGGCCAGGGCGCGGCCCGTCGTTTTACCGGGGACAACGCGACAGCCTGACCGTCGACCCGTCGACGGACGTCCGACTGCGTACCGGGAAGCCGGTGACGGTGGTTAGGAGCTCGAAATTTTGCAGCGAGCCGCTGATCCGTTGCCGCGAACGTGCGGTGACGAAGTTCCCACCGACGTTGTTATGCCGGGCCAAGTCCCGGATGTTACCGGGCCGAGTTCGGCGAGCACATGAACGTTTGCGACGTGACCAACGTGTGCGCCGCGTACGTGACGGACGACGTGACCCTGCAGTGCAAGTGCCTGGAGTCCGTGACGGGCATGTTGGATCGTCTGCGTCCCGGCGACGACCTGGCCGTGGTCGAATATCCGCCGTATACGCAAAAAGCGGTGGCGTGTTTCTTCGCGCTGGCCGCCATGTTCAAAACGCACAACCTCCTGATAGCGCCCGACCACCTGAACGGCCACGCAATCGCGTTTTACGGCTACGAGAGCCACGGAGGTTGGATGAACGTGCTGAACGCGGTAACACGCAATCTCGCGTCGCCCATGGCCGGTGGTGACAGTCCCACCACGTCGTCGTTGGTCTCGTTGATACCCGTCAACGTGCTGTTCGAACAGAAGGCGTACGCAGACATAGTGTCGTTCAACGATTTGTGCATTGCGCGCGAAATTCAACGGATTGTAACTCCCTTTATAACTACCCCTTTTTCAAACTAATTTTTTCATTCAATTTCTTTTGTTTATAACCTTTTTTTTCAATTTTTTCTTTTCAAATGTATTTAAAATTTTTTTGTTAATGCGTTTTCCTTTTTCCAATGTACTTAAAATTCTTTTGCTTATTTATTTTTCGTTATTTAATGTATTTAAAATCAACTCGATTGTACGTCCTACTTTTATTTTGTTTCATTTGCTTTTTTGTTCAGTTAATAATAAATGCGTTTATTAATATTTTTCATTTATAAAGACGTGTTTTATTTTAAAAAATTTGTCAGTGAACACTTCACCACATTGACGTGAACATAATTTCTGAATGGAGATGATCAGTGTCACAAACAATAGACACAATTTAGAAAATTATGATATCGCGTTCAACAGTTAAATGAGTTTAACTGTTGTTCGATATGTAAAAAAAGACAGTAAAAAAAAGTTTTAATCCAAGTGCATGTGAAGACATTATTCGATTTAGAACCTATAAAAATGGGATCGTCAATGCATTTGTGTACGTTGGTTTTATCATATCCAAGGTCGATCTATATCATTATTTTCGTCATGGCGATATCGAGCGTCACGATTGTCTCTCGGGCGTCAAAATCTGGCGAAAACGAGTAAAAATGATGTGACATATCTATTCGTATGAGAAATTTGCTGAAAATATCATGGTGTATTTTTTTACATTATATCAAAATTCTATAAATAAAAATTCAATTTTAATTGTAGAAGAAAAATTTCAACTAGAACCCTCCACCCGTCCCGTTATACGCTTACCCCGACCCCCCTGCAGTGTCCTTTCTTTTCCGTCTTGGCCCTCGTCTACTCACAACACTCGTCGTAGTTCTTATGCGTGTTTTAATATTATTATTATATTTATTTATTTATTAACCCCAATTGACTCCAATTGATCTCAATTAATCCTAATTTACCCCAATTAACTCTAATTAACCTTAAATTAACCCCAATTAACCTCAAATTAACCTTTCGATAGTTGATCAATTTCCACCAAATTAACCTTAGTTAACCCTAATCACCCTCAATTAACTTCAATTAACCTTTGATAATTGATCAATTTCCATCTAACTTCCTCAATGAACCCTAATTATCGTCAATTAACTCCAATTAACCTCAATTAACCTTTGATAATTGATCAATTATCACCTAATTAACTCTGCTCATCATCGTTCCACACGCGTTCACCGTCAGTTACTCGATTGACTCCTACCCCTCTTCCACCGGTGTAATTGAACGATTCGCCGAGACGCCCGGATAATGTGCCGTGTAATCGCATGATTAAACCCTTTTTTTCATCGTACACACACGCACCCGCCCGCCCGCCACGAGCCGTCTCTCTCGTTCACCCGTCAGCCTGATAGACCCGAACGTCCTGCGACCACCCGCCGAGCCGAGATATCACCGCCCGTGACGAGACCCTTTATAAACCTAAACGTCCTCCCGTCCCTTTCCTCACGCACGAGTCCTCCCCCCCCGTTATGCCTTCAACGTCAGACACCCGTCCCACCCCGCCGCATCCGCCCGCGATATCTTGAGATAGTATTAATAACTCGGTACGCGTGATAATAATTAGTACGAAAAGTTTCCGCTTTATTCTGTACCATATAATTTAAATTTACGAAATGTAGTAAAGATTTTTCGTATATTGTTTTAGTTTACGTTCACCATTCATGACTTTTAGTTGTTATATTCATAATAATTTTTCTTATTGTCACATTACATGTTTAATTTCTCTCTCGTTTTTAAAAATATGGCTGGAAATATTGAAGACAATGCCGCTATTTATAATAAACAATCGTATAAATATTACATACGTCAGCCTAGCGAATTAATCGACTGTTCTGTTTTTACCATGAACTTTACGGATCGTAAGACAATTACCATTGGACTGGATCCGCTACCATGTTCAACGTTATGGTTCGTATAACGACTTCTACACGATACATATGCATATCAATAGACCTTTTACACCGTATTTACTCGATGATGGGGTATATTCTTTCAATAATATCGGATGTAAATATTTTCCGGCGATTTAATCGTGTGTTATTTGTCGGGTTACCCGAATCAAAATTCGACATTATAGATTCGATCTTCTTATCGTTCCTCTGCCACTCAAAAAGTGTTTGAAGAGAGATCGACATTTCATCGGTTTGGGACGGATGGATACGGTATAATTGATTCGCTTTCCCGATTTTGTTACCCGTTGGAAAACTTTCCAAATTTTCTTCCAATGCGTCTTTATCTAATAGTGAATCGTCATTAGGAAATCGGGATAACATATCTGGCCCTTCGTTCATAGTACCTTGGATATGTCGTGTCACGAATCCAAAAATGGTATAAATTTATCTATTGCCCAAATTAGCCCTAAGCATTCACGTTCGACCGCGGCGTACCTGCGTTGAGTCTCGCTAAGCTTTTTACTGGCATACGCGATTATTTTTCTTTTGTTTGGGTTATTACCCGTTTGAAATAAAATCGCGCCTATCCCAATTTCTGATGCGTCTGTTTGTAAACAGAACGTCTTAGAAAAATCTGGGGAAGATAATTTGGGTGAATCATAAAGTGTCTGCCGAATGTCATTAAATGGATCTTGTTCGATTTTAGACCAACGCCATTTAACACCCTTCTTAAATAAGTTCGTAAGAGGGTGAATTAAATCGGCGTAATTGTGTACGAACTGGTTGTACCAGTTGCACACGCCCAAAAATTTTCGTAACGCACGAATATTTTTGGGAAGGGATGGTTTAAAATTGCCTCCAATTTTTACGGTTGTTTGTCTATGCCATTGGCATAGACTACATGACCTAAAAATGAAATTTGGGTTTTCCCAAAATGACAATTTTTTTGTTGGATGACATATTAAACCATTTTTTTTTAGTCTTTCCAAGACTTTATCGATGTGTACTTGGTGGTCTTCGAGATTGTATGAGTAAAGTACATCAAGATACACCTCCACAAATTCACCTATTAACTCTTTTAATACCTCTCCCATCAAGCGCACGAAAGTGGCCAGGGAATTCTTTAAGCCAAATGGGAGTACTCGAAATTGAAATAGTCCACGTTGTGTTCTAAAGGTGGTATATTTTCGGGCTTTCAGCTATGAACATAATAAGTTAAAATTCTGTGTACAATACGAGTATATATAAATATAAATAACTTAATATTAGCTAAATATAAATTTGATCTTGAATATTTTACTTATTTTAATATTAAATAAATTATGCTCACCTCCAGTGTGATCTGAGGAATCTAGTTGTATTAGGAGTTCTTGGGCATGTTTAACTTTAACAGATGATTTTCTTAAGCAACCAAAAATTCAGAAAAATATTTCCATGAATTAAAAAATGTGTTCCGATTATCATGAAATGCATGCGTTAATGAATTTCCAATTTTAAAATCTTTATCAGATACTAATTTAAGCACATACTAATTTATACTCAATGTAGCTTTGGAATAGTGGCTAATTGTTAAAAACATCTAATAAAGAGAATCCAAAAATGACATTTTTCCTTATCTCATTAGTTAAAGTCCATTTTTCTTTTATCAAGCTAATATCAGAATTAAGCCCATCAGTCTGAAGCCATTGTTTTGTAAAATGAACTTACTCTACACATAAAAAGAAGTGCAAGTGAAAAAGGTGCAAGATAATTTTTTTATCATTTTGAATTATTTGGTATGCATATATAATTTACCTGAAAAAGTTGTAGATAGAAAAGTTGAAGTAGGAGTTTCTAATTTTGATTTTCTTTTACAAACAATAGAGAATTAACTTTAATTAAATTTAGTCTGAGCAAATATTATTCACAAACTTTGAGCATACTTACATTCTCAATATAAGTATAATATTTACTGTACTTAATTCTGATTACCAATCGGTGCGATTTTACAGTTGCAAGAAAAGTCAACATTGATAAATTTATGTCATATTCAAATAAAATTTACAAACCTCAATATAAAATGGAAAAAAATACTCGTATAATATTCCGTTGCTATATTTGTATTGTGTTGGATATTAATTAAATTTACATGGAGTTATTAATTTCCATGGAAATAGTATTTATTGTATCTAATAAACAACAATATAAAGTCAATTATATCTAAAATCTCAGTCGAGCATATTACGTTAGATTCTAAGACCAAGAAATTCAACATATTTCGACCGGAACAAGTAGAAATATGCAAAAAGTCGATAACAAGAAGATGACCAATGAACACTGGTCTTGCTGCTGTTCTTATTCGACGCCACAGCCCAAATATCAAAGGACGGTTCCAGCGTTCCAGTCAATCTTTGGCACCGAGATGAACAAGTTGCCGTCACCGAGCCGCGCTTATCTGGAACGCATCTCCGGCAACGTCCGCCAGTCAGAGTCGGCCGGCAGATCACTTCAACCTTACCAAAAATCAACCAGATTGCCGGAGTGGAACGACCGCAGACGTAGTCGACGTGGCAACACGTACGATCCGTCGGAGCCAACCGTCAACAAATATAACCGGCGTGAAGACACCTACGACCCGCAGGAACGGACCGTCTGCCAGTTACCAGCGCCAGTCGTTAATCGCCAGACAGAGCCGGCCGACAGATCGTTCCGGCCGCGTCGAGAGCCCAAGAGGTTGCCGGAACCGACCGTTTGCAGGTGTAACCGATGTGAAGACACGTACGATTCGCCAAAGCTGACCGTCCGCCAGTTACCAGCGCCAGTCGTCAATCGCCAGACAGAGCCGGCCGACAGATCGTTCCGGCCGCGTCGAGAGCCCAAGAGATTGCCGGAACCGACCGTTTGCAGGTGTAACCAATGTGAAGATACGTACGATTCGCCGAAGCTGACCGTCCGCCAGTTACCAGCGCCAGTCGTCAATCGCCAGACAGAACCGGCCGACAGATCGTTGCGGCCGCGTCGAGAGCCCAAGAGGTTGCCGGAACCGACTGTTTGCAGGTGTAACCGATGTGAAGACACGTACGATTCGCCGAAGCTGACCGTCCCCCAGTTACCAGCGTCAGTCGTTAATCGCCAGACAGAGCCGGCCGACAGATCGTTCCGGGCGCGTCGAGAGCCCAAGAGGTTGCCGGAACCGACCGCCTGCAGCTGTAACCAGCATGAAGACATGTACGACCCACCGGAGTCGACCGTCCGCGAGCCAACGGCCAAGTACGACGCCCCCTGTGTCTTTGGATACAAGATGGCGGGGACCATCAATGCGATGCCGCCTTGTATCGGTAGCTGTCACCCGCGACAATTACGACAATCGCGACGGCGGTGCTCGGGCCACGCATCCCCGACGATCGACGACTTTCCGAACGACCGGGTGAACGCCGAGACGGTTGCGTCTCGCGCGTTGACCGTACCCGGCTGCCCGTACACGGACATCGACGAAGACGCGGGCGTGTCCACGAATTGGTGCGAATCGCGAGACGACTGGACCGACGACAGCTACCCATCATTATCGGACAGGATGGATGATTCGTTTGTCGCGACGTCCACGCCCACGCTCCATTCGAGAGCTGCGTCCTTCAACCACGACCGTCATCCGCCGACCCACCGACGTGACTCTTTCAAGCGAAATACTCGGTGGTGAACTTGCGCCGAAACCTATACGGCCGATCATCTGTGTTAGATGACAGGGAGTTTACACGTCACACATCAATGTCTATTTCGAACGGTATTTTAAAGATTTTATTAATTATACAGGAAACCTAACGTCAGACGTCGAGAACCATTAGGATATTCAGCCACCAGCCAGAACCGGACGGTCCAGCCGTATTAAGAGTCCCAGGTTGTCGGAATCGGAGAAGCGGTATGACACAATGGTGTAATAATACATAAAATAAAATAAGTAAAAATTAAAAGGGGGGAAAAGGAAAGGATATAATGGTGGTAT
This sequence comes from Schlechtendalia chinensis, assembly GCA_019022885.1. NCBI lineage: Eukaryota > Metazoa > Arthropoda > Insecta > Hemiptera > Aphididae > Schlechtendalia > Schlechtendalia chinensis. The sequence continues at coordinate 37,974,079 of CM032339.1, forward strand.
TATTATTATTCGGGGTGGTAGATTCGAGAACCGTTTAGGTATATTTTACGTAAAGATATATAAAAATAATTATAAAAATAATGAAATAAAAAGTGTAAGGCAATACACTGAAACAAATTGTCAAGCACTAAAATCTCTTACTTTATGCTCGTGCTCGATGTCTAACTGGTATCCGCAGAAACGAACGATCGGATAAAGAAATTAAAACGATAAAAAGAAAGAGAAAAAAAGGTTGGGTCAGTGACTTCACTTCCACAGCGAATTCACCGACAAAATAAAATAAACCAATACTCAAATAAAGTTTTCTCGCGAAACTAACTATATCCCGCGGAACACAGAGTTGGTCTTGAGTACTAGTTCGTAGTTAGTGCGCACACACCAACGAGGAGACGAGATCATCGAGTAGTCTAGGGTATACATTTTGTATATTATATTGTCTTTAGTATGCTGATTACGTAACCGTTAAATCGATTGATATTGACAACGGATGTTTTTGTCGTCTCTATATGAGTATAGTCGGCGTTACCACCTTTCACTTTGGGTAAATTTTCGTGTATGTATGTTTCTGTTTATTAAAACCGTATGTGGGTCTCTTCTCTTTTTTATAAGCGTGAAATGCGTTCCCACAAGTTGTACATTTTATATTTTTAATTTGAATCAACTGACTATTCTTTCATCGGACAGACCCGTTTCTTGTTACTTCTCTGCATCGTAGTTTCATTTTATAAGTTTGTGTAGAGTTTATATGTTTAAGGTTGATTTATAATTTTGGTTCCGAAGATCAGCATCTCTTGTCCGTGTCGGTTATCTGATTGAGTTCAAACATATGCGTTATAATTTTTTGTTATTATTTGAAAATACAATCTGTGTTCCGTGAAGGCCAAGCGTTAGTATATTTTATTTAAAGAAAATGTCACATGGATATATGGTATTTTACACAAAGAAATCAACACAATAATAACATTTGTGTTAGCTGTGAGTACAATGATGATATGTGTGCCTATCATTACACAGGATCCAAGCGAGCTGTCCAACACGAGCCAACCGCGTAGGACGACGTGTACACGGTGACGGGAAACATGATGGTTCTAGGAAGGAAGGAAGGAAAGCCTTCTACATGAACACCAAGTCATCCACACTTTTACATGAACACTAAATCAATAATACTTTATATTCTAATTCATGGGCCATGACCTGAAAATTTTGCCAACAGATAGAACAACAAAGTCCATCCGTCCTATCAGACATGCAAAAAAAAACGAAAACGCAAGTTCATCCGAAAGGAAGAACACATTCTATATGAACATCAAATCAACTATAACTTCTACATGAACACCAAGTCAACCATAACTTCTACATGAACACCAAGTCATCCACACTTTTACATGAACACTAAATCAATAATACCTTATATTCTAATTCATGGGCCATGACCTGAAAATTTTGCCAACAGATAGAACAACAAAGTCCATCCGTCCTATCAGACATGCAAAAAAAAACGAAAACGCAAGTTCATCCGAAAGGAAGAACACATTCTATATGAACATCAAATCAACTATAACTTCTACATGAACACCAAGTCAACCATAACTTCTACATGAACATTTAGTAAACCACACCTTTACATGAACACTAAATCAATCATACCTTCTATTCCAAGTCATGGGCCATGACCTGAAAATTTTGCCAACGGATGGAACAACAAATTTCATCCGTCCAATCAGCAATGCAAAAGAAACGAAAACGCAAGTTCATCCGAAAGGAAGAACAACTTCTATATGAACACCATATCTACTATAACTTCTACATGAACACTAACTCAACAACACCTCTACATGAACAATAAATCAATCATACCTTCTATTCCAAGTCATGGGCCATGACCTGAAAATTTTGCCAACAGATGGAACAACAAATTTCATCCGTCCAATCAGCAATGCAAAAAAAACGAAAACGTAAGTTCATACGAAAGGAAGAACACCTTCTGTATGAACATCAAGTCAATTATAACTTCTACATGAACACCAAGTCAACCATAAGTTCTACATGAACATAAGATCAACCATACCTTTACATGAACACTAAATCAATCATACCTTCTATTCCAAGTCATGGGCCATGACCTGAAAATTTGCCAACGGATGGAACAACAAATTTCATCCGTCCATGTAGCAATGCAAAAAAAAACGAAAACACAAGTTCATCCGAAAGGAAGAACACCTTCTATACGAACACCAAGTCAACCACACCTTTTACATGAACCCTAAGTCATCAACACCTATACATGAACAATAAATCAATCATGCCAACGGATGGAGCAACAAATTTCATCCGTCCAAGCGGGAATGCAAAAAAAAACGAAAATGCAAGTTCATCCGAAAGGAAGAACACCTATATGAACACCATATCTACTATAACTTCTACATGAACATTAAATCAACCATACCTTTACATGAACACTAAATCAATCATACCTTCTATTCCAAATCATGGGCCATGACTTGAACATTTTTCTAACGGATGGAACAACAAATTTCATCCGTCCAAGCAGCAATGCAAAAAAAAAACGAAAACGCAAGTTCATCCGAAGGAAAGAACACCTTTTGTATGAACATCAAGTCAACTATTCACTTCTATATGAACACCAAATCAACCATTACTCCTACATGAACACTAAGTCAACCACACCTGTACATGAGCACTAAATCAATCATACCTTCTATTCCAAGTCATGGGCCATAACCTGAAAATTTTGCCAACGGATAGAACAACAAATTTCATCCGTCCAAGTAGCAATGCAAAAAAAACGAAAACGCAAGTTCATCCGAAAGAAAGAACACCTTTTATATGAATACCAAATCAACTATAACTTCTACAAGAACACTAAAAACTCTGAGAACATTATTAGTGGTCCAACCTTCATAAACAATCACAATATTACATTAACATTCATTAACATTCACAATATAATAAGAAATTCAACTTTAATTACAACAATAAGAGATCACATCGAATCTGACACAAAGAAAATAACCAATAAACTCAAACACTCTTCATACGAACACCATACACGAAAACCATTACAAACAGACCCTCACTAAGAGAATTTCACAGACGTCAATACTAACAACCTAATCAGCAACAAAAAAGCCAAAAAAACACATACTATCAACAATCCTCCGAAAAAACACATCACACTCCCTGGAAGAAGTAAGTCTTAAAACATAGGTGACCATTAAGCAAAAGAAAAGACGTAAAATTCGAATGTTCTACAGCCAGCTAGAACCGGCAGGAAACCATCGAAGACGACGGTTCCGGAGCTGACGTGTACGCAGTAACGGTTAATGACATATAAAACCATTAATAAGTTAAATATGATTTCTTTAGTTTATTAATCTTTGTTAACTGGTTAGTTCTGGTCGAAATCAAATTTGTTTTTATATACAATTTTTTTTTTCAAAAACTAAAACTTTATGTATTAACAAATAAATAAATAAATAAATAAATAAATCTTAAATAAACAAAATATTCGAAAATTATATGTCGCACGCGTATAATTTATACTAAAATCTAGTTGAATTTTGTTCTAACAAATTTTCAAGTGTTTCTAATCTTTGCATGATTATAACTTGGTTACTTAACACTTGCTTTAGTTCGTACTTTGAGAACGTAAGATTTCTCAGTATTTGATTTAGACAATCATTATCTAAAAAAGAAATTAGAATATTATTAGATGTTTTAAAAATATCAATGAATATAATAAATTACCATTAGTACTTTTATTGGATTCTGATGGTTCAGACGATAATTCTGAAAGATGCTGTTGATCTTTATTTACTATTTAGCTAACTAATATTCATTTTTTATAATAAGTGAAAATTAAAAAGTAATATATACAAATTTTAAATGTAATACAAGCCTTACCAGTTGTTTTTTTAAACCTATTAACTGACACTTGATCATCTTTTTTAAGTTGTTTTTTTGTTGAAAAGTTTGATATCATTTTCATTGTCTAATTTATAACAAAATGTATTTAAATTTAAAATATTAGTATTTTCTGTAATTTTTAATTTATGAAAATTAATGACAACTATTTATTCAAATACAATTATAACAGAGTTGGAAAATAGTGACATAGATGAAGTGGATGATGAAGAAGAACCAAGTTTCTTTACTGTTTTAATCATTTCATCCTCTGTTACTGAAAAATCCGATTTATAATTGGCTATATCGGCTAATTTTCTTGCTTCATCAAGAGTTGCTATCTTCTTCTTCCTCTGGCACTTAGTACTCTCTAAGAGTTTTGACCGCTATCACGATATCTCTCCATTTTTCACGGTCCTGAACTACTTCCCTCCATTCCTGTACTCCAATCTTTCAAGGTCTTCCACAACATCCAGCAACCTTTTCCTGGGTCTTTCTCGAGGTCTCTTTACCATTGGTTTCCAATTTAGGATTGTTCTGCTTATATTATCCTCGCTTCTCCGCATCGCGTGTCCTAACCATTGGATCCTTTGCCCTCTTATAAAGCTTGTAACTGATGCAATTCCTAATTCGTCTTGTAGTTCTTTGTTGTATTTTCTTCTTCAAATTGCCTTGATGCTATCATAAGTTGGTTCAAATATTGTCCTCCAAATTCTGTTTTCAAAAGTCCTAATTTTTCTTTCGGTTGTACTGGTGGTAGTCCAAGCTTCACAGCCATAGATGAGCGTCGGCCTTATTATTGCTGTATATAGTCTAGTCTTAGTCTTCTTTGAAAATAATTTTGATTTTAAGAACTTATTTAAGGCAAATGCCGCTCTTTCAGCCCTTGAGATCCTCACTCCTATTTCCTTCGACCAATCATTTTTAGCACTCAGCATAGCTCCTAGATACCGAAATTCATCTACTTTTTCGAAAGTTAGGGACCCCGTGTCAGGGTTGTCTCCATTTTCTAGCAACTCCATTACTTTAGTTTTCTCGGCATTGATTTTCAAACCTATCTTGCTAGCTGCTTGTTCAAGGGCTTGGGCCGCTTTTTCCGTCTCCTCTAGGGAATTTCCCAGTATATTTAAATCGTCTGTAAAGCCTAGTACTTGTATGTGTTGTTGACCGATTTCCACTCCAGTTGTTTCTAGTTGCAATTCCCTTATAGCTTTTTCTAAAGCTATATTGAATAGGGTAGGGGATAGTGAATCTCTCTGTTTTAAGCCAGTTCTTACTTCAAAGGCTTCTGACACCGTAGATTCGACCCTTATTTTATATTGTGTGTTTTTCATGCACATTTTTGTTAAAGTCACTAATTTTTGTGGGATCCCGAACTCCTCCATTATGTTGTAGAGACTTTGTCGATTTATACTATCGTAAGCCTTTTTGAAATCAACAAATAGCTGCCAGATGTTTTGGCGGAATTCATACTTTTTTTCTATTAATTGGCCTATGATAGTGAGTTGTTCTATTGTTGATTTCCCTCTTTGGAAGCCGCACTGGTATCTGCCTAAGTTTTCTTCTGCGTACGGTGTTATCCGTTTTAATAGTATTCTCGCAAACACTTTGTAAGCTGAGTTAAGGAGTGATATTCCTCTATAGTTTTCACAAATTGACTTGTCACCTTTTTTGTAAATCGGTACAACTATGGCTTCGTTCCAGCTTTTTGGCATGCTCTCATCTTTCCAGATCTTCTGACAAATCCTAAAAAGGAAGTGTTGCATCTCCTTTCCGCCATATTTGATGAGTTCAGCTGGTATTTCGTCCGATCCTGGTGACTTCCAATTTTTTAAGTCTTTTATTGCTTTATTGACTTCTTCCCGAGTTACTTCACTTACCATTGGCTCTGCTCCATATAGGCTTTCCTTTCTCGTTGAGTTATCTGGGATATCTGCGATCAACAGTTCAGTAAAGTATTCCTTCTATCTTTCAGATTTTTCTTTAGGGTCCATGAGTATTTCACCATGACGATTTTTAATAGTTTTTAGACTTGGATTGAACGTTTTGTATTGTTTTATGGTCTTAAAGAAATTTCTAACACTTCCCATCGAACAATTTCTCTCTGCCTCTTGTAATATTTCACTTAGATACTTTCTTTTCTCTCTTTGGAGTACTCGTTTACACATCTTCCTTTCTAAGATGTATACTCTTTTTGTGTCGGTACTATTTTCTTTAATATAGTTTTCACGGGCAGTTTGTCCTTTTCTTATTGCTTGTTGACAGTTTTCATTATTTCATTTTTTTTCTTGTTTCTTATCTTTCCAATGTTGTCTGCTGCAATTTCTTTAATGGCTTTGCTAACTTTGTCCCAGTCTTCACCTATGTTATTCAGTTCAATGCTTTTTATATATTCACCAATACTTTTTGAGTATTTTTGTTGGATTTCTTCATTCTTTAGCATCTCTAGATTTATCTTTATGCTATTTCCTTTTTCTAGTTGTTTTTGACTCTATAGCTTTAGCTCGAACTTTGCCACTACTAAGAAGTGATCTGTATCACAGTAAGCTCCTCTATAGCTTCGTATGTTTTTTATACATGGTTAGGTTTTTTCCGCATGATTTGTCTGTTGCTTTAGTTGCACCATTGATTATAGAATTATTATTTTATAATCAATGGTGCAACTAATACAATTAAAACATTTTTATTTTTTATTATTTTTAAATAAATTAATAAGTTTCTTTATGTTTATAAAGACGTATATAAAAATATATTATAAATTTAAAAATTGTTATTTAAATACTTACCTTAAGACTGTATTTAGAAAACTCTTAGAAAGAATTTGTTTTTAAGTTTTATAAATACAGAAGGGGTAGGAGAAATTAGACTCTCCTTTCCTCTCTTCTTTCCAACGAAAAAAAATATCACTCATTGTTAATTTATTAAAAATGTGATTTTCTTCAGTACATAATATACTCTCATCTGAAAATTTGCCGTTAAATTAATATACATAGTCATGCGCATAAATGTCGCAATTACTTTTTGTGTTTTAGCAGTAGAACATTCGTCTTCACAATAACAATACACTAAAATAATGTTATTTATTACTGACAGCATTGACATTTCAACACGGTACAATACTGTTACGAAAAACGCTATCGAAATTCGAAAATTTACTAAATATACTATTAGGAGCTAAGAGTTCTATTTTTGACGGATAAATGGTTATCGCCTGGCACGAACTGACTGATTTTTAATTTAATCTAAACGGGTGACGAGGAACAATTGTTATTATCTGAAAATGATTTTATTCGATAATCATGACAGTCAACGATAGATACTAATTCAGTTATTACTTGTACATTTTTTAAATTTATTTCATTGTATTTGTACATATTCGATATTAATAATGTCATTTAACTATTTAGCAACAATTTTCGGGGTTGGTTACAACCCCCTAACCCCCCACCTGAATACGCCACTGCTAATCAGTACGAGTAAGGATAGCAAAATTTGTCTGTGATCCGAGTCTGTCTGTCTGTAGTAATAGGTTATTATTTTTTTTTTAATGTAGTAGAGGAACTCTGTCTCTTTGCGTTCCTCCCCTCTCAATTCGAGCACTGGTACGTACCATTGGACGTAGATCGAAAATCATAATCTTTTCGAATTTCCTACGGAAAAAACGTATACGCGATAGTCTTAAACCGTGTTTGGAATCGATTTGACCCCTGAACAATTATTACTAACAACTATATTCGAGAATTCTTTTTCCGAGGATTACCTCTTTAAATACGATTACAGACTTGTCAAATACGTATTCCTTATACCATTCAACGGTCAAGTGCGTTCAGGTTAAAAACTCACTTTTTTTTTTTCATTCAACACCAAAATTTTAGTCGGAAATTTTACACGTATTTTGTAGAAAGAAAAAAAACGTTTTTGGTACTTGACTCCCAAACTGGATTGTTGAAATAGGTAGAATAAAATGAACCCATTATATTATTGTCACAACTAAGATTAAGTATCTATAATAATTTAAATATTTGGAAATGAATTTTTTAATTTTTATTGTCGTTTTTAATTAAAAATTGTAAATTTAAGTACGATTACTTAATGTAATTGTGTTTTAACTTCAAAAAAAATTTTGTACAGTTATTATATGGATTCATCCGGGTTACCTTCACGTTTAAGTTATGAATAATAACGTGGAAACAATTTTAGGTATTAAACTAGCCGATTTGATTTTTAAGAATAAGAATTCCCACAATGAATGCAATAGATTTGTTGCCGAATATTTGAATTTCGAAGACTGTGAAATAACGTGAATTCTCATATCGAATAAGAGTAGGTTCTATTTGGTCGAATATGCTTCCCGAAGTAACTTATATTCATATACCATCAGTCATTCGCTATAAACCGAATTTGTCTTGCAGAACATAATGGAGTTCGTGAATGTCCCAGGTTTACATTGGTTATAAGTAAATTGCGTCTCGGGTATTTTCAGATAAGTATATAGGAAGACATATTCGTAAAAGCACAATTTGATTGTATAACAGTTTTCCCAGACATTCCTTGCCCAAAAAATATTTCCAAAAACAACGACTTTCCAAAAATATTCTCGTGATGAAAACTATTTCTCCTCCCCGCCAAAAAATCAATAAAAATAAATTAATATATAAAACGAAAATTCAAATTAAATTAAAAAGCGAGAGAGTCCCCCCTCCTCCCGCCCACGGGTACTATATATGAACGTCGGTTCGACTGAGTTACTTAGAAAGAGATTATAGAGTTATATTATTATTCAGAAATTGAAAGCAACGATAAATCGTTGTGTTCAAAAAACGATTCTGAGTAATAACGCTAGTGGTTTATTATAAAATGCAAAATTTATATAAATTTGTTTGTATACAACATATACAGTACGTTTTACACTCACTGCACGTCGAGTAGACATTTCGAATCTTGAAAACGTCTTATGGTCTTAAGATCTGGACACTTTCTTGGTCCAAAATGTCTGCTCGACGCGCGGTATCGACACACATATTATTATTAAAGACAGGAAAATACTGCACGCAAACAAACACACGTAGATATATTCGCGTATCGAAAGACGAGTACAAACCATGGCAACTGACGACGTCATAAAGCGTAAAAAAACAAAAAAAAATCATCACCGAAATTTCTGACGGCCTCCAGTCAGACGACATATTATCGTGTCGATTAGGGCTTGAACGTTGATGCGCTTGCAACTTTTTTTTTAATGTTCGAATTTGTAGCGAAATGAGTTCTAACTTGTTTCTTGCGGAGTATGAGTTTAGATCTCGACATTTTTAGCGAAACTTTTTGCTATTTTTGGTATTTCGTCCAATTTTATTGTAATTCTGTTGATATCCTATATCTATAATACAATTATTTTTATTTGTCAATGTTGCTCACGTCGTTTTGCGTTTTCAATATTCTTATAGAACAGTTCTATGAAAACTTAAAACATCGATAAATAATAAATGATGAAATATTAGAATAATTATAAAAGTACACGGCATACGGAATTCATTAAAATATTTTTAGACCCTTATTTTCACTAAATAACATAGTAAGACCGCTATCTACCTAGGCAAAATTTCGTTCTTTTCGTTTTCGCTTTTTTTGTGATTTTAATTTAATACAATTTTTTACAAAAGATTTTTTGGAACAATTTTCCGGATTTTTTAAAGCAATATTGCAATCGATTTTTATACTTTTTACTGTAACAACACCCGAGCCTTAAATAAATAAACATTGTTAAAATACTAAAAACTTCCAGGCTTGTATTACATTTTTAAGCTCTCAAAAATACAAAAACTGGTCATGTCCAAAATAAATATGTCAAAAATGTTACCTACCGGGTTTTTATTTACAATTTTCGAGTTGTTTTTTTTTTACACTTAAGGAAAATGATTGGGAAAATCGAAATATGTGTCAATGAAAATACCAAACTAGACACAATTTCCTACCGGTACATAACACGTGCCAAGGTCGTCCGAACACTCCTACTAGAAAAGGTATTCACAGACAAAATGAAAAAACAAAAAAACACGTCATCGTAAAAACAAAACGTTCTTTGCTTCTTCACTCACAATTTAAAAAAAAAATAATATATATACACGAACAAAAATAAAATTTATATATATATATACATACATATGAATTACGAATCTGAATTATGGTCTATGAGCAACGACTGTGTGAAATGATGATAACGTTTCCATCAGAACATTCGTTATGCGTTGATGACGAGATTTAAACATATCACAGTTATTCGTGTAAACATATATATATATATATATATTCTCCCCCCACACACCAAAAATGATAATTTTCCATTTTATACTAATTATAAAATGAAAAATAATAATTATTGTATTCTATTGTGTCGCCTGTAGTTTACATTCAAATGGTAATTTACGTGATTTGTTTTCCAAAAACCGAAATATCGTTCGTGAAAACCCACAATTGATTCGAATCACTTATGCACTGACAATGTATCTGTAAAAAAAAAAGCTATTTGCAAAAAAATTCAATGACCGAAATCGGCGTGTTCATAACGCCCAGGACGGAATTTACGAATAATACGAACTAATAAAACGTTTAGAACCGATAGGATGCGATTCACAAAATTATCGCAAAAAGAAGATTAAAAAAAAAAAACTATTTTATGTACAGAAAAAAAAAATTATTTATAAAAAAAAAAAATGGAAAACGCACGGCGGTGGCGGCGGCGGCGGCGGCGGCAACGGCGGTCAGGCGTTACGGCGGATATCGCGGCCCGGCGGCCGGATGTTGGTACATGGTGGACAGGCCGGCCGCGGAAGTGGCCCAGTAGGACGGCGCGGGCGGGAATATGGCGGCCGGCGGACTGGTCGCGGTCGCGTGATGCTGTCCGTACAGGCCGCCGAAGTCGGACGACGACGACGACGTGGACGGGACGACGTGCGCCGCGGACGGCGGCGGGCCGGCCGCGGGGATCGCGGACTGCGACTGTCCCGGCGGCGGCGGCAGCGGCAGCGGCGGCACGTGCGGCTGGCTCTGGTGGCACGCGGTCATCAGCCCGTGGAAGTCGAACTTGTACGCGTACCGTTTGCCGTGCACCTTGGTCATGATGTTCTTGTCGTAATAGTACCTGCGCGACAAACATCAACATCACGTCATCGTATCATTTTCGTTTACATAGAAAAACAACGACGAATCAACCGGACGTTGTTTCGTAAGGATTGATTTTGATTTTGATTTATACACACACACATGTATATATAAATGGCCCGCCAAACCGAAAAATGTACAATAATAAAGCTATTATGATATTTCGACTTAAATATTGACAAACAATAAGAAGATTTTATTGGCATATAAACTATAGATACACTACACTATGTAACTTAAAATGTATAAAGAGATAAAATAACGGATAATTAAGTGAAAATTTATCTAGATAAGATACAAGATAATACCAAGGTTTTTTTAACTAGACGACAGATAAAAAAATCATACTTATCTAGATAAAAAAAATAATTCTTTTTATATCACTTGAAATTTTTGGATTATGATTTGTACTTGTACAGTTGTACCTAATAAAATCATTATAATTTAATCAATTCAAATAATAACCATGGAAAATAACATTACATTGATTGCAATGATTAAATAATTTTTTTTTATAAAGTGATTGGACAAAACTTGGTGTAAATATGCAATACATACACGATACACTTACATATTAGTTACAACCATGACGATTATCATTTTCAAAAAATCATTACGTACATGTAGGAATGGCAATTTTTTCGTGAACGTCGATATATCGATATGTCTCTTTTAAATCACTAATATTAACAATATCGAAGGTTTAAATAAAAATCTATGTCAAAAACTCGATGCATTTAAAAAAACATCGATGTAATCGGAAGAACATTTATTTAATTTTAAAAACATCGATGTATTTAAAAAACATCGATGTATTTGGTAAAACATCGTTAATTTTAAATTCAATTTAAAATATAAAAGAAATAATTGCTTTCTGCCATAAATACAACAAGAAAACATTCAGTGTCTATCAAACCTCAAACATAAACTATAGCAATGACGCCACTAGGAATCCTGCAGAATCAATGATATATTATACATATATTTATTTATTTATTTATTTATATTTTTATAAGAGTATTAATATTTTTTCAATTAAATAATTTCTAAAATTTTAAATGTACATATTTATAATATTTGTTTGTAATTAAATTATAAACTATATTTGAGTTTTCTCCAATTGCGTCTATAATCTATATGATCCTACATGACAGCATGAGTATTCGTTAATTGAATCAAGAAAATATACAAAATACAATATATAAAATAATATTTAAAATTGAATTATACGCATATTATTATACATAGGTATGAAAATTAACACATTTAAATATTTATTAGAAAAACTAAAAAAAAAAAAACATTAAATAAAAATAATGGATTTGCAGAGGTTTTTCCCGCTATTCGTATTATGTTTCGACGTTTAGGTTATATTATGTTGTATATTAAAGTATATAATAAAAATTGTTATCAATCATAATTTATAGTTGAAAACAATTTGGAATACATTGTCCTAATCGTGAATCAGTTTCTTGTAAGTTGATCGTACAAACTATCAGTCCGCCCCTCTCAATTTTCCATGAATTTCTGCAAACGGAACAACATTAAGTATTGGTTTATTAAAGCTTTTTTCTGATTTTTAGACGATACATTTATTTTATTCAAAGGTATAGATATAGACAAACAGAAATTATGATTAATTGTATAAATACAATTAATGAACATATTCAATTTACCCTAGAAACGCAAATTAAACAATAAAATTAATTTTTTGAGTTTTACGGTTAGTTTAGTTAATAATAAATTTGAATTTAATATTTAAAGAAAACCTACACAAACTTATTCTATTGCCTCTTATGATTTCAATCATCCTTTTTCATAACTCCTTTTTTAACTTAAGACTCAAAATAATTTGATTTTAAATACTAAACACCTATATTATTTAATTTATAAATTAATAATTCATTATTTAGGTTAATCAACTTTTAAATCAAATGAGATGGTTGAAAATAATTTAAATCCTTTGAACTCTTTATGAAGTTTGGGTTCGATATTTAAACTGAATAAGTTCGATTCGACCTGAAAAATCTGAAAATCACTAAAAAAAATCCCTACGCTAGAAATGTATTTTCCTCAAACAGTTAACCTTTAATACGCGGCGCCCACGCTGCCCAACGTCAGCCTACCTGTACCGTACATTATGTACACATATGAAAACGCGCGTGACATGAGTATTGTTCAATAATATTACATTATAATACTACCTGAGAGCTCTACTGAGCTTATCGTAATTCATGTTGGGCTTAGACTTGCGTTCGCCCCAACGTCTGGCTACCTCGTCCGGGTCAATTAGCTTGAACTCGCCCCCGGGTCCGTCCCAGCAAATGCACCCCACGTTACTGGAGTCGGACAAAAGTTCCAACAGAAATTGCCACAGTTGTATTTGCCCCGAGCCCGCGGCCGCTTGGGCTACAAGCCGACTACTGGCCGCATTCACTACCTCGTACGGATCTGCACACAAATGTACATACACTATTATTATAATAATATATTTGAATACATATTTATATATGGCCTGTAACGTAAACAAAAATTGTTCTGAAAATTAGACAAATTAAACCAATAACATTTTTTATACAAATATATTCATAGATATTTCAGTTCGGATTTTTGTTTGTTATGTCACTTTAAAAACTTTTTATTGATTTATTTACATAATGTAAGACATAATTTATACTGAAAAAGCATGATCGAAACATCTAAAAATTGGAAAATATTGGGAACATCATATAATAATATGCGCTGATTTATTTCCATCGACTAGATAGTATTATAAAAATCCGAACCCAAGTTACTATATCAAGCGTCAATATACTCCATAAAATATGTTATAAACTATAAACTATTTTAAAACTAACTTCTTGAAATACTTTCACTCTCAAATATTCAATAGAATATTAAATACAGTATTAATGTTCTTCCTAATAGCTGCCTATCAACTGTTAAAAAAATATCATCATAATAAATTACATTTTCCAATGTATCCTCACATCATTTAACAATAAGTAGATTAAATTTTATTTTAAATTATCTCTACTTCAAAAACAATTAAAATTGACTACATCAACAACTCTGATAATAGGGGACATTAATTACACAATATTTTAATTTTCGCAATAATTGTCTAACTCTCATTTTATTAATTATTGGAACTGATTTTATTAGAGAAGAATTTTGGATTTAAATAGTGTTTTTAAATATTAGAAAAATATTTTTTTCAGTACTATTAGATGACTAATTGAATGACATTTTCATTAAAAATGTTGAAAGTACTCGACATGAGTATTTTTTGTTGTATAAGTGTTGTTTAAAATTTTTATTATTCCTTTTTGATAACATTGATTTTTAAAATATGTATATAATGATATGCACACATATCATCACTGTATTCACAGCTAACACAAATGTTATTAATGTATTGATTTCTTTGTGTAAAATACCATATATAGCTATGTGATATTTTCTTTAGATAAAACATACTAACCATTGATCTTCTCGGAACACAGATTGTATTTTCAAATAATAATAACAAAAAAATATAACGCATATGTCTGAACTTAAACAAATAACCGACACGGACGAGAGATGCTGATTATCGGAATCGAAATTATAAATCAATAATAAACATATAAATTCCACACGAACTTATAAAACGAAACTACGATGCAGAGGAGTAACAAATAAAAGGTCTGTTCGATCAAAGAATAATCAGTTGATTCAAATTAGACATATAAAAGAAATAACTTATAGGAACGCATTTCACGCATACAAAAAAGAGAGGAAACCTACATACGGCTGTAATAAATAAAAACATACATACTCGAAAACTTACCCAAAATGAAAGGTAACGCGGACAATGCGCATATAGAGACGATAAAACATCTATTGTCACTATCAATCAATTGGACTGTTACGTAGTCAGCATAGTAAATAAATTATAATATACAAAATGTACACCCTAGACCACTCGATGATCTCGTCTCCTCGTCAATATGTGCGCACACTACAGCTACGAACCAATACTCCAGACCAATTCTGTGTTCCGCGAGACATGATTAGTTTTGCGAGACAACTTAATTTGAGTATTGGTTTATTTTATTTTGTCGGTGAATTCGCTTTGGAAGTGAAGTCACCGATCAACCTTTTCCTTTCATTTTTATTGTTTTAATCTCTTTATACGATTGTTCGTCTCTGCGGATACCAGATAAACTTCGAGCACAAGCATAAAGTGAGAAATTTTAATATTTGACAATTTATTTCAGTGTTTTGCCTTACATTTTTATTTTTTATTTTTATTATTTTTTATATCTTTACATAAGATAAACCTAAACAATTCTCGAATTCACACCCCGTGAAATATTCCCTCTTATTCCCTTTTTTTAACCATATAATATTTTTTTTTTGTGTTATTACATGTATTTACATACATTACCTTTCGATTTTGTGACACTTTGATAAAATCCATATTTTACGAAAACAAAACTTAAAAAAAAATGTATTCGGTACACCATCAAAATTCGGTATATTTTAATCAAACAGCTGCTTAAAATTATATATATTTAAATATAAAATATTTAAAATAATATGTACTTGAATTCGAATACTCTGCAAGACCGACTAAACAACATAATCATATATTATACTGATGCGTTTGATGGGTTTATTTCAAAAATCAAAAGTTATATGATACATACGTTGTGGAGTATATATAATACATCCGCGCGTTAAGTCGAGGGGTCAAATATATGAGATTTTTATACACCGCGTATAATAATATAATAATATATACAATATCGTCACCACGGGGAGGTCCCAAACCCTCGTGGCGTAATCCTTTTTAGCAAAAATAAACATTATACACATAAGTCTTTTCACTCTTCCGTTTTAGGGTGAGGGTCTGAAATGAAAAATTGTGAAACGTAATAATTGCAGAGTGTATGCTCATAATTTAATATACGAGTATATCTTAGATGTATCCTGCAATCAAAGTTATTTCGTCGTCAGCGTTCATTACGTATAAAACGAAGATAGTCGTAAACTTGAAAAAATAGAAAAATTATTTCATAATGTACGCTTCGTCTTCGAAATTAACGTACTTCAACACGTATAGTCATAACAAGTACCTATATGTACATAAAATTACTTTTTAAATATTTTTTATAATTCAATTGAAAAAGCTCATATAAGTTAGATGTAATGCTATTCAAATAATATAGTACGTTCCGGGTTTTGTGGCTAACCATATGCCTGCTGACCGTATATTTTTTATTTAGCTCGAGGAGCTACTTAAGGGATGCGGTAGGATAAGGTTTAATCGTTTTTTCCAATTGAACCCTGGGTCGTTTTTATGGACCACCATCACTGGGTTTCAACCCGTACTCTTTCGAGGAGAAGGCACAATTCAGTTAAGTGCTGTGTGGGTTTCTCTTCCTTCCACTGGGTCGTGTGGTTTGGTTGCTATCTAGCGCCTGTCCCACGACTAACACATTTCAGCCAAGTTGGGTTCCTCAACCTTGCGGGGGTTCTGCGGGGCTCTGCGTTCGGAGCGGCAAGCCAGTTACAGTGGGGCCTTCCGTCTCCGTGGTACCGACTAGGTTTTTAGTTGATGTTGGCGGGTTGACCTGACGCGTTACGCCCCTGCCACTATTCTAGCTCTCGAGCTAGTGGTGAGTCATGTCTAAATTATACAATTATAGATTAAAATACTCATTTCGTGTAGTTCAACAGCACACTGACAAAGTTATTTTATGAAAATCTAGACGCTGATTTCTATAAATTTGAATATTCTCTTTGAAAAATACCGATAATTATTATGATTTTGTCTTTGTAAAAAATATTTTGGAACACCATGAGTATTAGAAATTGTCAATATTGATAATTCTTAGTTAGTGCAGTTAAATCTAAAGAGGTAGTTTTTGGAATTTTCCAGGAATATTGTAAAAATTATAGAAATAAAACGATTGGATGGCACGTGAATATAAATGATCATTTTCTGAATGTAATAATTTACCGTCGCGTTCAAGAAATCTTTTGCAAATAAATTATTTTTAGGTTATCTGCATAGAGATTAAATTAATGATATAATATTTCTAAAAATCTGTAGGTATAGATAAAGACAGCCATATCTTTAATCCTTCATAGCCGTTATCCACAAAAAACAAGTATATATATTATTAAATCAATAGGTTTTTATGACATTTGAATATTTTTCAGAATTTAATTTTATATACAGTGTCATAGTTTATAAATATATTTTTTTTATTTTGTATACTGTTTTAAGTCTTTAAGCCTAATTGTCAAAAAAAAAAAATTGATATTTTATACAAGTTTAAATTTGTATGTAAAATTTGATAGCTTTGGACAGCATATAAGAAACCATACTATTATTTTTGAATAATAATTATTATTATTATTTATAATGTTTACATACGGGAATAAATTATCTATACGGTAAAAATCAGCAGTTTTTCAAAAACAGATAAAACCAATATACGGAAAAAGTATAAACGTTATATTATACTCGTTACAAACTTATCAACATGTGTCACCCACCTAGAAAATGGTAAAATATTAAATTTTTTACTTGTAAATTAAAATAAGTTCAACTATCAAGTGTCAATAATGTTTTGTGTATTAGAAATCAAACAGTCGCTAATTACGTTTTTGTAAATTTAGTTGGTTCAGGACGAAAAAAGGGAGAACATTGTATAAAACATTCTAAGATTATTAGATGTGGCAATTTGGTGATAGCTATTGTCTGAACACTTGTTTTGCACTTGAACTGCGAGTGATGAAATCACAAAAAAAAAACACAGTATTCGGACGTTAGGTGATATAATAGAGGTAGTTCTTAAGCGAAAAAAACATGTATTAAGTATTACCTATACATACCCACGACAAGCTCAATATTATATAATAATTATACGATCGTATTCGATATTAACAGTGCTCGAATTAGAAAACATAAAGTAGTGGAGCTCAATTGGAAATTTAAAAATAGCGTTCCAAATGAAATATTCTATAATAAATCACACACCCCCCCCCCCTCTCCAGTTTATCATTAATATATAACCTAATTTTTAACCGTATTCTTTTTTTCAATTAAAATAATTTCTATATACAATTTTTGATAGACTAATATCCCACAACATTTTATATAAAGAAAAACTAATAAACCCATTTAAATTTAAGTAAGAATAATAATATGTAAAAATCATTCCGAATGTTTTCAGATATATCCATGAAAGCTTTAACACATTCAAGTAAAAATCAATTATACGATAATATACTATCACGACTTATAAAAAAATTAGAATATATTCACGCTATACAGGGATATATCGGCATATGATGATCACAAATAAAATAGGATTTTCAAAACGATTCGCCAATTAACGACGTTGTCTATCGACAATTATATACAGTTTTACAGTATATCTGTGGGCAAATCTAAAAATGAGTGATGTACAAGACAATAAATTGCCATTATCAAGTAGGTACTAGATATAGCAATAGCGTATCGATAATAATAAAAATATCGAAAATAATAATATCAAATTTACGATTTCTTCGTGATTTTCTCGTGTACGATGCCCAGACATACCGGTTACAAGCGCTCACCCGCGTTCCTTTGAAAACCGTAATGGAGGGTCGCTAATTTTTGTTTTTTTTAAACGTAGTAGAAGAGCTGCGGCCCCATCGCGTCCGCTCCTGATGCGGGCACCGCGTATTTACGTCCATAAACACGTTGCGCCCGCGCGCGTTCCGTGCGATCGACGCACGTACGCGGGTACGATGTCGCGTTTGGTCGCGCCGCCCACTACCCACTCGACAATTAAATCTGGCGGGTTCACGAACCGTTGTAGAAAAACTGGGCAGCCGCCGCCGCCGCCGCCGCGGAATGCCCGAACGGTTTGGCGGCCCGGTTGAGGGCGGTGGCCATCTGCAAGTGTCTCCTGAGATCATGCCGATCGCAGGCCGACAGCTGCCACATCGGCCGTGGCGTCGTTGGACGGTCGGCCGGCGATTAACCGTCGACGACGGGCAACCGGGTTACGACGCCATGACCGCCGGTGCGCGTACCGTCCACGCGGTCGTGATCTATGACGCGGTTGTGTGGCGATGTTGGCCGCGGTCGGTTCGCGTGCCCCGCACGGAAGGGTCGTCGGTCACGGTTATCACGGGCGCGACGTCGGTCGGTCGGTCGGTCGGTCGGTCGGTCGTGTGCTACTGCGCCAAACAGTATTTCGCAAACGATTTTCCCGCAAACGTCCCCGGAAAACCGCCGGCGCCGTACACTTCCGCCGCCGATAGGCCGGAAACACCGTTTTTCTACACGCCCCACGCGCGTCCCGCCGCCCGACAAGCCACGCCCGCGCACAGATTTCCCAAAAAAGCTTTTTTTTTTACTCTCATTTTTCCGTTCCGCCGGTGGACCGGACGCCCGATAACACGTACCGTCGTCAGCCACTTATATTACAATACGACCCCCACGCGTTCACTGCGAATTAATTCGTCAGTCGGATAGGACTAAAAGACGACGATTTATTTTGAACTTTTCGTATCGATTCTCGTCTAACTTCTAAATTTCAAAAAACAAAATAAACGTATTTATATATATAAGTCTACATTCACCACGCGCTTAGCATACGTTTTAGATCAGGATAATGTCTTATGTTCATGATCCAGGATATCTGCTCGGTGCGTTGCGTCGACACACGTATTACTGATTGCACGCAAACAAACACACGTAAATGTATCGGCTGTTAATAGAGTTGTGCGTAATTTTCAGCATATTATATTCCACTGGGAAGCTTTAGTATAAAACACGTTAACTGTGATTACTTACTCGACGGACAGGGTTTTAACTATTTTCTATTCCGAGGTTCTTAACTCAAACGATCTTCTATTAATATTTTTGGCTGTTTCCTTTCTTCTCGAATCGGGGTCTTTCTCTTACCCACTGCCCCAAGTACTGCTTAATAGGCTTTCAGAGCAGTGGGTGTATTGCCGATTCAATAATAAAAAAAAAAAGGTATTTTAAACTCTTTGTAGTTTATTTAGGTTATTGTATTTTATCTTATATTCTTTTGCTTTAGGATGTTATTATGTTATATTTTGTATTATAATATAATAATACTGTATGTGAAAGCTTAATGAAAAATAATAAAATGTATCGGCGTATCGAAAGACGAGTACAAATACACTGTGTAACTATGATAACTGATGACGTCATAAAGTGTTACAAAAAAAGTGTCACGCATATTTCCGACAGACCCCTAGCCAAAAGACATTTCCTTGGAAAAAAAAAAAAATTAACGTATTTAAAATTCATCGGTATGTTATATACGTCAAGGTCCCCAAAATGCAGGTGTTATATTATGACTTTATAATAATAAAATAATTGTGAATATGTTATAATATATAACGCGAAATTTACATGTTACGTCAATATGTACATCACATCTACTGAATACTGATTTATGCGTAGCTAAATTTCGAAATTTTAAAATATTTGCCAAAAGCCCGAAAATAAAATTCACATTGAACAATCTCCAAATATTATAAGCATCTTAAAATATATATGTGAATAGATACCTAAGAACATCGCATATAAATGAATTAACTCTGACCCGATTGAAGTTAAAGTCATACACTACAAAAAAAAACAAAATTATTTTTTTATATTACGAAAATAATAATTATATTCTATTACGAGGAATAATTATTTGTTTGTTATATTTCAGTATGGTATACTTATATACACTATTTGAATATTCTAAATTATTAATGATTAAAATAAATACCGAACAAATCAAAAAAATCAGGAATATTCATAAAGATTGGCCCAAGTTTGTTTAAATTCTGAGCGATGTATTGAATTTAAAATAACGTGTTTTTTGTTGTATTTTGCTTGGTACCATTTTATCGTGTAGGAAATATACTCGAATGATCTCAACATACTTTACGTTTCGGAGGCTTATTGTATCTATTTAGTAGTTAATTTGATAACTTTTTGGATTTTCCCAGAAGTTTCCTTTAGAGTAATTCAAAATGACCTAAAAATTACTAAAAAAAATTGGTAAAATTGTTGACGCAATCATTTTGGACAGTGTTTGTATTTTTTAAGAACTTAAAATGTAATACAAGTTTGTATGTATATAATATTTTAACAAAATGTATCAAATTTTAGTCTACTATAACATTATTTAGAATCATTTTTCGAAAATGATTTATCATTACTTTTAAATTAAAAATAATAATAAAACTTTAAAATCTCTGTATAAGTATACCAATTGAGTCGACATTCGTAGCACCGGTTCGTTACCTTTTTTTTTTTTTTGTTAACTTTATAACTTTCTCGGGACAATGACAAATCTCTAACAGAAATTATGGGTATTGTTATAAAAGCTGTATGGATTTTTCTAAATAACAAACACTAAACAGATTATGAACAGTCTTTAATCGTCTTTCTACGTCATCAATCTCTACAGTAACTAAGTTTCGTAGTACGAGCACAAATGCAGTCAATCATTTTGTTTTATTTTTTTGTTTTTTTTATTGCGTATTTGTCCACTAGCGAGTACTAGTCAAATATATTACATAAGTACATAAAGTCGGTCTCCTTGTTCAGCAAAATATACTGTAAAAATATAGTATATTCTATTATAATAATAATTTATAAACAGCAAAGCTCGTTTTGACCAATCGATAAATATCATATTTTACAATTGTGAATTTTCTCTGGTTCACTCCGTTTTTAATTCAAACTTTTCATTTTTGTATGTTTATAATTCCAAGGTGGGTTTTCCTGACAATTCGGAGTTATCGATTGACGGACTTGAATGTTTATTCAAAATGCATTTCATTTTCTCTGTTATTCATCTGAGATGGTTTTTCACCATAAAAGTACGTAGTAGGATCAAAAAGTTCCCGGAATTTATTTATAGAAAAAAAACTATTTTTCTTATCAAATATCTGATTATTGGAATTAAAAGTAAACATTATTAGATATCTGTAGGTTTTGTCGTTAAAATTACATTAGTCTCATGTGAGCCGTAATCGTGTCCATACGAAACGGAGTTTACGCATATTTTCAAAATGTCACAATTTGAACAACGCGCTAACATTAAATTTTCTTTTAAACATGGAAAAACTGCTGCAGAAACGCTTGAATGTTTGAAATTTGAATTTAAAATGGCAACTTATGAATTTTAATTAAAAATTATTGAAGAATATATATTTTATAAGCATTTGCACGTGTTGTCTTTTAAAATGTAACGATTATTTCCCGATTAAGAAATGTTTGAATTTAAGACACGGTGAAATAGTGATGTACCGTAGCAGATATTTAATATTAACTCTTTTATTGGAGATATTTTTATTAGAAATGTACAGATATGGGTTTGACATTTTGCATAAAACTATATACGCAGTTTAATTATACATTTTTTTTTATTTTTGCATATGAATTTTTTTAGTAATAAAAACCCTTATTTGCCTCGGATATCCTTATCTTTCTCTCTCTCTCTCTCTCTCTATATATTATAATATATATATATATATGTATAGATTCATTTAGATGATAATTTAAAGGAGAATAAATACCTATTGAAAACGGTAATTTAGAAACGCGGGAAACCGATAGGGGGTTTTTTACTCTCGTTTGTCTCCAAATCGTATAGAAAAGTTTTTGTGTGACAAGTGTGATTATATTTATATATGTGTGCGTGTGTGCGTGTATACGCGATTTAATAGGCGAAATGAAATCGCCGACGAAGGGGCTTTGATTAAAAGAGGTCATTTTTAACAAAAGGACCGATGTTATCCGCCATGACGCGCGCGCAAGGGCTATAACCGTTATCGTCCGCTGAGTCTCTGGGGTGTTGACCGTACGCTTTTTTTTCTGCTGTTTCGTCTCGTGTCGTTTCCCCGTTTTCGTACTTTCCGACGTCCGACTTCGTCGTGGACGTTGACCCATCGAAACAACCGATGACTTCGTAGGGATAACGGCATAATAATTTCGCCGTCAACCTGAATGTCGAACTCGGACACACACACACACACAAACACAAACACACACAAACACACATAAAACACACACACACACACCACACACACACACACACACACACAAACACACACACCACACACACACACACACCAAACACACCTATACATGCATTTGGTATAGTGTGAGATCCATATGTAAACTGAGACCTTAAGAGATCCACCTTTTAAAAAATTTTTTTGAACTTTGGAGTAAATGGAAACATATTTTACGATCCTGTTGATTAACTTACAGTCATTAAAATCAAAGAACACTTGTCATTTTTTTTAACCCTCTTATATCCTTCCGAGATCCAGAGTGTTAAATAGTTATTTTAGTACTTAAATAGATCCGAAAACTAAAATCATTACCATACGAGATCTAAATGTGTTTCAAAATTTTAAATAACTGCAGCTATTAGATCCATGCTCTGTTGCCAATTTGAACCTAATATTATACTTTATGAGCATAACGATGGATCTCATAAGAGTTCTGTAAATACTTAAACACACTATTACGAAATAAAATTTTTCTTAAGTAATTAATATTGGAGACAATATTAAAAAAATCTGACAATTTCTAAAAAAAAAATTGTGCTACATACCTACAATTTACTATTTATTACTATGCATAATATATCTTATGTAATTCAAAATGAAATCTATGTATATCTTGATACAATGAATCTTGCTTCAAAGTACATAACCATATAATATCAATATTTAATTAGATGAAATTTATAAAATTACAATAGCTATTTTTTTCATTTATTTTAAAGGATATAACAATAAAGTATCCCTTTAATTCTGTAATTATCCATAGATGTACATTTCGGATAGCCTACATTAACTAGGAATGTTTTATTGTATGAATAAAAAAAACATTGGACACCTGATAGTTAAAATAATAATTATATTTTTCATGATTAATGCAATCATAATTGATGAACAAAACCAATATAAAAATAAATAAAATTACCAAAAAGCAAACTATATTTACCAAAGATTTTATTTTTAGAATGTTAACCCAAAATGTAATATACAATAAGGTCTTGAGATCTGATGACATATCCTTATAAATAAAATGTGTTTAACATTTATTGTATTACATTGTTACTACTTTACGAGATCTAGAATTACCTGGAATATTTTTCGTATCTTAAACCAATGAAATAAATTGAAATGCCCTCGAGAAATCCGAAAATCGGGAAATTGGTTTATTTATAATAGATTAAATAAACAATATATGTAATTATAGTCAGACTAGTAGATGATAACGTTGTGAGATCCAGAATCGTGCATTTCTATCTTATGGAGGATCTCATAGCGTTTTTAAAAATATTTAAACACAAGCCGAAATCATACCAGCAGTGGAACAATATACTTTTAATTTAGTTATATTCATCAACGAAAATTCATCCAAACACTTTAAATGACGTAAGATCTGGAAATATGTTCTTTAATAATACATATTAATATTTGAAGGGAAGAATTCGCATCTTAAAATAAAATTTAATATAAGCTCTCAAACACTCAAATGACATTGATAATATCACACTATATCAAATATCCAAATTATTTTTTTTCTAAAATTCTTGAAATATTCAAAGAAACTTTCGACCATCACCTTTTTATATACGAGTATATTTTGATTTTTGGTTATTACTTTTTAGTTACATATTTTATATATGCTCAAAATATTTTACAACTAATTTAATGTTAAAATAAAAAAATTAATAACTTATATTGTATTATTACTAGGGTCCGGATTTCTATGCGAATTCATAATTCATCTACAATTCGTTAAGAATAATTTTTATTTTAGTTGTTGACATTTTATAATGTGTAGAGTCTTGTTGAATACCTTGGATTTACAAGAGGTAAACGATATATAATAAACAGGTGAATAATATAACGAATATATTGAAAAGTATCCGACAAAATAAAACGCGGCGTAACACGTGTGTACGACTAGGAGCGTAGGTATAGATTATTCATGGGGGATTTTGACTTTCAATTATTAGTAATAGACTGGCATAAAATATTTTTTTTATTTTACTTATTATATAAAACCCCCATTTATAAAAAATATCTTGTCGATTGTCGTCGACGTGTTCTTACCGCGAACATGTACTTTTATGAAAACTGACGACTGTTCGAATCGGATTTTTTATCGTTATTGCCGTCGATGTCTTCTAGTTTATCGACGGAGTTTGCGATTCAGCGTATTCGAATCCCCGCCTGGTAGTTATACAGCTGGCGGCGATGAACGCATGGAAATATGTCGAAATACAAAATTGTAGCGTACTTATATATAACGTCAGTCAATAATATATGGTTTTTTTTATAATGGCGGTTAAAATTGTTGTATAAACGTAGACGCATTGCGTATGATTTTTATTTAATAATTCTATGGTCTTTGGGATACAAAAAGTATTGTCATATGTCTTACGTGCATCTATGTAGAATCTTTCGAGTTGAAACATTTAACAATATCAGTATTTTGCATCGAAAAATTTATTACGTTTTTCTAAACTTAGTAAAATTTGTAGTAGATGTACGAATGAAATCGTTTCTCCACTCAATGAATTTCGTGAGATAGACAGCGATCGGTGATGAGCAGATTGGCGACCCATTTTCGTTAATTCACCAGTCAGGTATGTGGTATCATTTATAGTCCATGATCATTTTGTAGTAAAACAAAAAAAATATAAAAAGGGTAACCCCCTTTAAATAAGAAATAATAACAATAATATCATGCAAGTATAAAATAAGTTTATTACATTTCTTGTCGTCTCGAAGATTTGCCTCACGGATTGTGACGGATTTCAACTCTTGTGGACAATTTATTTTTTTTATTGATTAAGGTAATAACTTTGTAAATCAAACAGAATAAGAAATGAAAGGTAGGGACGCCACCTTTGACTTGATGCAAAGTCAGCGCCAAGAAATAAAGAACAACTCAAAAGGTAATTTCCACGTTGTAAGAAATTAGAGTCACCTAATTTCGGAAAACCGATCTGTTGAGTCGTTCTTGATAAGTATGCGTATACTCTTAGGTAGACAGAGACGGTCTGTCTGTGAGGTGGACTGTGACGATCTGAGTGCCCTCTGAAAGCTGGAGGGCGTATTTATCGATATATTTTGAAGGACATATACTAAGATTTCGGTCCCACAAGGTTATCGCTTATTTATTTTTCCATTTTCTGCGAATTTTGCGCAGTCTAAAATTTGTTCGTAGTGTCACAAATCTGCGACCTTTGTGTTCACCTGATTAAATATGTGTGATTCGTCTCGTTCTTTCTTCTTTTCTCTTCTTCTTGTTTTATATATTTACTATTTCTGTTATCGAGTATAATATTCTTTTGTTTGTTAATTTAATTGTATTATATTAAAAATCAAATTGAAGTCAAATAGCGAATTCATCTTATGGGACTGAAATGTTTTAAGTGTATTATACTAATATATAAAATACGCATTAAATTATATGTGATTATAAAATTACTATAATTGTTATTCCTATAGGGGATTTATGATCGGTGTTCCGAGAAAATTGAGTTCTAATATATTTATTAAAATATAAACTAAAAAAGTGTTCATAATAAAAACCAATACAGAAATAGTTGTTAAATATTACAAATTCATTTCCAAATAATTTTTGTTATGATATGAGCGTATGTTATTACATGTATTTGTTAAAGTATAATCTATAA
The DNA here is from genome assembly GCA_019022885.1 of Schlechtendalia chinensis. NCBI lineage: Eukaryota > Metazoa > Arthropoda > Insecta > Hemiptera > Aphididae > Schlechtendalia > Schlechtendalia chinensis. Next base: position 38,000,922 of record CM032339.1, read on the forward strand.
AAGTTTATTTTTTATTACATGGTTTCAGTTATGATATGAGTGCATATCATTACAATTTACAAGACTAGACGCGTGCAAATTTGCCGAATAACGATATCGTAGCATGCATAAAAAAAAAATCTGGTGACTTTTCGTCGACGTGTGTTTGTCTTGCGTTTGTTAGTTTTAAATAAAAATTAACGATCGTACGAATCGGACTTGACTGTCTTTACTACACGTCGACGGGTACTAGTGTTTCGCCAGAAATGGCGAATCGGCATTGTCGCATCACTGCCTGGTTGTTATAAAGCCTGAGGCGGTGGACGCGTGCAAATTTGCCGAATAACGATATCGTAGCATGCAAAAAAAAAAAATATGGTGTCTTGCCGTCGACGTGTGTTTTCTTGCGATTGTTAGATTTTAATAAATATTAACGATCGTACGAATCGGCATTGACTATCTTTACTACACGTCGACGGGTACTAGTGTTTCGCCAGAAATGGCGAATCGGCATTGTCGCATCACTGCCTGGTTGTTATAAAGCCTGAGGCGGTGGACGCGTGCAAATTTGCCGAATAACGATATCGTAGCATGCAAAAAAAAAATATGGTGTCTTGCCGTCGACGTGTGTTTTCTTGCGATTGTTAGATTTTAATAAAAATTAACGATCGTACGAATCGGACTTGACTGTCTTTACTACACGTCGACGGGTACTAGTGTTTCGCCAGAAATGGCGAATCGGCATTGTCGCATACCTGCCTGGTTGTTGTACAGCTCGTGAATGTTGATCCAAATTTGGATGAAGTCCAAATAATTTGAAATGCGTTATTTATGTGCTCTTATATATGTAATGATACGCACTCATATCATAACTGAGACCATGTAAAAGAAAATAAAATTTTATTGATTATACTTTAACAAATGCATGTAATAACATACGTTCATATCATAACAAAAATTATTTGGAAATGAATTTGTAATATTTAACAACTACTTCTGTATTAGTTTTTATTATGAACACTTTTTTAGTTTATATTTTAATAAATATATTAGAGCTCAATTTTCTCGGAACACCGATCATAAATCCCCTATAGGAATAACAATAATAGTAATTTTATAATCACATATAATTTAATGCGTATTTTATATATTAGTATAATACACATAAAACATTTCAGTCCCATAAGAAGAATTCGCTATCATACTTCAATATGATTTTTAATATAAAACAATTAATTTAAAAAACAAAAGAATATTATACTCGATAACAGAAATAGTAAATATATAAAAAAAAGAAGAAGAGAAAAGAAGAAAGAACGAAATGAATCACACATATTTAATCAGGTGAACACAAAGGTCGCAGATTTGTGACACTACGAACAAATTTTAGACTGCGCAAAATTCGCAGAAAATAGAAAAATAAATAAGCGATAACCTTGTGGGACCGAAATCTTAGTATATGTCCTTCAAAATATATCGATAAATACACCCTCCAGCTTTCAGAGCAACACCAGATCGTCTGTGTCCACCTGAGACAAATCGTATGTCTACCTGAGAATATACACACACATACCAAGAACGACTCATTAGATCGGTTTTCCGAAATTAAGCGACTCTAATTTCTTACAACGTGGAAATCATCGTTTTTTGAGTTGTTTTTATTCCTTGGCGCTGACTTTGCATCAAGTCAAAGGCGGCATCCCAACCTTTCATTTTCATATTCTGTTTGATTTACAAGTTATTACCTTAATTAATAAAAAAATTGTCCGCAAGAGTTGAAATCCGTGACAGGCAAATCTTCGAGACGACAAAAAAGGTAATAAACTTATTTTATACTTGCATGATATTATTGCTTTTATTTCTTATTGAACAGGCAAGACGGTTCTCGAATTCACACCCCTTGACTCGTGTTAGTTCAAATCATTTCATACTCCCAATTATTTTTCCTTTCACCATTTAATCTTTTAATTCCTTTTTTATATTTTTTTGTATTACTACATATATAATGACAAGAAACAATATATAGGTTTTTTTAACATTGTGTTAAATATTTAGTATTATGTAAATTGATATGTTTCACAAGTATGTATGTGATTTTATTGTTTCGAGTAAAAACTATTGAAAGCATCGACATGTTTTAATGAGGAACTTTGCTAAGAACTTCACAACGATGTTCCTCGTGAAGAAGATCTACAAAACATATGGGTTCTACGCGCAATAGTTTTCGTCAAAAAGAATACGATACGATGTGAGCAGTTTCGTTTCTTTACGATTGTTCACGAGTCAGGTATTATTTGGTTTCTTTTTACAGTCGGTGTTAATTTACTAAATTTGATATTAAGGTTTTTGCCTGACAATGCGTCTAAGAGCGAGTTCGGTTTACCATTTGTACCGTCCCAGGATCGATGTAATTTTGTTATATTTTATATAGTAGTATGTGAACACTTACATCGACTTTGTATTTTATAATATGTACTGATAATTTTAGCATTCTCGGAGCACGTCGTCAGTTATTCTAGTTTCGTCGGAATTCGTGAAGCAGAGTTGTCGCACAATAGTCGGTTCTGTACAGTTCGCCGTGGTGGTCGCTGCAAAATTTGGTTTGAAGACGATATCGACGCGCACTTTCACATCAAGTCAAGCATCAAAATATTGTATTTTTTTATTTTTTATTTTTAGCATATGCAATTATTGTATTTATGTAATCGAAGGTGCATGTGATATTTTCATATATTTTTATAATAATTGTATGATCCGTGGGATACAGATGGTATTGTCCTATATCTGACAAGCATCTATGTAATTTGATTGTCTTTAGTTAAACATTTTTCAATATCATCATTTTTGTACAGGTAAATTTGTTAACGACGTTTCAACGTTGTGATACGATTAGTAGATCTACGATAAGTATCTTTTCTCCTCGCGATGGACTTCACCGGGTAGACTACGCTCGGATGTGAGCAATTATACAACACGTAACGTTTATTCACTAGTCAGGTAAGTGGTTTAATTTACGGTTGATATTGTTTTACAACACACGGTATCTTGGTAATCGTCAGGCGATGTGCCTACGAGCGTGATCGCCAATCTCTATATACGTCAACGATTACTTGTGTTTCGGCGGAATTCTCGATTCAAATTTGTCCTACCACCACCGTGTCGTTGTTTTTTTTCCGCGCTAAATAAATGTCACAATGGTGTATCCAGGATATTTAAAGGGGGAGAATAAATTTAAAATCAATAAAATGTTACCATAACATACATGAACACACACACAAACACACCTAACGATTACTTGTGTTTTGGCGGAATTCTCGATTCAAATTTGTCCTACCACCACCGTGTCGTTGTTTTTTTTGCCGCGCTAAATAAATGTCACAATGGTGTATCCAGGATATTTAAAGGGGGAGAATAAATTTAAAATCAATAAAATGTTACCATAACATACATGAACACACACACACACACACACACATTCTATATAAGCCTATTAAGAAAAATGATTGACGCATACGAGTCCGTGTTAAGTGACACATTTTATGTCTTATGTGTGAATATTTTTTTTTCAAATTCAAATTTAAATTTTTTCAAAACCTAAACAATGGTTGCTATGGAAACAAACCATAAGGGAGATTTAGGTTTTTTTGTCTTTAACGCTTGTTCGTGACAGTCCCCAGTGGGTATCTTAATTTAGGTGATGCTTTTCGTGGACACTTTTTGGTGGACACTTTTTTGTGACGGTTTTTTATTATTATGTGCCAAACTAAAGACATAAAATGTCAAAAGATGATAAACAATTTACACTTATATATATATTTTTTTTTATATATCGATTGGTTAGGATAAAATATTTAAATTTGAAAACAGTCGTTTTGACAAATTGCTATCAACCAAATCGATAAGAATCAAAAGCATTAATCCGTATCATATTTTTCAATTGAATAAAATATACTATATTATTACGTTTATATAAACAATGTGGTGGGGGTCATGTTTCCATGGACACGTCATTGATATCTGTATTTATTTCTCGTTTGAAAACCTGCAAACCGTTAAATTTATTGCACGATAAAAACAAATAAACCGTTTAAAATTGAAGACAATCCTAGTGTAATGATATGCACTCATATCATAACTGAAAACATGTAATAGAAAATAAACTTTTATTGATTATACTTTAACAAATACATGTAAAAACATACGCTCATATCATAACAAAAATTATTTGGAAATGAATTTGTAATTATTAACAACTATTTCTGGATTGGTTTTTATTATGAACACTTTTTTTAGTTTGTATTTTAATAAATATATTAGAGCTCAATTTTTTCGGAACACCGATTATAAATCCGTATAATAGAAATGAATAATAGCATAATAAATAATAGTGTAATACATTATAATATAATAAATAATAGTATAAATAAATAGAATAAACGTATAGAAAAATCGATCAATAAATTAACGCGAAAGATTAGAAATTTCAGATACCACTCGTAGCAACGAGGATTAATAATTAAAGAATTGACTAAAATATTAGATAACTGTGTCCGTTACTGAACACGAGTAAATCAGCAAAACCAAAAAAACAAAACAAAAACGAACGCTAAATATAAACAAGAGTGCAAACAAAATTATGCAAAATATTTTTAAAAAAAAAACATTTGTAATAACACGGAATATACGGAGACCAACGTGAGAATAATCTTATATATATATATATATGGAATAGAACCAGAGAGCATTAATCAATATTTATTAGTGGCTACATATATTTGAACACTTTACATTGTACCAGCAAGTGTGTATGGACTATTTGGAATTTATTAACACAGATACGACCAGATATATTCGTATTAATTATCATTAAATAATATTCGATCAACAAAAGAAATAAAATCGTAATCTTATGAATTAAAATACTCAAATAAGAAACATAACGACCATATATCGACGTAGAAGGGGAATGGTCGCACAGCTTTATCCGGAACGATTCACACCCAACTTGTCGAATAATAATCCGCGATCACAATTATATGTAAATGAAATAATACTAATACAAAAAAATATACAAATCTATCTGGACATATGCATCGTAACGAAAATCATCTGATTATTGAGTTTTGTAATATTCCCAGTGTACACTAATCAAAGAGAATTATCTACATAAATATCGATTCCCGCACGGCACCATAATCACACAAGTCCGACGACGACCGGAAAACGCATTGACGGTGAACAGCTGTGTCCATCTCACTCCGCTAACACCGATCGACATGACGCTATCGTTAACGTATGCCAAGGTCCAAAGAATAATTCCTGAAAAATGCACGCAGACAGTTCATCGTTCCAAAGGTACGACGGCCGGTACATTGGATGATATGGACTCGACTCATGAGTTTCCAATTAAAAGGAATCCAATTATAAACAATTATAATTCAACCTAATTGATGTTTGTTATGATACAGAAATATTTACGGAAATTTCACGACGTTTAAAATGTTTTCTACAACGTACAACTATTTTTATCGAATTTGACAGTGATTTCTCTATTGTTTCTTTTCTCTCATTTTTATTTTTTTTTTTTTTTATATATATGAAATTAATTTATACATTATAACCGAATCCTGGCAGGGTCGCCATCTGAGACGTTCCGCTACTTCCGGTCGGATCGCTCGGTAGCGAGTACTTTTTAATGTAGGGTCGCCAACCGGTGGTGAGATCTTTGGACACGCACCGGATTTTGTTACTGAAGAAATAATCGTTCAGGAAACATAAACAAATAAAAATAAATAAAGACGGAATAGAATTCAAAAAATATCATTTATTAACGTAATTACGGAGAAAAGCTCGGGTTGGCGTAAAAACTCCGCGAGAAAAGAAATCACAAAAAAACCACAAAATAGAAAAATAGAAAATAGAACATAGAAAATGAAACTTATTGTTTTATTTTATCAAATACAAATAAAACCTCCGGAGGGAGTGTCCCACGCTCGTAGACGGGCACAACAAATTATAATCTTCTTCCCAATATTATGTTGATACAAAAATTCATTAGAAAAAAATCACACACATAGAAAATTCTTGTGAGTTCGTTAAATTGATTATAAATGGCCTATTGTTGAGCCAACGTGGTTTTAATGAACTGTTTGAACATAACCAATAAAAACATTTTGGTTATATATACTTTGGTTAGGGGTAACTTGTTCTGTGTTATTGTGATATCGGATATCATCTAAACAATTGTGATATAAAAAAAAGAAGATATATATACATTGCGTTTACGTTAATAATTATTTTCGTTTTAATAAGTTATTTTTTTTTCTCGTTCACGCGTAACGGTATTTGATTAAGACTCTTTAGTCAACTAAACATTAAAATATGTCTAAGAATCAGGAGTTAACAGTCGACGTGAATAAATTGGTTAAGTCCATGTTGGAACAAAATCGTTTGCGAGAAGAACAGATGCAGCAATTAGTGACCAGGCTTTTAGAAAATTCTCAGGTAAATTCGATGAATTCTACGTTTGTACAAAATCATTTATCATTAATCCAACACTATGATGGAGAAACGGGTGACACTGAGTTAGCAGATGAGTGGCTTAGTGCCTTATGCACTGCTGCTCGTCTCAACCACTGGCCAGACACCTATACTTTGGAGGCTGCCAGGTCAAACTTAAAAGGTCCTGCTAAGCAGTGGTATCTGAGCCACATGGAAGAACTCAAGACTTTTAACGATTTTAAAACACTGTTTCAAATGACCTTCACCAGTGAAGAAAGTGTTACCAATGTTTGGAAAAAAATTAATGATCGGATTCAAGGAGAAAAGGAGAGTGTGTTTAACTACTATCATGACAAGGTACGCCTATGTCATAAGTTTGAAGTTAAGTGATGATGAAACGAAAAAAATGGTATGTGTGGGACTTTGCTCACGGGAGCTAGTAACAGCTTTATTAAGTAGTTCACATAAAAACCGAAACAGAACTTTTGGCTGATATAAGAATGTTTCTATACGTGCAAACGGAACGCACAGGTCGAGTTGACAATACTCGGTCAAAAGAACCATTTGTGAAACGAAGCTCTGGCTTAGCACCTAACGACAGATGGCCGAAAGCTAAGTATAATGAAAATCAAAAGTTTAATCCTTTTAATAAAAGTGTGAGTGTGAAACCTGGTGAATATGCACCTAAGTGTTTTAATTGTCAATTATTCGGACATATTTCGCGTGATTGTACTCGTCCCAAACAACCACCTAAGTGTACATCCTGTGGTGAACTGGAGCATTACAAGAAGAATTGTACACGAGTGCCAGCTGAGGTGGCTTGGGTGAATTCAAGTACCGGACTTAGTAAGAATATGTATACTAAACCAGTTACTATTAATAATATTGTTACTCTTATGGCTCTTGTTGATACCGGTAGTGCGGTTTCAATTATAAAATATGGTATTGTCAGAAAGTATGGACTGAACTTCTCTCCCAAGGTAATCCCGTTATGGGGTTATGGTGGAAAACAAAGTATTAAGAGTCTTGGGAGAAACTATGCTCACTTTGTCTATTGATGATGTGTCTGAGTCATTAAAAGTAGTTGTAGTAGAAGACAATGTACAAGATCATGATCTCATCGTTGGACGAACCTTCACAGATTTACCTAATGTAACATTTGTTAAGACATGTGATAAATTAATATTTGCCTATGGAATGGAGTTTCCTTACTCTAAGGAGGAAAGGATAGATATGGATGTGGAAGCTAGACACTTTGTAACAACAAAATAGCTAGAAATTATCCCGGCACTCTCCAGCAAGTTGGTGGAGGTTGAGGATAATAATGTCGTTATGCTTATCAATGGTACACACACAACAGTGTCATTGCCAGAGGGATCTACGATTGGAACGGTACATCTTACTAGTAATCAAGAGACACAAGGATATGAGGTAAAAGAGATAACAGCTGATATGGTGATGTACAATCCAAAACTAAATAAATACCAAGTAACCTCATTAATAGAGCTTTTAAATAAGTATCGTAAATGCTTTGCACTCTCATTAAAGGAATTGGGTTGTACAAAGTTGATTACCATGGACATTGTTGATAATAATGTGCCAGTGATGGGTAAGCCATACCGTGTAAGTGCTAAGGAAAGAGAGACCATTGATATAATAGTGAATGAATGGAAACGAGAAGGTCTAGTTACTGAGACAACTTCTTCCTACGCATCTCCTGTGCTACTCGTAACTAAAAAAACGGGTGAACCAAGACTTGTAGTGGATTACAGACAATTAAATTCCCAGACAGTTCGTAATATTTTTCCAACTCCCAATTTAGAAGATTAACTGGAAGCATTAAGCGGATCAACTATGTTTACAGTTTTAGACTTAGCATCGGGTTATCTACAGGTTCCTCTAACGGATCAGACAAAGGAGAAAACAGCGTTCGTGACACCAACAGAAAGAGGTCAGTTTGAACGAATGGTTTTTGGTCTGGCAAATGCACCATTCGAGTTTTCCAAGTTAATGCATCTAGTTTTGTCACATTTGCGGAACAAAGTAGCAGTTTGGTATTTAGATGACATACTAATTCCAGCAGTCTCTTTTGAGAACATGTTAAGTCGTCTAAAAATGGTTCTGATGGCTCTAAGAGAAGAAATTTAACACTTAAATTGCGAAAATGTCATTTTGGGTGTGAAGAGGTTTCCTATTTAGGATATACTTTATGTTCTCAAGGTGTTAAGCCAGGCGAAGAAAAATTGGATGCTGTTAAGAATTTTCCTACTCCTAAAAACCGACACGAAATTCGAAGATACCTTGGATTAACGGGATTCTTTAGAAGGTTTATACCACGTTATGCAGAGATAACCCATCCATTAAGTGAATTATTAAAAAGTAATGTGCCTTTTATATAGGGGGAGTCTCAGGATAAATCTTTTATTTTACTTAAGGAAAAATTGTTACAAAAACCTGTATTGAAATTATACAGTCCAACAGCCGAGACGGAACTTCACTGTGATGCTAGCAGTGCAGGGTTAAGTGGAATGCTACTGCAACGAGATCCAGGAGGACTATGGGGTCTTGTGCAAGCCGTTTCTAAGAAAACGACAGATCCAGAAAGTCGATATCATTCGGGCCGCCTGGAATTAATGGCCATTGCTTGGAGCGCTGCCAGACTAAGGCATTTACTAGTAGGTATCAAGTTTGTTATTGTTACCGATTGTCAGACAATAGTGCATCTTAATACACAGAAAACTGTAAATCCACAAGTTGCACGTTGGGCCAATTTATTAAGTTTACATAGTTTGACTATGAAATAAAGCATCGTCCTGGTGATAAAATGGCTCATGTTGACGCCTTAAACCGTGCACCAACTGGGGAAGCCGTGGATACAGTAGATGAACTATTGGAGAACAAGTTGGAAGTGTTGACATTAATGACAGAAGAAGAATACGTTTTACCCATGCAGCAATCTGACCCAAGGCTGAAATCAATAATAGAGATACTGAACCGAGAAGCGTCCAGTCGCTCCAATGAAGAGCAAACTATGGTGAAAGAGTATGAGTTAATTAATGGTTTGTTGTATAGAACTGTTTGTTTTGGTGATACAGAGAGCTCATTGTGGGTCGTACCACAATCAATGCGCAAGAGTATGGTAATCTGATTTCATGACCTTGCAGGACACTTTTTTGTAGAACGAACAGTAATCAGTATTTTAGAAAAGTATTATTTTCCAAGAATGCGTCGGTATGTCAAGGGTCACATTCAGTGCTGTCCTGAGTGTGTACTTAATAAAATACCACGGGGCAAACAGCAAGGTGAACTACATCCAATTACACCTGGCAGAAGACCTTTTGAAATAATAAATTTGGATCACATTGGTCTTTTTGTGAAATCAACCAAGAGTAATATGTATATATTAGTAATTGTAGATAATTTAACCAAATATGTCAAATTGTATCCTGTGAAGAGTTGCGGAACTGATGCTGTTCTAAAGAGTTTAAACAATTTTATTAAATTGTTTGGAGAACCGAGAAGAATCATAAGCGACCGAGGCACGGCGTTCACCTCGAAGAACTTTGAAGATTATTGCCAACAACATGGTATCAGGCATTCACTAGTGTCTGTGAGGCATCCTCAGGGAAACGGGCAAGCAGAGAGGGTAAACAGTACATTGGTGCCTGTCCTTCAAGCAAATATGAACAGTGATCGAACATGGGACCAAGATATCTTAAATATTGAACGGCAGTTGAACAATGCCTACAACAAAACCATTGGGCAGACTCCGTTTTTTTCGTTATATGGGTACAAACCAAGTTTCAGTGATGGAGCACTTAGTCATGTGATTTCAGATGAAAGGTGGTACAATACTGTAATCGCTAAGGACTAAGGTGCGAGAGGTAATTCAAGCAGAACACGAGCAATGGAAACTGAGGTACAACAAGAAACATGCCAAGCCAATCTCATACAATTTGGGAGAAGTGGTGTTCATTCGTAAACCTCCTGATCAAACAGATCAATCAACAAAACTACAATCAAAGTTCTGTGGACCATTGGTTATCACTGGAGTCCTACCAAATGATATCTATAAAGTAGCTGCTATTAGGACAAACGAAGGTAGACTGTATGCAACAACAGTTCATGTTGCGCAGATCAAAGGATTTCATTTGCCTGAAAATGAAGATGACCTGGAATCAATTGTTGAGGAGAATCAGAGATTAGAGAGTTGAGATCAGAACAATGACACAAATGAGAGTGAACAAAATATATATGCAACAACTAGCGAAGAGGAGAGAAATGAGACTATTGACGGCGAACAAGATCAACCCCAAAGACACCAACGCAACAGAAAACCACCTATGTGGATGGAAGACTATGTTGAATAATAACATTTTTCTTATTGTTACAAATTATTATATTATTATTAGAATTAGGAGTTAAATTTTTTTTTGTCTATTGTAATTTATAGATTTTCTTATTATTTATTATTATTTATAGTTTTCTATTTATATTGTTATTGTAGGATTAAGTGAGGACATTAATTTGTCAGGATAGCCGAGTGTTAAAGAATTTCTTTTATATTGTGTGGTGGGTCACACTGGGGGTGGAGTGAGTCGTAGACGTCGTTTTTTCCCTAAACGTACGTTCGAGTTGTTGTTCTACGTTTGGGTGTTACGTGTGTGCGTTTTTGAGCAAATATAGTATAGTTATATATATTTTAAAGTGTTGTTGCCTTTTTTCTTTTACGATATCTCATCTACGGAGATTTATTTATAACAATTGTATATATACGTATACAACAATAATTTTTACAATTAATTATAATCATTATCAAATAATTTAGTAGAAAATTTAATCATAACTATTATTTCTCAAACTCACAATTATTATTATTTAATGTAATAAAGTACTTATTTATAACCTTTACAAATCACTATTACTTATAATTATAATAATAAAAAAAAAAAAAATTTATATATAATAATTTTTTTTTACAACTATAGTCATGTAATTTAGTGGACCATTTATTCATAATTTATTTTATTAATTGTTAGTAATTATAATCATTGTCACAGTATATATTTATTTGTATGTATATTTGTAAGTGTATATATATATATATATATATATTCATTCATAGTTGTACTAAAATAATCATCATTTATAATCATTATTGTCTAATACAATAAAATATTTATGCATATGTGTATATATATATATATGGATATAGGCATATAGATAATTTTCTTTTCCTTTTCAAATCATTATCATTTATTATTAATATCACTTAACTTAAAGAAATATAAATATTTAATTATTATTCATAATCGATCAATTTTAGATGTATAGTTTTTCATAACTTTTATCCACTATCAAATTATTAATATTTATAATCATTATCATGTAATTTAATAAGATATATATACACAACCTTTTCTCCATTATTGAAAATAAACATTGTTGATATGGTAGTAACTTATAATTTATATCATAATCATTATTAATATCAATATAATAGTTTATATTACTATATTACGTATATAAATAATTAAGTACATATAAATAATCGTAGTTGTATTAAATTAAAATAATTAATTATGTCATGTGCATCATAAAATAAATCCATAAGATAGCTAAATACAAAAAAAATAGGAAAACTGTAAAGTATGGGACAATCATTACACTCCACATTAAAAAAAATAAGAAAAAAAAAATTCTAAATTAAAAATATTAAATCTAATCAAGGTTGTGAGAGCCCAACCCAAAAAAAAACACTGGGGTGGATGTAATGATATGCACTCATATCATAACTGAAAACACGTAATAGAAAATAAACTTTTATAGATTATACTTTAACAAAAACATGTAATAACATACTCTCATATCATAACAAAAATTATTTGGAAATGAATTTGTAATATTTAACAACTATTTCTGTATTGGTTTTTATTATGAACACTTTTTTTTAGTTTATATTTTAATAAATATATTAGAGCTCAATTTTCTCGGAACACCGATCATAAATCCCCTATAGGAATAACAATAATAGGAATTTTATAATCACATATAATTTAATGCGTATTTTATATATTGGTATAATACACATAAAACATTTCAGTCCCATAAGAAGAATTCGCTATCAGACTTCAATATGATTTTTAATATAAAACAATTAATTAAAAAAACAAAAGAATATTATACTCGATAACAGAAATAGTAAATATATAAAAAAAAAAGAAGAAGAGAAAAGAAGGAAGAACAAAATGAATCACACATATTTAATCAGGTGAACACAAAGGTCGCAGGTTTGTGGCACTACGAACAAATTTTAGACTGCGCAAAATTCGCAGAAAATGAAAAAATAAATAAGCGATAACCTTGTGGGACCGAAATCTTAGTATATGTCCTTCAAAAAATATCGATAAATACACCCTTCAGCTTTCAGAGGGCACTCAGATCGTTTCTGTCCACCTGACAAACAGACCGTCTCTGTCTACCTGAGAGTATACGCATACTTATCAAGAACGACTCAACAGATCGGTGTTCCGAAATTGGGTAACTCTAATTTCTTTCAACGTGGAAATCATCTTTTGTGTTGTTCTTTATTTCTTAGCGCTTTTATTATTAGCGCTTTTTATTTCTTAGTTCTTATTTCTTTATGTCAGTTGAAATCCGTGACAGGCAAATCTTCGAGACAAGAAAAAAGGTAATAAACTTATTTTATACTTGCATGATATTATTGTTATTATTTCTTATTGAATAGGCAAGACGGTTCTCGAATTCACACCCCTTGACTCGTGTTAAAATCATTTCATACTTCCCATTATTTTTCCTTTCAGCATTAAATCTTTCATAATCTCCTTTTATTTTTTTTGTATTACTACAGTAGGAAATCACTCAACAGTTACGAGTCTACTATTAGCCTAAATATTTAATTGAAAATATGAATTCTGATAAGTAATAAATGATGAACTTTCGATGTTGTGTAAAATGATCATGTTGTGAAAAATACGCGATCATTCGAATTATACATTTTTAAAAATACTGAAAAACCGATCGGAATACTTTCGGCGCGACTAAAACGGTTCGGTTCCAAGGTTTCCACGAGGTTTTCTATTCGTCGAACGATTGCTTTCGATTTTGATCGTTGACGGAAATTCAGTAGATCGTAGTCGGTTTTTGAAAACGAGTGTATTTTGTCGTCTTGACCGTTATACTAACTAACAGAATATAGACGTAGAAATACGGACGTTCAATCGGACAGCATCGTGTTGTACGAAGTCGTTTTACGTTATAACATAACAAATACTTTGTCGTCGTCTATTGTCTGCTGCGCGTGGGATATGACCGGCGAATGTCGAAAACGTTATTCGAATTCGACGATATTTAAATGAGACGAAACGTATTTATACCGTTCTTTTTTGGTTTTCATTTAATATCGTATTGCCGAAAAATCAGACCTTTGGTAAATATCCAAAACCAGGTACATGAACTATCAACCTGCGCAACAGTTTATGTTCTAAACTAGTGGAATTTCAGGTAACTAGTTATATATAACTTTGTAACTAGTCATTTTCCGGCTTCCGTGAGATCAACAACACCGGTTTACTATTCGAGAAACAACGGACGTCCTTCCTTTATTTTTCTTCGAGGACTACGAATGATATCTCCATGACGTACACGTCAATGCCATAAGTATACCGATTTGTTTGGATTCTTCACCCTTTGGGTAAAATCACGTTTTAGAATGGTTTGAACAAAAGTGCATATGTTATTCTTATATATTTATGTAATAATTGTATGATCTGTGGGATACTATAAGTATTGTCATATGTCTGACAAGAATCTATGTAGATTTTCTAGAAATGAAACAGTTGGCAGTATCAGCATTTCGCATCGGTAAATTTGTTAAAAATTATCAAAATTGTACTTCTTGTAGTAGTAGATCTATTAAAATTATCGTTTCCACGCACGATGGACTTCGCCGGGTAGAATACGATCGGATGTGAACAGTTTACGTAGCAGCTCCGTTTATGTTTGTTAACAAGTCAGGTATGTAGATTTTTTACGGTCCGTATTAATTTACTACACTCGGTATTTTAGTAATTGTCCGACGACGAGTCTCCGAGCGTATTCAGTTTGCCCATCGTAACGTCCCAAATTTTATGTACTTGTTATGCATACAGAATTCTAAACTAATAATCCTAGTATTTCCTGTGGACGTCGACGGTTACTCATGTTTCGGGGATTTGGCGATTCTGCGTTGTCATACCATCGTTGGGTTGTTGTACACCTAGCGGCGGTGGACGCGAAAAAATTTGTCGAACTAGAAAATTTTACACGTTAAAATAAAAATCTTGTCGATTGTCGTCGACGTGTTCTTGCCGCGTTCATGTACTCTTATGAAAACTGACGACTGTTTGAATCGAACTTTTTGTCGTTAATGCACGTCGACGTCTACCAGTGTTTCGACGGAGTTTGCGATTCAGCGTATTTGAATCCCCGCCTGGTAGTTGTACAGCTGGCGGCGATGAACGCATGGAAATATGTCGAAATACAAAATTGTAGCGTACTTATATTTAATGTCAATCAATAACATCTTGTTTTTTTTTTAATGGCGATTAAAATTGTTGTATAAACGTAGACGCATTGCGTATGATTTTTATTTAATAATTCTATGGTCTTTGGGATACAAAAAGTATAGTCATATGTCTGACAAGCATCTATGCAGAATGTTTCGAGTTGAAACATTTGGCAATATCAGTATTTTGCATCGAAAAATTTATTAAATTTTTCTTAACTTAGTATCTTTTGTAGTAGATGTACTAATGGAATCGTTTCTCCACTCAATGGATTTCGTGAGACAGACAGCGATCGGATATGAGCATTTTAGCGACCCACTTTTGTTAATTCACCAGTCAGGTACGTGGTCTCCTTTACGGTCTATGATCATTTTGTAGTAAAACAAAAAAAATATAAAAAGGGTAAACCCCTTTCAATAAGAAATAATAACAATAATATCATGCAAGTATAAAATAAGTTTATTACCTTTTTTGTCGTCTCGAAGATTTGCCTGTCACGGATTTCAACTCTTGCGGACAATTTATTTATTTTTATTGATTAAGGTAATAACTTTGTAAATCAAACAGAATAAGAAATGAAAGGTAGGGACGCCGCCTTTGACTTGATGCAAAGTCAGCGCCAAGAAATAAAGAACAACTCAAAAGGTGATTTCCACGTTGTAAGAAATTAGAGTCACCTAATTTCGGAAAACCGATCTGTTAAGTCGTTCTTGATAAGTATGCGTATACTCTTAGGTAGACAGAGACGGTCTGTCTGTCAGGTGGACTGTGACGATCTGAGTGCCCTCTGAAAGCTGGAGGGCGTATTTATCGATATATTTTGAAGGACATATACTAAGATTTCGGTCGCACAAGGTTATCGCTTATTTATTTTTCCATTTTCTGCGAATTTAGCGCAGTCTAAAATTTGTTCGTAGTGTCACAAATCTGTGACCTTTGTGTTCACCTGATTAAATATGTGTGATTCCTCTCGTTCTTTCTTCTTTTCTCTTCTTCTTTTTTTATATATTTACTATTTCTGTTATCGAGTATAATATTCTTTTGTTTGTTAATTTAATTGTATTATATTAAAAATCAAATTGAAGTCAAATAGCGAATTCATCTTATGGGACTGAAATGTTTTAAGTGTATTATACTAATATATAAAATACGCATTAAATTATATGTGATTATAAAATTACTATAAATGTTATTCCTATAGGGGATTTATGATCGGTGTTTCCGAGAAAATTGAGTTCTAATATATTTATTAAATATAAACTAAAAAAGTGTTCATAATAAAAACCAATACAGAAATAGTTGTTAAATATTACAAATTCATTTCCAAATAATTTTTGTTATGTTATGAGAGTATGTTATTGCATGTATTTGTTAAAGTATAATCTATAAAAGTTTATTTTTTATTACATTGTTACAGTTATGATATGAGTGCATATCATTACAATTTACAAGACTAGACGCGTGCAAATTTGCCGAATAACGATATCGTAGCATGCATAAAAAAAAAAATCTGGTGACTTTTCGTCGACGTGTGTTTGTCTTGCGTTTGTTAGTTTTAAATAAAAATTAACGATCGTACGAATCGGACTTGACTGTCTTTACTACACGTCGACGGGTACTAGTGTTTCGCCAGAAATGGCGAATCGGCATTGTCGCATCACTGCTTGGTTGTTGTGCAGCCCAAAACGGTGGATACTTGCAAATTTGCCGAATAACGATATCGAAGCATGCAAAAAAAAAATATGGTGTCTTGCCGTCGATGTATGTTTTCTTGCGTTTGTTAGTTTTTAATAAAAATTAACGATCGTACGAATCGGACTTGACTGTCTTTCCTACACGTCGACGGGTACTAGTGTTTCGCCAGAAATGGCGAATCGGCATTGTCGCATACCTGCCTGGTTGTTGTACAGCTCGTGAATGTTGATCCAAATTTGGATGAAGTCCAAATATTTTGAAATGCGTTATTTATGTGTTCTTATATATGTAATGATACGCACTCATATCATAACTGAGACCATGTAAAAGAAAATAAACTTTTATAGATTATACTTTAACAAATGCATGTAATAACATATGTTCATATCATAACAAAAATTATTTGGAAATGAATTTGTAATATTTAACAACTACTTCTGTATTAGTTTTTATTATGAACACTTTTTTAGTTTATATTTTAATAAATATATTAGAACTCAATTTTCTCGGAACACCGACCATAAATCCCCTATAGGAATAACAATTATAGTAATTTTATAATCACATATAATTTAATGCGTATTTTATATATTAGTATAATACACTTAAAACATTTCAGTCCCATAAGATGAATTCGCTATTTGACTTCAATTTGATTTTTAATATAATACAATTAAATTAACAAACAAAAGAATATTATACTCGATAACAGAAATAGTAAATATATAAAAAAAGAAGAAGAGAAAAGAAGAAAGAACGAGAGGAATCACACATATTTAATCAGGTGAACACAAAGGTCACAGATTTGTGACACTACGAACAAATTTTAGACTGCGCTAAATTCGCAGAAAATGGAAAAATAAATAAGCGACAACCTTGTGGGACCGAAATCTTAGTATATGTCCTTCAAAATATATCGATAAATACACCCTCCAGCTTTCAGAGCAACACCAGTTCGTCTGTGTCCACCTGAGACAAATCGTATGTCTACCTGAGAATATACACACACTTACCAAGAACGACTCATTAGATCGGTTTTCCGAAATTAAGCGACTCTAATTTCTTACAACGTGGAAATCATCGTTTTTTGAGTTGTTTTTATTTCTTGGCGCTGACTTTGCATCAAGTCAAAGGCGGCATCCCAACCTTTCATTTTCATATTCTGTTTGATTTACAAGTTATTACCTTAATCAATAAAAAAATTGTCCGCAAGAGTTGAAATCCGTGACAGGCAAATCTTCGAGACGACAAAAAAGGTAATAAACTTATTTTATACTTGCATGATATTATTGCTTTTATTTCTTATTGAACAGGCAAGACGGTTCTCGAATTCACACCCCTTGACTCGTGTTAGTTCAAATCATTTCATACTCCCAGTTATTTTTCCTTTCACCATTTAATCTTTTAATTCCTTTTTTATATTTTTTTGTATTACTACATATATAATGACAAGAAACAATATATAGGTTTTTTTTAACATTGTGTTAAATATTTAGTATTATGTAAATTGATATGTTTCACAAGTATGTATGTGATTTTATTGTTTCGAGTAAAAACTATTGAAAGCATCGACATGTTTTAATGAGGAACTTTGTTAAGAACTTCACAACGATGTTCCTCGTGAAGAAGATCTACAAAACATATGGGTTCTACGCGCAATAGTTTTCGTCAAAAAGAATACGATACGATGTGAGCAGTTTCGTTTCTTTACGATTGTTCACGAATCAGGTATTATTTGGTTTCTTTTTACAGTCGGTGTTAATTTACTAAATTTGATATTAAGGTTTTTGCCTGACAATGCGTCTAAGAGCGAGTTCGGTTTACCATTTGTACCGTCCCAGGATCGATGTAATTTTGTTATATTTTATATAGTAGTATGTGAACACTTACATCGACTTTGTATTTTATAATATGTACTGATAATTTTAGCATTCTCGGAGCACGTCGTCAGTTATTCTAGTTTCGTCGGAATTCGTGAAGCAGAGTTGTCGCACAATAGTCGGTTCTGTACAGTTCGCCGTGTTGGTCGCTGCAAAATTTGGTTTGAAGACGATATCGACGCGCACTTTCACATCAAGTCAAGCATCAAAATATTGTATTTTTTTTTTTTTATTTTTAGCATATGAAATTATTGTATTTATGTGATCGAAGGTGCATATGACATTTTCATATATTTTTATAATAATTGTATGATCCGTGGGATACAGATGGTATTGTCCTATATCTGACAAGCATCTATGTAATTTGATTGTCTTTAGTTAAACATTTTTCAATATCATCATTTTTGTACAGGTAAATTTGTTAACGACGTTTCAACGTTGTGATACGATTAGTAGATCTACGATAAGTATCTTTTCTCCTCGCGATGGACTTCGCCGGGTAGACTACGCTCGGATGTGAGCAATTATACAACACGTAACGTTTATTCACTAGTCAGGTAAGTGGTTTAATTTACGGTTGATATTGTTTTAAAACACACGGTATCTTGGTAATCGTCAGGCGATGTGCCTACGAGCGTGATCGCCAATCTCTATATACGTCAACGATTACTTGTGTTTCGGCGGAATTCTCGATTCAAATTTGTCCTACCACCACCGTGTCGTTGTTTTTTTTTGCCGCGCTAAATAAATGTCACAATGGTGTATCCAGGATATTTAAAGGGGGAGAATAAATTTAAAATCAATAAAATGTTACCATAACATACATGAACACACACACAAACACACCTAACGATTACTTGTGTTTTGGCGGAATTATACATTTTTAAAAGTACAGAAGAACCGATCGGAATACTTTCGGGGCGACTAAACCGGTTAGGTTCCAACGTTCGTACGAGATTTTCTGTTCGTCGACCGATTGCTTTCGATTTCGATCGTTGACGGAAATTCAGTAGATCGCAGTCGGTTTTTGAAAATGAGTTTATTTTTTCGTCTTGACCGTTATCATAACAGAATATAGACGTAGAATTACTGACCTTTCGTTTGGGCAACATCGCGTTGTACGAAGTCGTTTTATGTTGTAACATAACAATTGCTTTGTCGTCGTCTTTTGTCTGCTGCGCGTGGTATATGACCGGCGAATGTCGAAAACGTTATTCGAATTCGACGATATTTGAATGAGACGAAAACGTATTTATACCGTTCTTTTTTGTTTTCATTTAATATCGTATTGCCGAAAAATCAGCCCTTTGGTAAATATCCAAAACCAGGTACATGAACTATCAACCTGCGCAACAGGTTATGTTCCAAACTATTGGAATTTCAGGTAACTAGTTATGTATAACTTTGTAACTGAACACTTTCCGGCTTCGCGAGATCGACAACAGCCGTTTACATTTCGGAAATAACGTACGGCGTTCCACTATTTTTCTTCGACTACTACGAATGATATCTCCGTGACGTACACGTTAAATGCACACGTATACTGATATGTTTGGATTTGTCACACTAACATTTGAATGTTGCATACAGCTATTTAAGAAATTAATCTAATAAAAATAAAATTTTATATTTACGTCGACGTAAGTGCATATGATATTGCTATATATTTATATAATAATTGTATGATCTATGGGATACAATTATTTTTATATGTCTGAAAAGCTTCTATGTAATTTTCTTCTAGTTGAAACATTTGGCAATATCAGCATTTTGCTTTGGTAATTGTGTTAAAAACGAATCAACATTGAACATTTCGAAGTAGATGTACGAATGGTATCGTTTTTCTGCGCAATGTATATTGTCAGGTCACGATCGGACGTGAGCAGTTCGGCGACTCGTATATGTTTTTTTACCAGTCAGGTATGTGGTTTTTTTATGATCTGTGTTAACTTATTGAACTTGGTATTTTGGTAATTGTCCGATGATACGTCTTGAATATATTTAAATATGGGATTATTAGGACATGATGTAGAGCCAAATTTTTCTTCAAAAACTCATCTTACAACACATTTTGTAAACATGACGTCTACAAAGAAAATTTGTCAAATCTATTCCAACATGATGTTATAGGAGTATAAAAGCTCCTTTCAAACGGCCAGTATTAGATGTTGTAGTGTGACAACAAATAGCAACAACAACATCATAAAGATCCCATTCTTCTAATATTTCATCCATTTTTTCCATCCTGGAGTATTACTGAATTTTCAAAAATATTGAGATTTGAAATCCTGCGCGTAATTGTTTTGCTCGTTCTTTGCATAAAGTTTCGCGAATTCGATGCACTGAATAACGATTTATGATTAACTCATCAAGTTTTAAGTTAAGTTGAGTTAAGTTAAGTTAAAATATTTAAAAAAATACTTAACAACTAAAGATTATAATTTTTTTTTATTTTGATAACAACTTCCTAGACGTAAATATTTTAGTTTAATAACATACACATTTACAAGCTACTAACTATCAAAGTTGACAGAAATTCAGGTGATCGCTGTCGGACACATTTCGGTTTTTGAAAATGAGTTTTTTTTTTGTCCTCGTGGACGTCACATAACAGCATATACACGTAGAAACACAGACCATTCGATTAGGCAACAGTGAACCGTACGAAATGGTTTTACGTTGTAACAGAACAATTGTGTTGTTGTTTTTTTGGACGGACCTTGGTTGCTTGCGGTCGTGTCTGATAGAAAACGCTTCATCGCTTAATCGCGTTCAGGAGATTTCTCGTGCGCGCGGTCAGTGGCGGAAAGCGGGTAGCTAATATTTCAACTAGTTACTTTACTGACGTTCTTATATTTAAAAAACAACAGAATAAAAGACGGTATAATGTTCATACTATAAATAATCTTTTTTGGATCAATTTCCTCTCTGAAATCAGTTACTAAAATTACTATACAGAAATCAAACTCCTCCGTTGTGTCTATTTTTACTTTTAATATTCGTCCACTGTGTCCCATATCATAGATCAATATTTTCGCCTTACTTCACGCAATAGATGTGTGACGAAATTTTATATAAAAAAAAACTTTATAATAAATTTTTAAACTTTAAGAAAAAAAGTGACGTGTCCGAATGGAGACATGTGTATTCTAACAATTTGTCGGAACTCTATAGGACTATTTAAACACGAATGTATATTATTTCTTATCATTAGAGGTCCGATATAATATCAATATTTGTATTATATGATTGCAAATTTGTCATATGTCGCCGATGACGTGTTTGAGTTGTCACATGGATCTCTATCGTAACGGATGAAATATTATACGCAATATATTATCGTAATAGAGTTTACTATTTATGTTTTAATGAAGAATAGAGATTTTTTATTTTGTAATTCGATCGACAGCTATCGACCAATATTTATAACATATTATTTAGGATTAGTTTAGTTGTAGTTAAATGGGTAGAAACACAATTTTAGGTGTTCACAAGCTGGTCAAACTTAACCAGTTCTATCTATATTTGGCTTGTCCAAGAACCATTTTCGACCACCATAATATGTGAAGGTGCAATCTCTAAGCATATTAGTAGGTTGGGGAACATGAGAATGATGTAAAACTTGCTGATTTATTTATTTTATTAAATTATTACTATTTGTTATTATATACAACTGCCAAGTCATACATAATTTTCAAATGAGAATCCCATCGAAGATGCCCATCGTCCATTTCACCGTTACAATACTTATTGCTGAAATAATTTCGCATATCTAATTCAACATTAATAGATAACATTTTGCTAATAAAGGGCGTAGCAAATTCTAGATTTTTCCTATTAAAATATTTTTCCACATTCTTCGGCCAAGACAATTGTTGGACAAATAATCATTTTTACACACCAACGACTTAATACGCTTAATAATATGTTAGGCTATTTTATTTTTTTTTAAATGATTATAAATTTTATTAAATGAACTAACATGTTGAAAAATTAAATATATATATTAATTTAAATATATGCAAATTTATTAAAATTTAAAAAGGATTGTCTCAGTTTAATTTGGGTCTGAGATGGAGTTATATGAGGATTATGCGACCGCAAAGGGAATATGTGGAACGGCTATATAATTGGTATAGCACCTGCAGGCACTATGATTTTAATATTGATCTAGAACGACTCTTTTCTACCTACTCCGTTCGAATCGTTTTTTGCCGTGCCTAATATACGACGACGGTTAGTCGTGTTTCGGCGGCTTTGAGGATTCTACATTGTCGCGTCCCTGCATGCTTGTTGTACAACAGACGGCAATGGACGCATAAAAATTAGTCGAAATACGAAATAGTAGCCCACATATATATATATATACATATATATATATATATATATAATATCAAGATAATATAATATATATATCACATAAATATATATGTATTTAATATCACATATGTATATATATACATATATATATAATATCAAGCAAATAAATTGTTTTTTTTTATCGTCGGTTAAAATTTGTATATTTACGTCGACGTAAGTGCATATGATATTGTTATATATTTATATAATAATTGTATGATCTATGGGATACAAGTAATGCCATATGTCTGACAAGCATCTATGTAAATTCTTTCTAGTTGAAACATTTGGCAATATCAGCATTTTGCATCGGTAATTGTGTTAAAAACGAATCAACATTGAACATTTCGAAGTAGATGTACGAATGGTATCGTTTTTTTTCCGCGCAATGTATATTGTCAGGTCACGATCGGACGTGAGCAGTTCGGTGACTCGTATACGTTTCTTTACCAGTCAGGTATGTGGTTCTTTTATGATCTTTGTTAACTATTTGCACTCGGTATTTTGTTAATTGTCCGATGATACGTCTACTAGCGTGTTCGTTTAGCCCCCGTAACTTCTTAGTGCCGATGTCCTTCTTATTCATACAATAATATATAATTATTATCCAAGTATTTCCTGTGCACGTCAACAGATAATCTTATTTCGCCAGATTTGGTGATCCTGCGTAACCACATCACAATTGTGTTAATGTACAGCATTCCTCAGTAGACGTGAAAAAATTTATCGAAATACGAAATTTTATGCGCTTAAAAAAAATCATCAATTTATACCTTGTCACTAGTCGTCAATGTATGTTATGTGTAACCGACAACCGTTCGAATAGGACATTGCTGTTGTTAATACACGTCGACGGCTACTAGAGTTTCGCCGTAATTGGCGATTCGACATTGTCGCACCCCCGCCTGGTTGTTTTACAACTAGAGGCGGTGGACGCGTGCAAAATTGTCGAAAACGATATCGTAGCATGCTCAAAAAAAAAAAAACTGGTTACTTGCCGTTGACGTGGGTTTATCTTACGTTTGTCGGTTTTTTCGAAAACCGACAACCGTTCGAATAGGACTTCGCTATCCTTAATACACGTCGACGGCTACTAGAGTTTCGCCGTAATTGGCGATTCGACATTGTCGCACCCCCGCCTGGTTGTTTTACAACTAGAGGCGGTGGACGCGTGCAAAATTGTCGAAAACGATATCGTAGCATGCTCAAAAAAAAAAAAAAACTGGTTACTTGCCGTTGACGTGGGTTTATCCTTACGTTTGTCGGTTTTTTCGAAAACCGACAACCGTTCGAATAGGACTTCGCTATCCTTAATACACATCGACGGCTACTAGAGTTTCGCCGTAATTGGCGATTCGACATTGTCGCACCCCCCCCTGCCTGGTTGTTTTACAACTAGAGGCGGTGGACGCGTGCAAAATTGTCGAAAACGATATCGTAGCATGCTCAAAAAAAAAAAAAACTGGTTACTTGCCGTTGACGTGGGTTTATCTTACGTTTGTCGGTTTTTTCGAAAACCGACAACCGTTCGAATAGGACTTCGCTATCCTTAATACACGTCGACGGCTACTAGAGTTTCGCCGTAATTGGCGATTCGACATTGTCGCACCCCCGCCTGGTTGTTTTACAACTAGAGGCGGTGGACGCGTGCAATTTTGTCGAAAACGATATCGTAGCATGCTCAAAAAAAAAAAAAATTGGTTACTTGCCGTTGACGTGAGTTTATCTTACGTTTGTCGGTTTTTTCGAAAACCGACAACCGTTCGAATCGGACTTTGCTGTCCTTAATACACGTCGACGACCACTCATTCTCTGGAATTAGTGATTTGGCATTGTCGTACACTCGACTTGTTGTTATACAGCTCATAACTGCGGACGCGTACAAATTTGTCAACATACGATGTTGTAGTTCTCTAATATACAATTTCAAACAATAATATATAGTTATACTTTTTTTCAAACAGCGTGTAAATATTTTGTATTTATGTAGGCAAAAGTGCATATGAAATATTTATTAAATAATTGTATTATCCTTTGGATACAAAATGTGTTTTCATATGTTTGACAAGCATGTATGTTATTTGATTGTTTCGAGTTAAAACATTTGGCAACATCAATATTTTGTACCGGGATAATGTGTAAACAACTTCTCAACGTTGTTACTCGTGAAGAAGGTCTACAAAACATATGGTTTCTCTGCGTAATGGATTTCGTCAGGAAGACTACGATCAGATATGAGCAATTTCGCCCTATCATTACGATTGTTCACGAGTCAGGTACTGTTAGGTATCAAACATATTATACACAAAGAGCGGATTATTTTTCTCTCTAAAAAAAAGACAAATCTTAAAAAAAAAAATTAATGAAAAAATTTACCGTTTTTTTAAAAATTTTTTGGGTTACGTTTTCTTCCAAATTCTATTTTCTAAATTTAACCAAAAATTTTCACTATTAATTCAAATAATAATAATTTATTCATTATCTATTACCACACATCATCATCCACCCACCTGTATCCTACGTAATTGAATATAGGAATGGCAACATTAAAATTGTTTTTTCGCCATGCTACTGATGTGTGCAGTTTCGAGTCAGATATATGGTTTTTCTTTACTGTATGTGTTAATTTACTATTTTGATAATTGTTCAATAACCCGTCAACAAGCGTGTTCGGTCAGCCACTCGTACTGTCTCATGATCGATGTTCGTGTTATTATATAATAAATAATAATTGAATAATACGTACATGAATTTTATGTATTATATACTATGTATTAATAATTCTAGTATTTCATGAGCACCTTGGCAGTTATTCGTGTAAAGACAGATTTCGTTTTGCAGGGTTGACGCACCGCCGCCGGCCAGTTGTACAATTCAACGTGGTAGTCGCGAGTAAATTTGGATGGATGAACAATATCGACATGAACACTTTTATAATGTCAAGCAACAAAATATTGTTTTTTTTTTTATTATTTACGGCTGGCACATTTGTTTTATTATTTGTGTAACCGAATGTGCATAAGATATTTTTATATATTTTCATAGTAATACTATGATCCGTGGGAAACAGATGGCATTGTCCTATATCTGACAAGCATCTATGTAATTCGATTGTTTCGACGTTAA
Organism: Schlechtendalia chinensis; assembly: GCA_019022885.1. Taxonomy (NCBI): domain Eukaryota; kingdom Metazoa; phylum Arthropoda; class Insecta; order Hemiptera; family Aphididae; genus Schlechtendalia; species Schlechtendalia chinensis. The sequence continues at coordinate 38,027,029 of CM032339.1, forward strand.
AGTCGAACAATATCAGTATTTTGCATCAGGTAAATCTGTTAACGTCTGAACGTTGTAAATCTAGGAGTATATTTATGATACGTATCGTTTCTCCTTGCGATGGATTTTGCCAGGTTGAGCACGATCGTATGTGTGCAGTTTCGCGACCCGTTTACGTTTGTCCACGATTCAGGTATGTGGTTTTTTAACGGTCAGTGTTGTGTAACTACATTTGGTATTTTATTAACCGTTCGACGACGCGTCTACGAACATGATCGCCTTGTCCTATATACATAGACGGTTAATCGTGTTTCGCTGGAATTCGCGATTCATAATTGTTCAAACACCAACGGTTTGTTATAAAGTTCGCGGTGGTGGGCGCGAGAAAATTTGTCGAAATACGATACTTTAGCGCACAGAAAAAATATATTATCGCTTGTCGTCGGTGTGTATTCGCTACGTGCAAGACAATGTTTGCCGTACTTAAAACACGTCATCGCAATGGCGTTGCTAGGATTCTAGACGGGGAGGGGGTGGCAAAATCAATATTATTTAAAGACTATTGTTAAAAGATATACTTATATAAGGCTATTATTTAAACACATACTAAAATATTTTTTTTTATTTTGCTAGTAATTGTTTAATCTTAAATATTTTAATTTCATAACGTTTATTTTAACAGTTTAGTATCAAGCAAATTAATAAGAATTATGAGCACTTACTAAAAGCACACTTTTCAAACGCATAAATTAAACTATATAAAAAATATATATATACGTTGATATGGTTATTAAGAGAAGATGCCCTTCACCCAACCGGTTGCTACGTCACTGAAAACAGTTTTTAGTTATTGATTAAAAACCTGCTATCCGTTTAGCGTTATTTAAGATTAAAAACAAACAAACCATTTAAAATGAATGCTAATTGTAGGCAAACATGCGACAGTTACGGACCGATTGATAACCTAAACTGATAATCTTCACTGCAATGAATTATATGATGGATTTTCGAAGAATCATGTTGTGTTAAATACGCTAATAATATCGAAGACGATTGGTTTTATACAAATATTTTTCTTATTCCGTTACAAAAGCAAAATACGCGAACAATCGAAATAGACAATTTTAAGAGTATAGAAAACCCGATCGGAATAATTTTAACGTGATAGAAACCGTTAGGTCCCGAGGTTCTCTCGAGGTTTTCGAAACGTCGACCGATTGCTTTCGGTTCCGGTCGTTGACGGGAAAACAGCAAATCACAGTCGGACACGTTCCGGTTTTCGATAATGAGTTTGTTTTTGTCGTCATTAACGTTATCATAAAATCGTATACACGTAGAATTACAGACCGTTCGATCAGGCAATACAATGTGCCGTACGAAAAAGTTTTACGTTGTAACATAACAATTATGTTGTCGACATTCCTTGGAAATAACGCCAATTTATTGTCATTATTCAACGACCGAAAAAAAATATTGTAGTTTTCCTCCGATCTGTGATCTTCGCACACATGTCTGTATTTTATGGGATCCATACGTGTGTATAACGTGTCAGTTTTAGCTGTGTCTTATATATGTAGACCGTTGCTCGTGTTTCGGTGGAATTGGCGATTTAGAGTTGTCACATCACCGCTGGGTTGTGTATGGATCGGAGCGGTGGACATGAAAAAATTTGTCAAAATAGGATATGTTTGCACACTTATTTATAATGTCTAGCAACAAAATACTTTTTTTCTTATTAACGGTGAGTAAATATATTATATTTACGTAGACAAGGGAGCATATGATATTTTTTTAATTATTTATAAAATTTGTATGATCCATGGGATACATAAAATATATTGTCATATGAGTGACAAGCATCTATATAAGTGGATTGTTTCGAGTTGAAACATTTGGCAATATCAATATTTCGCATCGGTAAATTTGTTATCAACTTCTCATAATTAGGAAACGAATTGAGTTGATCTACGAAATATATCGTTATATCCGCGCGATAGACTTCGCCGGGTATAGTATGATCGGATGTGAACAGTTTCTCCATCCGTTTACGTTTGTTCATAAGTCAGGTATGTGGTGTATTTACGGTCGGTTTTAATTTACTGTACTTGGAATTTTGGAAATTGCCCGACGACACGTCTAACCTATGGATGTACTACAAATTATGGTAAGTTTAATTGATTAACCGGTTGTGTTATCGTTTAAGTCGTCTATATTATTATCATTTCCATTTGTTCGTGAGCCCAAAGACGTTTACGTTGTTAGTAAATACATATATTGTGCGAAAATAAAATGCTTCAGTAGATCACACGGCGCTTCGGATAGACAATTTTGAAACAATAACGTAGCGTGCAACTTGATGTTTCTCCACCATCGTTGGTTGTGACTAGGGATGGCAATTTTTTCGAGAACATCGATGTATCGATGTATCGATGTGTTTCTTTCAAATCATCGACTTTAACAATATCGGAAGTTTAAATAAAAATCGATGTCAAAAACTCGATGTATTTAGTAAAAAAATCGATGTATTTGGTAAAAAAATCGTTAATTTTAAACTTTATTTGAAATATAAAGGAAATAAATATAAACTATAGCCATTTCGCCACCGGAAATCCTCCAGGATCAATATTATATTATGTATTTTATTTAAAATAAAATATATATTGTATTTTTTAATTGTATACATTTAGAGTATTAACATTTTTTGATTAAATAATTTCTAAAATTTTAAATATACATATTTATGATTTTATTTTTAATTAAATTATAAAGGATATTTGAGTTTTCTTCAATTCAATCTATAATCTAACTATCTATAAATATATATAACTTATATGACTACATGGGAATTTGTTAATTGAATCGAAAAAATATACAAAATACAATATATAAAATAAGATTTAAAATTGAATTATACGCATATTATTATAAATAGTTATACCTAATATAATAGAGGTACCTAAGTGATACTTAGTGATTAACAACCACGATTATAGTAAATTTTAATAACCTCATTAATAGTGTTTACCACTGAAAATTGTTTTAATTTGTCCAATTGTATGAAAGAATCACGGTGTAATAAAAGAATATTTTTCATAACATTATTAAAATTTTGATTAAAATTGTTGTTTATAAGTAGACGAATTTGCGTATGATTTTTTTATAATAATTTTATGATCTGTGGGATATTATATAATAATACCTGTGGGACACAAAAAGAATTGTCATATGTCTGACGAGCATCTATGTAGAATGTTTCTAGTTGAAACATTTAACAATATCAGTATTTTGCATCGAAAAATTTATTACGTTTTTCTAAACTTAGTAACTTTTGTAGTAGATGTACGAATGAAATCGTTTCTCCACTCAATGAATTTCGTGAGATAGACAGCGATCGGAGATGAGCAGATTGGCGACCCATTTTCATTAATTCACCAGTCAGGTATGTGGTATCCTTTACGATCCATGATCATTTTGTAGTAAAACAAAAAAAATATAAAAAGAGGATTAAAAGATTAAATGGTGAAAGGAAAAATAATGGGGAGTATGAAATGATTTTAACTAACAGGTTTCAAGGGGTGTGAATTTGAGAACCGTCTTGCCTATTCAATAAGAAATAATAACAATAATATCATGCAAGTATAAAATAAGTTTATTACCTTTTTTGTCGTCTCGAAGATTTGCCTATCACGGATTTCAACTCTTGCGGACAATTTTTTTTTTTTTATTGATTAAGGTAATAACTTTGTAAATCAAACAGAATAAGAAATGAAAGGTAGGGACGCCTCCTTTGACTTGATGCAAAGTCAGCGCCAAGAAATAAAGAACAACTCAAAAGGTGATTTCCACGTTGTAAGAAATTAGAGTCACCTAATTTCGGAACACCGATCTGTTGAGTCGTTCTTGATAAGTATGCGTATACTCTTAGATAGACAGAGACGGTCTGTCTGTCAGGTGGACTGTGACGATCTGAGTGCCCTCTGAAAGCTGGAGGGCATATTTATCGATATTTTTGAAGGACATATACTAAGATTTCGGTCCCACAAGGTTATCGCTTATTTATTTTTCCATTTTCTGCGAATTTTGCGCAGTCTAAAATTTGTTTGTAGTGTCACAAATCTGCGACCTTTGTGTTCACCTGATTAAATATGTGTGATTCGTCTCGTTCTTTCTTCTTTTCTCTTCTTCTTTTTTTATATATTTACTATTTCTGTTATCGAGTATAATATTCTTTTGTTTGTTAATTTAATTGTATTATATTAAAAATCATATTGAAGTCAAATAGCGAATTCATCTTATTGGACTGAAATGTTTTAAGTGTATTATACTAATATATAAAATACGCATTAAGTTATATGTAATTATAAAATTACTATAATTGTTATTTCTATAGAGGATTTATGATCGGCGTTCCGAGAAAATTGAGTTCTAATATATTTATTAAAATATAAACTAATAAAAGTGTTCATAATAAAAACCAATACAGAAATAGTTGTTAAATATTACAAATTCATTTCCAAATAATTTTTGTTATGATATGAGCGTATGTTATAACACGTTTGTTAAAGTATAATCTATAAAAGTTTATTTTTCATAACATGGTTTCAGTTATGATATGAGTGCATATCATTACTATTTACAAGACTAGACGCGTGCAAATTTGCCGAATAACGATATCGTAGCATGCATAAAAAAAAAATCTGGAGACTTTTCGTCGACGTGTGTTTGTCTTGCGTTTGTTAGTTTTTAATAAAAATTAACGATCGTACGAATCGGACTTGACTGCCCTTAATACACGTCGGCGGGTACTAGTGTTTCGCCAGAAATAGCGAATCGGCATTGTCGCATCCCTGCCTGGTTGTTATAAAGCCTGAGGCGGTGAATGCTTGCAAATTTGCCGAATAACGATATCGTAGCGTCCAAAAAAAATAATCTGGTGACTTGCTGTCGACGTGTGATTTCTTCCGTTTGTTAGATTTTAATGAAATTTAACGACCGTACGAATCGGACTTGACTGTCTTTAATACACGTCGACGGGTACTAGTGTTTCGCCAGAAATGGCGAATCGGCATTGTCGCATACCTGCCTGGATATTGTTCAGCTCGTGGAGGTTGATAAGTCCAAATATTTCGAAATGCGTTATTCATGTGCTCTTATATCTGTAATGATATACACTCATATCATAACTGAGACCATGTAATAGAAAATAAACTTTTATAGATTATACTTTCACAAATGCATGTAATAACATACGTTCATATCATAACAAAAATTATTTGGAAATGAATTTGTAATATTTAACAACTACTTCTGTATTAGTTTTTATTTTGAACACTTTTTTTAGTTTATATTTTAATAAATATATTAGAGCTCAATTTTCTCAGATCACCGATCATAAATCCCCTATAGGAATAAAAATAATAGTAATTTTATAAACACATATAATATAATGCGTATTTTACATATTTGTATAATACACATAAAACATTTCAGTCCCATAAGAAGAATTCGATATCATACTTCAATATTATTTTTTAATATATAAAACAATTAATTTAAAAAACAAAAGAATATTATACTCGATAACAGAAATAGTAAATATATAAAAAAAAAGAAAAAGAGAAAAGAAGAAAGAACGAAATGAATCACACATATGTAATCAGGTGAACACAAAGGTCGCAGATTTGTGACACTACGAACAAATTTTAGACTGCACAAAATTCGAAGAAAATAGAAAAATAAATAAGCGATAACCATGTGAGACTGAAATCTTAGTATATGTCCTTCAAAATATATCGATAAATACACCCTCCAGCTTTCAGAGCAGCACCAGTTCATCTATGTCCACCTGACACAGTTCGTCTGTGTCTACCTGAGACAGATCGTATGTGTCCACCTGACACAGATCGTCTGTCTACCTGAGAATATACGCACACTTACCAGGAACGACTCAACAGATCGGTTTTCCGAAATTAGGCGACTCTAATTTCTTACAACGTGGAAATCATCGTTTTTTGAGTTGTTTTTATTCCTTGGCGCTGACTTTGCATCAAGTCAAAGACGGCTTCCCAACCTTTCATTTTCATATTCTGTTTGATTTACAAGTTATTACGTTAATTAATAAAAAAATTGTCCGCAAGAGTTGAAATCCGTAACAGACAAATCTTCGAGACGATAAAAAAGGTAATAAACTTATTTTATACTTGCATGATATTATTGTTATTACTTCTTATTGAACAAGCAAGGTTAATCTTTTAATTCCTTTTTTATATTTTTTTGTATTACTATATATATAATGACAAGAAACAATATATAGGTTTTTTTTAACATTGTGTTAAATATTTAGTATTATATAAATTGATATGTTTGACAAGCATGTATGTAATTTTATTGTTTCGAGTAAAAACAATTGAAAGCATCGGCATGTTTCAATGAGTAACTTTGCTGAGAACTTCTCAACGATGTTCCTCGTGAAGAAGATCTACAAAACATATGGGTTCTACGCGCAATAGTTTTCGTCAAAAAGAATACGATAAGATGTGAGCAGTTTCGTTTCTTTACGATTGTTCACGAGTCAGGTATTATTTAGTTTCTTTTTACAGTCGGTGTTAATTTACTAAGTTTGATATTAAGGTTTTTGCCTGACAACGCGTCTAAGAGCGAGTTCGGATTACCACTTGTACTGTCCCAAGATCGATGTAATTTTGTTATATTTTATATAGTAGTTTGTGAACACTTACAGTGACTTTGTATTTTATAATATGTACTGATAATTTTAATATTCTCTGAACACGTCGTCAGTTATTCTAGTTTCGTCGGAATTCGTGAAGCAGAGTTGTCGCACAATAGTCGATATGCTGTACAGTTCGCCGTGGTGGTCGCTGCAAAATTTGGTTTGAAGACAATATCGACGCGCACTTTTACATTAAGTCAAGCTTAAAAATATTGTATTTTTTTTTTTTTTAGTTTTGGCATATGAAATTATTGTATTTATGTAATCGAAGGTGCATATGACATTTTCATATATTTTTATAATAATTGTATGATCCGTGGGATACAGATGGTATTGTCCTATATCTGACAAGCATCTATGTAATTTGATTGTCTTTAGTTAAACATTTTTCAATATCATCATTTTTGTACAGGTAAATTTGTTAACGACGTTTCAACGTTGTGATACGATTAGTAGATCTACGATAAGTATCTTTTCTCCTTGCGATGAACTTCACCGGGTAGACTACGCTCGGATGTGAGCAATTATACAACACGTAACGTTTATTCACTAGACAGGTAAGTGGTTTAATTTACGGTTGATATTGTTTTACAACACACGGTATCTTGGTAATCGTCAGGCGATGTGCCTACGAGCGTGATCGATAATCTCTATATACGTCAACGATTACTTGTGTTTCGGCGGAATTCTCGATTCAAATTTGTCCTACCACCACCGTGTCGTTGTTTTTTTTTGTCGCGCTAAATAAATGTCACAATGGTGTATCCAGGATATTTAAAGGGGGAGAATAAATTTAAAATCAATAAAATGTTACCATAACATACATGAACACACACACACACACACAAACACACCTATCGATTACTTGTGTTTTGGCGGAATTCTCGATTCAAATTTGTCCTACCACCACCGTGTCGTTGTTTTTTTTGCCGCGCTAAATAAATGTCACAATGGTGTATCCAGGATATTTAAAGGGGGAGAATAAATTTTAAATCAATAAAATGTTACCATAACACACACACACACACACACACACACACACACACACACACACACACACACACACACACACACACACACACACACACACACAAATGGCAATACGTTTATACGTAGTTCCCTTTAATCTGCTCTATAGTCATCGAAAACATATATCACAGACAGATAACCCGTTTAATCTACAACCTCTTATCCAGTTTTAATTGAAAACTACTAAAGACGTACCTATATTATAGCACTTATCTACACCCATCGGTTACCGTGCGCGAATAATTGAGTTTTGGCGTTTATATATAAACATGTATATTTATATATAAGTAGAGTTTTCGACGCTCGAAGGTAGAATGAATTTCGTTTAATATTTTATTATTTATTTATATTTATTTGCCGATTAATTGGTGCGTAGTATGTGAACCAGTAACGTATTTACGGAGAGGGAAGATTTTGGGGAACTATCACTCCTTGACGTTTTTTTTTTTTTGTATATACGCGCTATTGTGAATAGTGTGTACCTTATCGTGGCCGAATTATTATCATATAACCGGGGAAAAAAAGAATAATTATTACGAAAAATCGAATGAGTCGATAATTTTATCGATTAAAACGTAGCCGGATTTCGTGTAGTTCTACGTGAGTCGTGGTCTCATATCCACAGTATTTAACCTCCCCTCCGTCATATATTCTACGTTAAAGAGATGGTAATTCTAACAGATAAGTGTTCGATAATGGACTGGATCCCGTTTTCAAGACGATCTTTTACGCAAGCGTTTATTATAATTTGATTTATATATTCAATGTATTTACATTGCTCGTCGTAGCCGCCACCGTGCAAAGGGAGAAATAATAATAATAATAATAATAATAATAATAATAATAATAATAATAATAATGATAATAATAATGATAATAATGACAGTCGAAACTATTGCACGGGGAGGGGGTCTCTTTCTATATAATATAATATATAAACTTACGTTATTAAAGCACGTCTTCCCCACGATTTGGCACGAGAGCCGGCGGCGCGCGGCGGGCGGGCGAGTGCGACGACAACGCGCGCGCGTTTTCGTCTCAAGAGCTTTACATAATACGCGAATAACACGCCGCTGCCACTTGTTATTAAAACGCGGTTGCCGACGGACGGTCCCTTCTTTTAAACGACAGAAGCCGTGGTGGTGTACTATTTTTCATTCACTTTTAAGCGTCTTGTGGTACCTGCCACCTGGTTTTTTTACACTCATAAACTAACTAAGGAGGCATTTTATCAACCAACAAAACGGATACGTTAACTATACAGTTTTACTAGGCAGTATATTATCGATCGACCGCCAGTGATTTTAATTGTTTTATACAATGCATTTTCGTTATTGGTTATTATATTTTTATAATATTTTATATTATATAATATAATATTACATTACAATATTGGTTGTTATATTTCTTACGTGTTTCGCTTTTTTACCATCCTGTCGAATTTCTACTGTATAGTATATAAAAGGCTGTAAATCGAAACCGGGGAAAATGATAAAAAAGGATCGGTGACGTCAGCCGCTATTAATATATCAATACTTTGTCAAAGTCAGGCGTTGGCACGACCACATTTTTGAAATCATTAAAACTCTTTGATAACGACGCGTTGACGTCAATACTTCTACTATTTCGCCCAAATATTTGTTTGAAAAAAATTTAAAAGGAACGAGTATTAGAAGGTCAAGCTGATGAAACTATAATCATATGTATCCTGTTCACAAGATCTTAAGGGATATAATGTGAGAATCAAAATCCCAGACGTTGACACGTCAAAATGTGGTCGGCAAACTATAATCGCAACTGTATTCGAAAAAAATACGAAAAAATAGAGAGAATATTTGGTATATCAAATGGACTTTACGCCGGATAACAGTTAATTTCGTATATTTGATGTTTCACGTGCATTTTTCAAACTAAAAAGTATAACACAAAATGGTAAGTGCGTGATTATAAAATAATGTTTTGTACAGCAACAACTATTATTCAAATAATTTATGTATGAATAAATAATGTAAACAATATAATATTTATTACTAATGTTTGTAATTAATTGGTACGCAGAGCAAAATTTGAAAATTTAAAACAAAATCTATTGTGTATTTACATGTTATATAGACTACAACATATATGTTTATATACTTTAAATATACCACATAATTCGTTTGTTTATAATAATAATATCTAGTTGTACAGAAAGACGGCCATGAAATATATAGTGGTGCAGGATTACCTAACATAAGTAATATGAACATACAACACTTGTGGCGGTTAAGGACATGCATATTTAATAATATAAACTATAAAAAGTAAATAATCAAAAATATTATATAGATAAAATCTGATAGCTAACCTGACTCACCTGATAATCACGTACACGTGTATGACTATCGTAATTTTTTAAATATCAGTAATTTTGGAACTGTTGGTGAACACATTTTTTTAAATAAAAATACTCATTTTTTTGTTGTTGTAATAGTTAAACTAAATACTCGAAATGTTTTTTTACCTAATTCTTCGTGAACAAATTCATAAGAATAAAGCTAAAATTCTCATATATTTAAGGAATACAGTTTTTATATGATAATTCATTAATATACTAATTATTTAGTCAATTATTGTTATATCATGCGTATAAAAAACCTTAGATGTGTACGGGAAATAGAAATTGAAATAAATTAAAGTAAATTTTAGAAAATATTAATAAAATGTTTATTGCTATTTTAAGAGTATTTTTAATTTTATTTCATTATGTCATAGATATATTACATAAGAAAATGTTATTAAAAAGCTAATCGCAATAAACAATTCAAAATTTGTAACATTTAGAATATTGTTTGTAAAATAGCTGTAATTTAAGCCAAAACAATATTTTTATTTTTGACGATAAATTGTATATCAATATTTTTATATTATGTTTTCATTTAACAAACCATACATATGTATATGTATAGTTGATATATTCTCAGTTCAAATTCTCATACAAAGGAAACTCATTTGAATAGATATATTTTTTAACTTTATTTTGTCGATTATGTTTTTTTTTTACAATTGCATATTATATATATGTCTTAACTATGTTATATTATACTGATCCCTTCAACGTCGCACTAAACGGTTATTCTTATTCAATCATCAATAACTCGAGTGTTTGAAATCATTCGTTTAGGATAAATAAATTAAATACCACAATTTATTCGACAACTAGAATTCCATAATTATACCGAAACTTAAAACACGTACAATTAATCGTATATACAATTTTATTATTAAAAAAAAAACTATTTAGATGCATTTTGTAAATTCCGCTACAAAAATAATTTGAATACATATATAAATTTTTAATTAAACTATATAGCGAAATACTCAAAAATCAATACAACTGCGACGTTCTGTATTTGTCTTTTTATAAGTTAATTTTTTAATCTGAATACGTTAATTAAAATGAAATACAAGTATATCATTAACAGTCATACGTGAGTAAAATAATAATTTAACACGTTAAACGTTTAGGTAATGATATATGAGATTAACTAAATCTATTTAATTATTATAAGTCTTTAAAATAACAATCATACATAGGTATTTCAATTTTAATTTTTCTTTCAATCTCTAAAAAATAATTTAAATTTTATTCAACGCATCTCGTTTTACATATTATTACGTACTCGCGAACTACGAAGAGCTTATTTTCAAACTGCGGCGGAATTACACGTATCAAATTAATCGATATATACATTATATATAAATGTTAAACACAAATACACGATAAAAATGTCATGGAAAAATGTTGTGATGATCTATACATTTCATGCACATTGTACATAGACAAGATATTACAAAAATATTCAAATGTTGGTCGAATCGTCATATTGTTAATATTACTATTCGTAGCTCTATTGTGCGAAACGTGCACAACTTATTTTCTAGGCGACCAATGGGAAAATATCACATTAGCAAAATTTCTCATGATATTCTTTTTATCGTTTTCTTCCTTCCTGCAAGCGTTCGTTTTTATTCATTTCGTCCGTTCCCACTACAGTGATATAATTTCATTGCCCTCAACTAGTCTTGTAAGATTCTATTTTTAAAACCTAAGCGTTTTTCATGTTAGAGTGACAAAAAGGAAATAAATAATAATAATAAAAACTACCCGTTTTTATACTTTAATCTATACAATGCGTAATAATGTATTGAGAAATTTGACCTTAAAAAAAATATTTTACAACTATACTTTTTTTGAAACTTAATAAAGTTTTGAGGTGATATTGTTTTATGTATTAAGCTATAACTTCACTACCATAGACATTAACAATAGAAAAAGTAAGAACATATTATATAACATAAACTTACAAAAAAAGAAACAAACAATTTTACAACTATAAAAATACAATGTGTTATATATATGTAAAGTTTGTTTACAAATAAAAAAAAAATACAAGTGTCCTCGTAAAGAATAATTTTTAAAATGAATCCGAGTATATGTTTCAATAAATAGAGAAAAAAATTATTTCAAATTTGTATTCGACATTTTTTCCAAATATATATTGAAAATATTCTTAAGAAAAATATATGACGCATATTCTAAAACTACTCGAATAAGTATTTATTATTTCTTTGAATAATTCCAAAGGTTTTGAGCAAAATTTTAATAGGTTCTTAAGTAAAATATAAGAGGAATGAATATTATGTCGAGACTTTATTAACCCTTATTATTAATGCTCAACCATCTTTGAAATGTTTTTTTTATTTGTTATTTATAAAAATATTTGTTCCGCCTTCTACGATAAAAAGTATACTACGAATATACATTCGAAAAAAACAAAACATTTTTCTTATACATTTATACTTTCGAATATTGTGTATTTGTTTAAACCGAAGTTTTTCAAGACCCATTCGTAAAAGTCGAGAACATTATATGTGCTTCTATATGTTATTTACTTAATTACACACAATTATAAATGTTAAACTATTATCAAACAAAACGTTTTTATTAACAGTGTTCTGGCAATATTATATTATCCCGGGATAAATCGAACGTGTTAACGTTATTGATTTAGCACATTATTTTTCTTTTAATAGAAAAATCAATTTATCAAATCGCACGGATTATTATTAGAAAACAATTCCATCATTAGAGCTTTTATTTCATATGTATTTACACACATTATATCCAAGTCCCGTGACTAAAGAAGTGAAAAGCAAACATGTCTCGTGTATATAATATATAAATATATATAGCGTGCTCTTTTATTTCAACTAGGGTGACTGTTGCATAAATCATGCCTCGGAGATCCATACAATAATAAAATCGGGAGGAGGTGTATATAAGGATAAAACAGCTAGTAATCTAAAAGTCAAATGTCGAGAAGCAATAATGGCCGAGGTTAAGCGACAGCATGCCTTAAAGGGGATTACCTGTGTCCCTCCGTGATATATTACGCTCTAGAACCCTGTGCAGGGATTTTTATCCCTATTCCTACTAAGCTTGTCAACAACGATGATGTCCTTTAAACGAAAAAAAAAGACTTGTATAAAGTGATATAACTCAGTTGATAAATTTAATGTCGTCAAATATGAAGGCTCGAAACGATTAATTATTACATACATATATAATATACAGTCATGATGATTCACGAAATCCTTGTTATGATCGCAACCGGATTCAAACACAAAAATCGATATGTGTCCAGAAACTATAAATTGTATACTCATATAACATGGTGTATTCATTTCAAGATATTTTCCAGAAACACCAAGTACATGCGATTATACGTATCCAAAAACACTTCATAGAATATGTTAAAAATAGACTAAATTGGATATTATTTAAAAACATGTGCAATATAATATCATTATAATGTATTCAATTATATTCTAAACACGGATGTGTAAACAATAATTGTATAATTAATGTTCAGCATTTTATCTGTACAGGATATACTACTTTACAATGCACAATTACTAAACGGATATAATATTATCTTCGGTTTTATCCGATGTGTCTACATAGTATTTCAGTGGCGCCGATTCCTACGTCATGTGATCAGGCCCGAGGTCATACGCTGACCACATTTTTTAAACGAATGCTTTCGGACCAAAATTGTTTTCATTTCACTTAATAGTATTTTGTGATTTCTGCGCCACTATCTAAATTACTGGCAAGAAAGCAAAAGATTGTCAATAAGCGTGAGAAATATAGGATAATAATAATTTTGTAATCTACATGGATTTTTGTCAATTTCATCCATTTTACTTTAGTATTAATATGTTATTAACGAAAAGATTTTATTTTTCAAAACTTTTTTTTAAAAAATACTTGGATTTTATATTATATTGTTATAATATATGTTAAACTGTTTAATTATATTGTCACCGTAGAATTGTGTATATTATTCGATTATGCTCAACCAAATTGTCCATCTTAATTATTTCACAAGTAATTGTCGTAAACAAAAATCATAGTTATCATTAAAAACCTTGTCGACCAAAAGGAATCAAACTACACGAATAAATCGAAATTCCATCCAATATTACTATTATTTTTTTCTAATAATAATATCGATAATTGTAATCGATACCAATTTATATTTTAACGATAGAATGGCAACGCACCTTCTTGTATTTAAATGGTTTCTCAATGTTTTTATACCTACTCCTATATATTCAAGGAACAGTCGGTTGGCTACTTTCTACTATATTGACCAGTCTTTTGAACCGAGTCGTCGGTACGATGTAAATAAAATTTTCTAATTTACGTAGATTTAACAGATCCTAGAAACTATACGATCTGCATTTGTCTCTCCTAACACAATAGCAAACACGAATTTGCAATGAGTGATTAGTTTATTAAAACAATTATAAATAAATAAATAAAATTTATAAATACGTGTACACTATTGAATATTTTACCTACTGTTTAAAAATGAATATAATATTTTTTTAAATTAGGTATTTATCATGTTAATTGAACTGTTAATCGATAAATTAATATTATTATATCATTGGTCTACAATAAATTACGCACATTTTACCCTAAAAATGTATTTTTTTATTTCAAATGTTTTCTTCTCTGAATATAAATATAATTTATTTGTCCATAACTAACATACAACTAACAGTTGTAATGAATGTTGTGGTTAAAAAAAATTTTTTTTGTTCGAAGTTTGAAATACAATTATTAAATAGTATTTTCAAAAAATATATAAGACAAATATAAATATTTTTTTTTTAAATATTTAAGTCAGATTAGTATTTGAAATATTTTTAGAAAGTAATTTTTATAACAAGTTCTAGCGGTGCAAATATTATACGCAATATTTCACTTACCGTCTTCTGGTGCAGTTATAAGGCTAGGACTAGGTGGTGTTCCAGTGACAGGCTGTCGGAGTAACGACAAATGCAATAATAACAATCGGCCTGAACGTCTGTTTCGAGATCGTCGGTCAAACTCTGTCCTGTCTAACGAACAAAGTTCGTAACCGTTATTCGGAAAATCCTCCTGTTTCGGAATTGGCCACAACTCCAAATGTCTTCCACACCATTTCAACCACGCTGCTATGTGTTCGTTAGTCCAATCCCAAGGATCTGAAATGGTTAAAGATAATTTTATAGTAATTTTTATCTATTTAAATAAATAATTAATGATATTATTTGTTCCGTCCTCGAAATCTAAAATGTAGCGTTTTTTCATTCATCTCATCAACATGAAAATAAAAATAAACAATAGTACACTATTGAATAATATATAAATTAATATTTATAACAATGTCTGACATTATTATACTAGCAGAATGTCTTAATTAATTGCAAACGATTAACCGTAAGACACTTGATTGTAAAAACAATTTAACGAACAAAATATTTATCACAAATAAATAAAACAATAAAAGTTAGTGTTAATGTCGTTTAAAGATAATTAATATTTTAAAAATATGTACACAGATTACAGTAATAATACATTCATGGAAGATTATTTTCAATCATAAGTGTAACTTTCAAGATTTATCATTATTTCAATGATAAATATTGTTTTATTTCTTAATTAACAATATATTTATTTATTTTATGATGAATGTAGTAGTCGATTATTAGTTTATGGCAAATACGATTGATTATTTTAGATTTAATTTAACACATCATTTTTCAACTGAAATTGATTCATTATTTGTATTAATGCTTTATTTATGATTTTGAATGTGATTTCATTAACCATATTGTAATTGTTATTACTGACATGAGAGGAGCTTAATCGCCGAATCGTAGTAAATTATATTGAATGTAATTGTTTTCCTAAACATTATATCGTGATACATTATGCAATATTTTCGTGAATAATTAATTAAACATAATTTTTTATTTTAAATATTACTAAAATATTGTTTTAAATATGTTTCCAGCGACTTTTTTTTACGATCAATTGATATGCATCAACCTTGCAGACTAGCCTATCGTAACATCGAGAAATTTCCTGGTATGCTGTGGGAAAATTAGAGACCTCATGCCATAGTCGGCCATCGTGGTTATTCAACAATTTAAATACTCCATTGAATAGAACTATAAACTATATATTATATTAATATATATACATAACTCAGCAATGAAAATAGTTATACCTCAACTTGAAAGACGCTTTGCTGCGGCAAGTCAAAGATCTTTTGATTTTTCACGTTTAAATCCAAGGAACTTTTCAAAAAACTTCTAAGCCTTCAAAAAATTAGTTATGGTCTAGATTCAAAAAGTACAACAATATTTTAAAAGATATTGCATTTAAAGGATATTGCAAGTAAACTAAAGCTATGACAAGATATGAAACATTCAAATAAATTGAAAACACAAACATTTCAACAGAAAATGTGTGTACAGTGTACACGCATAAGTATGATGCAAAACGAAAACACGTTGTATTAACTACTGTTTTGGTTTAATGTAGTTATGTTGAAACTTACAATAGATTTACGCCTTATGGCATATAAAATATATGCTAATTGATTAACTCAGAACTCTATATCGCATTCAGGTGGAACATTTTTTCTTACATTAATTTACATCAAGAATCTATTAAAATAGTATTTGTCATTAGACAACTTAGATTGCTCAAGTGTTGATGCATATGGAAAAAGATATATTAAATTCGATATCATATGATGAAAATGTTGATATATTTTTAAAAAGTCTGTTTAAAAAAAGGTTTAATTATCCAATTAGTATGAATGTTTTATAAACATGTTTGATTTTGTGTAAAATATTACATAAAACATGTTTAATTATAATTTATTAAAGAATAAATTATTCCATTTATATTTTAATAAAAGAAAAATGTTAAAATTATTTTTGTATTCTCAGAGGTTGGGAATCATAACAGTTTCAATAATATTTGGTCTATCTTTGAATTATCATCTCTACAACCTAGTAGTAAAAAGTTAATTAATAATTGAAAACAAACTGATTATACATATATAATATATAGATTGAATAAAAGAAAATCTCGACAATCTATGCGTTTATCTACCCTCAATACTAGTGGCTATTGAATATCCTACATGGTCTTTTTTATAGTGATTACAGAACTTTCAAATATAAATATTTGTTTTTGATAAAATTTGAACTATCAGATGATAAAAATTGTAAGTGGCAGCACTTTCAATTATTTGTCCATGATACATGATTAATGATTATTTTGTGTAATAATTTATACTATTAACTATCATATGTTTGGTTAACATCAGTGTTTAGACAAAAATAACTTGGATATTTATCGTTGTTTAACTTTAAGTTTTTAATATCATTGAGAGTTGTACTAAAAAAATTAAAATCAATAAACAACGTAGTAATAAAATACCAAAATGATCTCGTATTTTATTAAAAAAACTGAGACGCGTTAAAAATAAAAACACGAGGGTGCTGGCTGACATAATGTACTGACACAGCACGTATAATTTAACCACCCACGTTAATAATACGAAATTATAATTTTATTGTAATTATAACTAAATAATATTTTATTGATAGCTATTAATTAGCTCCCCATGACCTAATTACAGCACCGCTCAATAGGATAATAGATTACAGGAAAGTGATATAACGATTATATAAAATATACTTTGAGTACATGATAAACGTTCATTGGAAACGTATGTCGCTTGTCGTTTAACATTTTAATAATATTACGATTTGAATGTTGGACGGAACGGAAATCGCGGAGAATGATTCGTGTGTATAATTTAGTATTCTTAAGGAATGTAAGCAGAGCAAGGCCACGTTTTTTCGTCTCGTGACTTTAAAATGACCGACAAAATATTTTAAACGGACAGTACTCACCGTTCGGCAATACGACGTTATCGTCTGCAGCTGCCGCAATGTTTGGATGTTCCTCTCCGCGGGATACAGTTGCGTCGTCCTCGGCGTCGGACATCACCCGTCGTCCGACCGGCGGTCAGCCCGACGGGACCAGAAGGATGCTAGAGAAATGTGATTTCCGCGGAACGGCCATAGCTATACCGTCGGGATTTTTGCGGAGGGCACAGAGGGTACAGGGAAGCGAATCGCGGTCAAGTCGCGGACAACACGTGTACAACAACGACTCCGATTAGTCGAGCACACGCAATGATAGGATGGATTTGACGGTTTCTTAAAATCGAAACGTACGTATGCGGTTGACAGTTAATAAAACGTATACAACGATCATGATATATATATATATATATATATAGATATAGATATGTTTTAAATATTAACGCGACAGACCCGTTGACATAATTTAATACGAGACACGCACACGCATTGATGTTCAAACGAAAACTGAATCACGGGATATTTTTTTCTTTTTTACATTAAATGGTTGCGAACAACACGCTGCCGTGTATAATGTGTAGATCCGCCATCGCGCGATGAATACGGTATTATTATTATTATTATTATTATTACTATTATTATATATATATATACATTTATATAAATTAGTCGTGTTGTACATCGGATGACGCATCTCAATTCCCAGACCCCGACCACTGACTAACCCCATACGCAACGTAGTACAAGCTATGCGTACAGGTACGCGCGATCGTGTGAAGGTACCTATATCGCAGATACCTATGCCGTACGATATAATATTTTAATATACCGGCGCGGACGGTGCGCGTCCTCGTAAATTTCGATGCTATACGCAGTGAAAAACATCACCACCGTACAATCGCTTTTTATTTTCGAGCAAAAGTGTAACGCGGGCATATATCTTATATATATATTAGTACGATTTCAACCTGGGACGCGTATTGTAATTATATCCGACGTATTCTATATAGGTAACATATACATATTTATACACACCTGATCTACAACACAGTCAATAAAACAAATAAAGTTTAGATTGCAGTGGCTGTCAAACGGGGGGGGGGATAATGGGGATGTATTAGTTTTAACAGTTTGTTGTTTATTACCTATTTATTAATAGTAAATAATTATAATTTATCAATATTTATTAATTTCATGTAAAATAATTCAAAATTACGTACATATTTTATATATCGTCCTAAATTTCGGGAAGGGGTTAACCCCTGTGTTTGCCCCTGTCACAGATGAAGTATTGGATGAATTGGCAAGAAAAAAATCAATTTATTAATTTAATAATAAAATTATTCAATAAAGTGATCTAAATTATGACTTATATTTTCAATGATCAAAGTTCATGTTGAAAAATCAGCCTCATCCCTCCCCATGACTAAGTCATTTGATCGCCTATGGTAGATTGTATTATAAACTGCATGAGGTTCGAGACGTAGTGCGCGCTCTTAATCGTTTAAACTTAAAAAATATCGAATTATCAAACAAAAAATTATTGTATTACATCTAACGTTATTTTCACACGATTCATACTATTCACGTTTCCGATCGATTTGCTATTAGTGTACAACGTTGTAATAAATTCATTAAAAGAAAAAAGACAAAACGCAATTTCGTTTTATTATACTGTTATAACTCTTATGTTTATAATGTACAATTTATATAATTTTTCACCATGACATTTCTACACATTAAACACGTATACATAACTAATTCAAAGAGCACATATAAAATCACATAACTTCAACTCTGAAAGTGTATTATTATGCACGACATTCGCAGACCGCAAAAACTTGTTAGCGTTCTAATGACTAAACCTCCGTGTGCATTCGGAAACATAACGAACAATAATATAATATAGGTCAGCCGACAAACACGTCATACGCGTGTGTGGAAGATTCGTCCAAGACGAATGGAACACGTACACTACGTCATTGCGAACGTACACGTGTACGAGATATAAAATATGGTAACGATATTGTCGCGACGTCACAACAATATGCTGTTATTACGTGTACAATGAACCGAAGCGCCACACGTGCGTCATGGACTCTCACGGTCATCGGGTCGTAGTGTGTATATACGACGACGATGACGACGACGGCCGTGGGCGGTTGTGTTCATTCATAAATGAATCCTGCGTCGGCGGCCACGGCGGCTTACGCGCTACGGTAGCGTAATTGTAATGTTGAATGATAATGCGCTGTACGAGTAAAGTGTACTCGCATGTTGCTATCTGTTTACTGTACTCCAATCAATGTCCGTAACGACACACGTTTCGTACGTGTGAATGAATACGCTTACGACCGGCTGCAGTTATACTACGGTTTACGTGGTCCACGCGCACGCATATGGGGTTCCGTCCGTGTCATAATGATAGGCGGTACTATACTCGTAATGTGTCGCGCGTTCTTGTGCACCGTCTCGTAAACGGATGAAACACACGTGTTGTTCTTCTGTCCCGGCATTTGTTACTCGTGAGTAAACTACTCGTTTAGGGCAGCGGCGTCATTTGGGGAGGGGGAGGGGGGGGGGCAATTTCCATTCCTCCTCCTTATTATCAGCGGGCCGCCGACATGATTCGTGTTTATATATAAATACTAAACAGGTACAAGTCATCCCAATTCTACCTATTTGAATATAAATACATTGTATTATTCAATCAATGTTTTAAACTAATTTATAGTAATAACATTAGATTATATGACATAAGGTAATAACAAACCTCATGGCAAACTGTGAATGTAAAATAAAAAAAACATTAGTTAAACTTTATTAAAAGTATGTTCAAAACCACGATTATAAGGTCTTAAATCGTGGTTATAACTCACCGCGATTATGTGCTTTTTCAATTAACATAGTTATCATTAAAGGTAGTGTATAAATTACTAACCTTAATTCAAAGCATATATCCATAGTGGTTTCCATGTTTATTGTTTGGGCCGTTTGAGAGCTGATCACACTTGGTATTTTTTGTTTCATTTTTTTTTTTTTTTGCGTAAAAACTAAAAATAAAAATGAAAAACATTGAAAGGTGGTGCAGTCAAGACGAGAAAGAGAAAAAAATTAAGCTCGAACAAGTTGCGCAGAGCTGTCTACAAAACATTTATAATATGTTTAACGTGATAAGAAGAGCAACTTCAGAACCTGAATCTCTCCTAGTTGGTTTTCCGTGTTGGACCCTCCTCTTACCACCGGGTCTTGTAGTTTGGTTACTATCTAGCGTTTGTCCCATAGCCACCATGTTTCTGCCGAGATAGGCACCTCAACCTTCTCGAGAGCACTGCGTCCGGAGTAGCAAGCCGGGTATATTTATCAAATTATTAATATTTTTTAATTTACAAATTGCAATTGGAATTCGACCGAACAGAATGTGAATTATAATATTAAAATTTATACGGTAATCGTAAACGTCATTTAATTTCTCCCAACACGGATAAAATTAATACTATAATTACGGAACGAGATATTTTCGAAAACAAGTTATTAACGAATACTTATTTACAAACAACAATTATGTACCATATCAATCCTCTAAATGATGAATTCTCGTTTGCTTACTACACGAGGTGTGATAAATAGCTCATGTTTGCCATGTAATTAGCGGTAGCTGTATGGACGTTAAATGCAGCGTAGATACTTGGAAGGCGACGAAAGACTCTAAAATTAATACGTAATAACAAGACAGAGAAGTCGATGTAGCTGAATAACAGGTCGCCGAGAAATATTAAGTTAAATCACCATCAGGCTGCGTTTGCCCGAGACTGATAAAACTAATATTTCAATTTTCAGCAACAGGATAAGCACCCATCTCACGAGGAATATAATACGATAATATAATACGTGTTAGATAAAAACACATTTTAGAAGGAAAATAAAACGGTTGTTATTTAAAATACGTAAGTTGTTAATCAGTTATTAATTACTATTAATTATATTTGTGCCTATCGTACAATGAATGATATTTTATAGTATTTTACGATTTTAAAATAACGTTCAATCAGCAAGACGTATCTGAACCAAATTAAATGAATAACGTAACAATATTCTATGGTATGTTTGTTTATGTAGTTAATTAGGACTTAACACTTATATTGTAAAAAATACTAAAATATTTTCTTGCCAAAAAAGTATTTGAAATACTTCAAAAGTTGTAAAATTTGATTAAACTTTTAACATAATTTCAAATTTTCTGTTACCTTTAGGGACATATATACTTGTGTGTTAAGAAAATAGCAAAAAAGAGATGAATTAATTACATAAAGAGTATCTAATTGGCATATTAAAAAAAAGAGCAAATGAAATGTTTTTGGACTGGAGTAAATAATAAAAAACCTGCAACGTGACATGTCACAAAAAACGTAAAAAATTCTATAGAAGTAGCAACAAATCAAATCGATCGATTTTGATTCAACTTTTGTATTGAATTTCATTTGTAATGGATAAAGGAAAAGAAGATACAAAATGTACATTTTGAAACTACATTTAACGTTTATTTCAACTAATTAAGACTACGCTAAATTTATAATTTTATTTTAATAATTCCGATTCCGGCTCACAGTAACTCTCATTAATATTTTGAAACGTGAATACGGCTGCAATAAGAATAAGATGATTCAGCAGTGATGACCTAACTTACGAGTATATGGGCTGTATGTGTAATAGACATATATATATATATATATGTATATATTTTTTTTTAACAGGATATTTATAATGTAAGCAAATAATATATATACATGCATTTTTAATACACGTGAATATACTATAATGCCATGTGTTGAACATCATATTATAGTCTCGGGTTTTGAATTTAAATGGATAGCATTGAAGTCTGAAGGAAAATTCATCCATAATAATAAATGCGTATTTCTCCTTGTTAAAAATTGAAGTTACAGTAATAATAATAGTGCTAAGCGAAAGTTGTAATAACCAATAAACAGAAACATTTAACGACGTATAATACATTAATTGAATGGTATTTTATAAAGTGTTTAAAAAAAACCGCGTAATATCAATCCGGCGGCGTCTCGTTACTTATATTGTCACGTGAGTCATGAACGTCTCGTCTTGGATCTCCACCGACATAATGATTGTATATGATAACAGTATCACGGACATAATGAATGTATTTGATAACGGTATCACGAACAATATTATGAGACTAACGCGTGCGTTGCAGTCGGTTAGAAACGACGCGAAGTCGTGCTTGTATATTAATAAGAATACTACGTAAATCGTTTTTCGGACGGGTGTTCGAACTTCACGTTTTTATTAGAATCGTACAGTTTGATATTCTATACGTTAGAGCAGACTTCGTCTTAAGTGTCTAATTCGAATCGTCCGCTAATGATCGCCAAAGAAATATTCAAAAAGTTGGACGGCCTTAGATTTCTTACGAGATTTACTCCGAACCGTAGTAGATTTCTTAGCAATGGTATTTGGGTGAGTACCGCTACGATTTCAGTTCAGCGTGTTGTTGAATGTTTCTGAATGCAACACAATTCTTTCGTAGAGTGAAGAGCTGACAACGGATCTGAAACTTAAGATCGAAAAACATTGGAAAGACAAACTGTGTCGAGGCACATTCAATGAGGATAACGTCTGCCAAAAATTCTATGTGCTGTCCATGTTTCCTTATCCATCCGGTCGCCTGCACATGGGTCACGTCCGAGTGTACGTGATCGCAGATTCAATTGCCAGGTTCCATCGCATGAATGGACAAAATGTAAGTTGGACAATTGATTGTAACAACCGTTGATGTTTTGTTGTTATACATTTATTGAACACAGGTATTTCAACCCATGGGCTGGGATGCGTTTGGACTACCTGCCGAGAACGCAGCTATATCGCACGGTTTGTCAGCTGATAAATGGACGAGTTCGAACATAGATCACATGAGAAAGCAGCTCCAAGAACTTGGGTGCAGTTTTGATTGGTCTAACGAATTAAGCACTTGTGATCCGTCTTATTACAAGTGGACCCAATGGTTCTTTGTGAAAATGTTTCAGTCTGGACTCGTTTATTCTAAAGAGGTGAGAGTTATCTGTAATGTTCTTATTTTTTTGACCAGTTATCAACTAATAAGTTATTTATGTTGTTATCTAGGCCGAAGTGAATTGGGATCCGGTAGATGAAACTGTATTAGCCAATGAACAAGTTGACGTAAACGGCTGTTCTTGGCGTTCTGGTGCTCATGTCGAGAAAAAAACACTTAAACAATGGTTCATAAGGACAACACAATTTTCCAAGTAAATTAAAATTAAACATTTTTTCTTTTACAATATGCTTCTTGAATTTGTGTTTAAAAGATGATTAATTGAAATATTTCAACAGCATAGTTCATATTTAATAACCAACGATATATATTATTTAAAACTTAATAATTTGAATTCAAGTTTTACAGTAATTTGATAATATTTAATATATATTTCATTAGTAATTTGAACAATATTATCATTATTTACTAGCTCTAAATTAACTTTAGGTAAATCAGAATAATATTAATTAACTTCGTAATTTATCTATTTAATTTTGTTTAATTTTACCTTAATACATATATATATATATATATATATATATATATTGTTGAAAATTATTTCCATAAATAATCATGAAACTACTAAATATATGGTTTGTAAGGATAATACAAAACAATTAGTAGCATATTATGCAACCAGATGAACCTAAATTATTTGTGATTGGCAAATGATTATTTTGAAATGAGTTAGGAAAGTGCACTCTGTAAGCATGCTAAATCTCTGGTTTCATACATATTTCTATACATATTTCATATTCTATTTAATTTGTAAATTAACATTTTGATCAATTAGTTACAATGCAATCAAATAAACTTACAATTTATTCAAATCAATAGCGTATATTTTATATAACATACAATATAGATCTCCATCATCTATGTCATTGTTCATTTAAGCAAGTAAATAATTATTTTATAACTGATATTATCAATATTGGTGACCACAGCAACAAATCGATAGAAAGAACACAACCTAGTTATTAGGTGTCTCTTTAAACTCATGTAATGAAACTTAAAAGGGATTCATGCCAATGAAATCATGACACAGCTAGAGTCTTTATGTATGTTGAGTAACATTTATTATTTGTAGATGTACAGATTACATAAGGAACTGTGTATTAACATAAGGATTGGTCACATTATCATAAACATAGTAAATCTCTAGTTTTAATTTTATTTAAACCGTTTATCGTGTGTGCACATAGTTTGAGTTGATGATATGAATAATACTTTTAAAATATGTTATTGATTTTTACAACTTTACAACTTTTTTTTTTTAACGTATAATTTATGTATTTCATAGTTTATGATCAACATAATTTTTAAACTTTTACATTATTTATTTACAGAGCTCTGTACGATGGCTTAAATGATGCGTCATTAATAGATTGGAGAGATATTATTGACTTGCAAAAACATTGGATTGGAGAATGCAATGGTTATAAATTTGATTTCCATGTATATACCGATGGTGTCTATCGAACCATACTCGATATTTGGACCCAGCATCCTGAACATGTACCATTAGCTGCGTTTATCTGCATTAAACCGGATTCTTTTGTGCACAAACATTATATATTGAATCATAAGAATGTTTCTATAAAGAATCCGGTTACTGGTAGCAAGTTACCAATTTTAGTGACTGATCGTGTTGAGTATCCAGACGGACAAGAAGCACGCTTAGCTATGCCGAGTGTATATACGTTTGATGAAGAACTAGCCAAAGAGCATAATATTCCACTTTTCATAAATCAAAGTTTACATTTATCGAGAGACACAGTTTGTGAAAGAGCGAAAGAATTAAATTGTGGTGGGTATCCCGTAAGCTCTAAATTACAGGATTGGCTGATATCCAGACAAAGATATTGGGGTACTCCCGTACCGATTGTACATTGTAAAGATTGTGGAGCCCAAGCCGTACCTGAAGATCAATTACCAGTACAATTACCTATTCTTGAAGTACAAAGTGGTAAAAAATTTAAATCATTAGAATTAGCCGAGGAATGGATCAAGACTGCTTGTCCAAAGTAAGTGGGTAAGTTTAATGTTTATGTAAAATGTAAACATTACATTCAAGTTCTAATGTGCCCTTTTAGATGTGGAAAAGAGGCAAAACGAGAAACGGACACAATGGACACATTTGTGGATTCTAGTTGGTACTACTTGAGATATTTGGATCCTAATAATAACACTCGGCCATTTGATAAAACTTTGGCGAACAAAATGATGCCTGTTGACATATATATAGGTGGAAAAGAACACGGTAGGTAAATTTACCCTATTAGTGTTAATCATATTGTATTGATATTTAAATTGTTTTGTTTGTTTATAATTTAGCTGTCTTGCACTTGTATTATGCGAGGTTTTTTAATCACTTTCTGCATTCAATTGGCTTAGTTCCTACCCCAGAACCGTTTCAGAAACTGTTGGTTCAAGGTATGGTGATGGGTCAAAGTTTCAGAAATAAAATCAACGGTATATACCTAAAAGAAGACGAAGTAGTTAAAAAAGATAAAAAATATTTCACCAAAAATGGCGACTGTCCTGTAATCGCGACGTGGGAGAAAATGAGTAAATCTAAATACAATGGTGTAGAACCGAAAAACACTATAAGACAATATGGAGTAGATACAATGAGATTATTGATATTGTCGAGCGTTGCACCTACATCAAATAGAAATTGGAATTCTGATAGTAAGCGTTGTTAACAATAAAACATCTTGTACAGTGTGTTATATATTTTAATGTGTATTAGCTTTTCCCGGCGTTTTTAATTGGCAAAATAGGTTATGGTTGACCATTCGAGAGTTTTTAACAATTAGAAATGATAACAATGTACGAAGAGATTCTATCGATCCATCTACATTCCAAAAAGAAGAAATTAAATTGCACAATGCGCGTAATTATTATGTTAAGAAAACTTCAAGTAACTTCAGAAAGTCATATCAATTGAGTGTGGCTATTTCAAAACTTCAAGGGTTGACAAATGCCTTAAGAGTATAACATATATTTCATTCTCTAGGTTTTGATTTAATAGCATTTATGTACATTTGCAGAAGTCTTCCAAAGAATTGGTGAAATATAGTGCAGAGTACGAACGATTGCTGGCTACTCAAATAATAATGTTGGCTCCGATGGCTCCACACTTTGCTTCTACTTTGTGGAGTGGATTTGTATCTGCGCCAGGGCGCATTAATCAAAATTGGGAACAGATATGTTGGGAAAATGATGTCATCGATCAAAAATGGCCACAAGTGGACAGCGATTATGTTTTGAATTTATATTGCGTGGTAATGTATTTATACGTCTATTAAATTCTTAAAAAGACCCTTCATATATTTTAAAGAAGTTTAGTTGAAAATTGAATGTGACTAGCGTTTTGTACAAAGCTTTGGCGTATTTATTACCATGTTAGCATGGTAACAATTTACAATTTATAATTGCTTGTTATTCATTTCAATATACATTTTGTTGTTTGTGTTCATTATCAGGTCAATAAGGCTATTAAATGTGTATTACAAATGCCCAAAAAAGAAATGGCGTTATTAACTGAAGAAGCGGCCATCAAATTGACCATGGACCAAGATATTATCAAAGAGTACACGTCATCTTGGAATATCATCGATATCAAATTTCAACAGTACGAGGATGATGATACTTACGTTTACATAAAGACTGATAGGGTATCTGTTAAAATGTCAAAATCGACAGATTCCACAATTGTTAAAAATAATATTTAATTTTAAAACAGTTTATTTAGTATTAATATATTTTCTCAATTCTTTTTTTTCTTTAATAATAGTTTTCAAAAAATAACGTATGTGTGTGTGTGTGTGTTTCTAGAAGTTATTTATAGTACTAACTTAGCAACAAATTGTTTTAAAATAAAAAAAAATTTGTTTCAAAGTTTTATAGTTTTTTAATCGGCTTATTTAATTATTTGTTATTGTCTCATTAATGTTTGAGATTAATGTTTGTATTATTTGGAAACATTTGAAAATAAAAAGCCATACAAATGATAAAATGTCAAGAAATATATATATATATATATATATATTCTCTTAAAATTTTGTAAGGGGTATAAGAATTAATTTTAAAATTACTTTTTAATCTGTTATGATTATTATGGTTGAACATGTATTGTTTTTGTTATCTGTTTTGTGTATGTACAATACCGACGAAATGAAGGATGTGTCATCTTAAACAATTTAGAATTTAGATAACGAATGAATTGTCGTTATCTTCATAGATTATAGATATGGCAGAAATCATTTATAATGATGTTAAAAGAAAAATAGGTCATAATAACTGATAGTCATAACAAAAAAAATTAAAAAAAAAAAAATTGGTACAATAGAACATATATATGTTATATATTTTAATAACGAAATGTAAAATTGAATTATATTATTAAGAATTAAAGTGTATTTTTATTACATATTAAAAAACTCTGTTATTTTAGTTTGAAACATATTTTTGTTTCTTAAAAATCGTATTGTATTTTCTTTTCTGCTTTTTCGAAGTTTATTTTTGAACTTATATTGTAAATAGCCAAATAATTTGACACTATTCATGCTGCTCTGGGTACTGAATTTATGGACAAATCTGCATCGTTAACGTATGATTCCGTATCATTATCATATTCGCGACTATTTAATATAGAAATAATTTCTTGATCGTTGATGCTGCGTTGTAAATCTGGTCATCTATGTATCATTCATAGTTTTGGCCATATCTTTTCTAACAAATTTTGTTTAATTTCAGTGTTGACCTGCTTTAATTCCCTGCTAACTGCCGAGAACACAATATTACGCTTTGATCTAAACCTTTAAATCCGACCAATCGAAC
Source organism: Schlechtendalia chinensis (assembly GCA_019022885.1). Lineage (NCBI taxonomy): Eukaryota > Metazoa > Arthropoda > Insecta > Hemiptera > Aphididae > Schlechtendalia > Schlechtendalia chinensis. The sequence goes on from CM032339.1 coordinate 38,055,990, forward strand.
AATTAAAATTGTGCTTATTAATACTTTCGGCAAAATCATTGGCCTTTTTGCTGAAGAATCGGTCCATTATACCAGGATATAGACATTTCTTTTAGTTTTAAACTAATATAGTCACACAATGTCTAGATCTCTTGATTTATTTTTTATCAAGATTTCCATATGTTGGAAATTGTTGAGTGACCTACAACTAATCCATTAGCTATGTCAGAATTTTGTCACCTTTTTTTAAACGATAAATTACATATGCTTTTTCTTCGTTAGTAAATTACTTTCATTTACTCATCTTATCAAAATAAATACTCCACGTATTCAAAACAAACAGCAAATACCCCGACCTCGGGTGCTCGTACTACACTGACCGATTGTTAAACGTTTTGCTTTATTTTTTGTCATAAACTGTCGACAATATGACCCTGTAAATTACGTGGTCATTATAGATGGAATAATTGTCAAAATTCACCAAAAATAAATGCCATTATATTGGTATGATTGTTATAAAAAACTTATAAAAATTAGCATATTAAACCTGGTACGTTTCTACAACCGACATCATTATAAACGATTTCTATTGTATATCAGTGCTACAGCACATGTACAATGTCATGCTTTAAACAATCTGACGAATTCACTATTATAATTTTGTTCATTATTGTAACATTAAACTAAAATTTACCAAGTCCATTAATTTTTACCATTTATACGAGATTTTTGTTAGGAATATGAAAACATTGTCATAATTACTAATTGCCGTTGTAGTTTAAGGATAACAAAGACGAAATGCGATCGAACGATACATAAAAAAAAAAGAAAGGGTCTAAATAATTTTCAACGATAACAACAACTTTACTACACACACACACACACATAAAACAGTATGAAATAATATCTAGACACTTCAACTGGTTAACCACGGCACGGCCGGACCGTCTTTGCCATTGTCGGGTATTTCTTGAAGCGTTTTGAAATAGTCCAACGGCAATCGGCTCTCTCTGGCGCCGAGCAATATGGTGTTCAGATACGCCTTAGACGGTCTCCTGGCGAGCGGCAACGGCACCTGTTTGTCGGGCTGATCGACCAGCACGTACGAGCGACACGAAACGGTCCCACCGTCGGCCGTGACGACGTCCGCTGCGATCGGCGCGTAGATCCCGTCGGCGACGCCTTCTTGCCGATCCAGGTGTTCCAGGTCGCTGGCGTTCAACGTCCACAGCACGCCCCAGACGTGCGCGTCGACGACCGCGTCCGGCACGACCGTCGCGGGACACCCGTCCCAGTAATCGCTGTACCGGTTGAAGTCCAGACGGTAACCCTGCGGCGGCAAAAGAAACGACAGGACCATAACGAGTCGAGCGTGCGAGGAACGAACCGATAGAGAAGAACCGGTTCGTCACCGTCGCCCGCGCAACGGAGCGGTCGGGTCGCTCGTACGTACTTGCAGTTTGCCGAGACCGTGGCGCACGGCCGTCGGGTTGTTCGTGCGGATCCGCCGGGCCAGCATGTTGCTGCCGTACGCGAAGTACAGGAACGGGCCGTCCTCCATCCGTCCGTCGCGTCCTTTCGGGAACGGCGTCCGCGCCGGTGTCGGCGGCATAAAACGGCAGCGGCGGTGATCTGTTCACGGGTGATCCAGTATTGAAAACAACGGTGACCGCTAATTTTTTGCTAATAGCAGTTGGCCACATTGGAAACATTAACAACCCACCCGTTTGCCGATGACGGTCGGCCACGTATCGCGTTCAGAAGAATAACTGCTATACCCCGTTTTCTGTAATTTCTTCGACGTGTGATTTGAAATGTTTAGTGCGATTGTATATTCTTAATTACTAGTTTAGTATTTTATTTTTGCTACAATAAAATATCGTTGTATGATGAATTTTGTAGAATATGAAGTTCAAAATGGTAAAACATTTTTTTTTTTCGTTCTAATGATTTTTATCTGTTGCCTACAAAGTGTTGTACTTTTCTCAGTAGATCAATAAACTCTATAATAATATTACTTATTAAACAGTTAATTTAATTTATTTAACATAGTGATAAAAATAAAACAATTAAGGCAATTATTAGTAAGAAACATAGATAAATAAATTATGCATTTTGATTTAAAAATAACAACATTTCAACTTTTTTTGAATTTAAACAACGACTATTGCTACTGAAAAAAACTACACGGTTTACCATCACTAGTCGGACGACCGATGATAACGTTCGGGACACCAATCAACGGTGTCAAAGTCGAGTGTGATAAACCACTGGTGACGGGTCCGTTCGTGCACCGATTGGTCATGGGCATAATCAAAATCAATATCGTATACTCAGTTTACTTTGTAATCGATATATTCTCGTGATATGATCGCTCGAAATTGTCGATTGACATAATCGATCGGAATGAAATTGCCAATAAATCATAATCTCGGTGTGAATTTTGTCTATTCTAACTTTAACATGACAAATTATTTTAAATTCTATATAATATAGAAATGTTAAAATCATTTTATACATATAAAACAATAATTATTAGTAGACCTAACAATTTTAATTATTTACACGAATTAAGATTACTATTTAAAAAAATTATGTAATCTAGATTTTTAGATGTTAATCTGTTTTTGGTTGTCTACTGCCAGGTCTCATTTTTTAATTAAAAAAAATTAATCGCGTTTATTCAAAAAAGAGGTATTGCATATCAATCTGTTCAGTGTTGAGTGTTCACGCTCGGAGTACAAATTAATTGAATATTCATTTTTATTTTATTTTTATTTCAAATTAAATATAATTTTTTATACTTGTACACGATGCATAAAGTACATGAGTGCATATATTTATAAACATTTGACAATATGTTTATCATGCATATGACACTATGATGATTATTGTAAAACTAAAATTATACCGGTCCAATTCGTTGGGATATTTTATGTATAGAAAAACGTTGTCTAAAAATAATAGGGTAATAACTTGCATAATGGTAATAATTATTGTTTACGTTGTTCGGAGCTTTGGACCATGGACATAAAAATAATGTTTCGAATAAGATACCTCCTACACGAGCAATTGAAAATCACTCGGTTACATAATCGGTTATTATTTTGATAATCGAGTAACTTGATTATTTCCATCACAAGAACGAATCCGTTGGCACGACTAGACCGATATTTTTGGGTGCGCACCCAGTGGTTGAATGGTTGGGCGGGAGGGAGGGTGACTCACGACCCATTTTTTTTCAAACATTTGAGCGTACCTCTACTATTTTTTTAAGAGGAACGCGGGGGACTGTATTCGCTTTTCCGCAGCCGACGAAATATAAAATAATATTGTTATATTGGCGAAATAATTTAATATTTAATATTACCGCCAGTCACTATAATATGCCAGCAGATGCCGATTATGGCCTATGGGTTTTCCCACAATTTGTCAGTCCTCAAAGGCGACTATCGGCCTTTAAATTACCTGCACTTGTATTTTATATTATTCTTTGAATTTAGATAAACTCCACGTTATTAGTTATTACTCATCACCTTATTTTCCACGCTCGAATTATCGGTAAACGTGACAGACTGTAGTGACAAACTTTCTGAGTACCTCACCGTTTATAAACATGTGTTGAGGACGCAACTATTTTGTAAGCCTTCAGAGTACCCCAATTTTTTTCCCCCAATCCCTATACCTATATCTCATAAACCACGCCTCCTGTCGTTCTGTCTTCACACTGTATTTTTGTAATAATGTTAACTTCAAATGTAAATTCATGTACTACAGTCGAGTCGCGATAACTCGAAGTTGAAGGGGGATAAAAATTCACCTCGAGATATGTATTATTCGAGATACCTAACTCGAATTTATTAAAATAAAGTCAAAACTTCGAATTACCTATGTAATGAAATATAATTTTAAAATTTTACGATAAAAACGTTATGACAAATATAATACATTTATGTATATACATGTATATTTTGATGATTAATACAGTCGGTAACACAGATCTCACAATCTCTATATTTCATAATACTCCTCATACAATTTTACAGCGACTGTCGACCTGACGCAACATCGTTTAGTCACCTTTTACGACTGGCTGAGGGCACCATGGAAGTACTCTGATCCCCTTCCACAAGGGCTGGAGCATAAATGATATTCCTATTATTTAAAACTTAGTTTGTAAAGCTGAAAAACATTAAATTTTAAAAAATCTGAATAACAAAGAAAGTTTCCATATACTGGGTAAAAATAGGATTGAATGCACAATATTAGAAAGTCGTCTTCTAACTGCAATTAATCATAATAAAATATACAATATATAATATATATTATATTAATATAATAAATACATGATATTAGCTCGTTTAATCGATGTAGTCTGTTTTTTAGGAAAACAAGAATTAGCATCCAGCGGATATCGTGAGGATGAAGGTTTATTAAACAAAGAAAATTTTTGTGAAATTTTAGATTTATTTGCTAAAGAAAGATAATTTATTTGGAAACATTTTTCAACAAATTCAGTTTTTAAAGGAACTTCTCATGACGTTAAAAATAATTTAATTTAATGCGTAATTGAAGTGTTAAATTCACATCACTCGTATTTCAAAAGAATTGCAAACTACAAATTTTATATCAATAGAAGCTGACGAAACTACGGTTGTGTCTTGTAAGGGCGCACTCAAGGGGGGGGCCTAACGGGCTTAAGCCCCCCCCTAAATAGTTGACCTAAAATTTTTGTAATTATATAAGGTACCACTTTAAATATTGATAATAAAATAATTATTAACTATTGAAATTGTATCATATTAAATATAAAATATATATTAATATAATATATATTTATAACGGGCATACCGGTGACCCTTGTCCTTTATTCTTATTTTCTTAATATTTTAAAGATAGCAATGCTATCTTTGCTTGGCGTAGCAGCCGTCCGCGATGGAGTTCCCTCTTGCGTCTCCGTCCAGGTGTGAAATGCGTTCGGTTATACGATTTTTGACCGCGAAAAAGGTGGCACCGATCGTACATTCATCGCCAATTGGTTGAAGTTTATGGTGAAAAATGTATAGATGTTAAGAACGTACGTAAGTGGTGCCGCGAGTTCCTTTCCGGTCGCGTAAACATCCACGACAAGGAGAGAAGTGGTAGGCCGTCAAATTTGTTATTACACATCTTCAAAATATAGAAAGTAATTATAAATTATTTAAAAGTACAGAACTTCGATGTTTAAAACCACAGTTAAAACATGAAAATAAATTAATAACTGTACACACTAAAAGTGACTGATAAAAAAAGTTTTTCGATAACTATTAAGAAAAAATTAAAAAACAAAGAAGAAGATACTTTTAAATCTGTACAAAACGACATACAAGAATCTACCCTATTGAACAATGGGCAGCAAACCATTTCTCATTGATGTGGACTGTCAGGACTCGAGGGGAAGTAATCTCGAGCAACTCCGATAATTCTATGTGTGGTGCAACACATGACCATTCACTCAAGAGACTGGTGAAAAATAGAGATATTAATATTAATATTATTATTAATAGGATGATTAATGAGCTGACGAGAAGAAAGTCCGCGGGAAGCACAATCCGCAGGATTTAATGTAGACGGAATATACCACCAGACGCAATCAGGTAACAGCACATGAATTATTCCCACGCGATGAGTCACGAAAACGTTAAAAGAAATGTGAGTAGTGGTTAACTTATACGTACTTGTTCGATAATTTCAGAAACATTCGTGGCCCACTTCTTCGGAATTAATCCAGCGTCTCCTAAAATACGACGCAAATCTCGTTGAAGCTGCAAGATATGTTCCAGTGAATCTGCTCCAGTGCAAATGTCGTCCACATATGTGTTATACCGTAACACCTGCTGAACTAAGGGAAAATTAGTATCGTTATCAGCGATGTCGTGAAGCACTCGAATTAAGTAGTAAAGGATACATTATCGTTTTTGATCGTACTGACTGCTTTTTTTTTCAACTATGTAGTATTTCTACTCGATCGGTGACCGCGACAATCCTCGCGTTTCCGTTGACCGTTGTCAGCAAATTCTTCGCACCGGCAGACCCACACGAATCGTGTATAAAAGTCGGATATTTCGTCGTTTTGCCGAAACACCCTCGATGTTTGCTCCAGATTTTAACATTTTTGTTACATTTGCAACGTTGGACCAAAGAACAATACGTCTTCATGGTGTTTTCAAATATTGAACTGTATCTAAGTGTATTTGACGAGTTACCTTTCCAACGTTTTAAATTGATAGTTTTCGAACATCGGCATTTGAAGATCTGCTTATTGAATTTAATGATAATTGTTGATTTTTTTTCAGTTTCTTCTTAATTTAAAATTCCATCTCTATCCGTCGTATTTGATCTCCGCGACTCTAGTTTACGGATTTATGAGTGATAATATTTTTTATCCACAAAAAGCCATTTGCTTTTCGTGCGAAAATGTGTTTTTTGTTTATCGTAAATTTGCATGTAAAAGCCTGTTTAGTGTTGCATAATATTTTCTTTTAAACTTGTCATTCATCTTAAAGTTGATCGTGTTCATTGTTGATTTTCTGTTTCATACAGATCTTTTTATTTAATTTTAATGTTAATTGTAGTTCCATACGTGATAAGATTTGAGTCGTGTTCAATAATTTCAGACGAACACTCATCCAATCATGCTTACTTTATCGAATTTAACAGTCATTTTTTTTTTCATATTTCTTTCTTTCTTTAGTTCACACGATGTGATCTGTAGGTTTTCTTCCGCAATGTGTAATTTTTTACACACACTCTTCCATTTATCTGTAAGTTGATTGTATTCACCTTGGATTTTCTTATTCATATAAATCTCTTCATTTAGTTTAAGTTCAATATCCTGATATTTTTGTTCTGTACGTGTTAATTTTTCAGTCGTATTCTTTAATTTTTCGCAAACATACTTCCATTCATCTTTAAGTTTATCGTGTTCACCGTTGATTTTCTGTTTCATACAGATCTCTTCATTTAATTTTAATTTAAATTGTAGTTCCATACGTGATAATATTTGAATCGTGTTCAATAATTTCAGACGAGCACTCATCCAATCTTGCTTTACTTCACCGAATTTATCAGTTATTTTTTCTTTCATATTTCTTTCTTTATTTAGTTCATATAATGTGATCTGTAGGTTGTCTTCCGCGTTGTGTAATTGTTTACACACACCCTTCCATTCATCTGAAAGTCGATTGTATTTACCGTGGATTTCCTTATACATATAAATCTCTTCTTTTAAACTAAATTCGGTGTCCTGAAGTTTTTGTTCCGTACGTGATAATTTTTGAGTCGTGTTCTCTAATTTCTCACAAACACACATCCATTCATTTTTAAGTTTATCGTGCTTATCGTTGATTTTCTGCTTCATAAAAATCTCTTCATTTAGTTTTAATTCGGTGTCCTGAAGTTTTTGTTCCATATTTGTAAATTTTTCAGTTATATGTACTAAATTCTCGTTAAGACTCAGAGAGTTGTTCTTACAGACCCCATCATTTAATTTCAAAATGGTTTCTTGTTGTGTCTGTTCAGTACACGATGGTGATTTTTCTCGTTCTTCCTTGTTCTTGGATTTTTTTTGAATAAACATTCGCTTTAGTTTACGGAATTTAGGAATAATTTTTTTCATACTTGTTTCTATTTTTCGCGCGAACTGTAGTTTTTGTTCGGCATTTTGCGAATTCTCGCGATCACACTCACAGTCTTGCTTTATTTCATTGTGTTTATTGCTGTTATTTTGTTTCATAAAGATCTGTCCATTTAGATTCAATACGTTTTTCAAGCACGCAAACGACCTATTTAGTTTTTCTTTATTTCGTGGATGTACATTATTTTTCATTGCACAACACGTATTCCTCATATTTCGGATCCGTTCTTCTAACATTTTGTTCATCTCTATAGATTCTGAGAGTTTTAATTCCATAAGCAAATTAATTGATCGTAATAATTCGTATTTGCTTTTATCATGATGACTTTGTGTTTGAAGATCGTTGATCTGTCTTTCTAACGACTTAACTCTTTGCGTTACATACTGATTTTTCGTATTACAATCTTTCAGACATTTTTCTGATTTGACACTAATTTTGTCAATAATAACAAAATTTAATTCGTTAACTTGAACACATTTTTGCCCAGCAGTACATTTGTCATCTACGGCCACGTCGCTCGCCGTTATTCGGCTATCTGATCGTCTGTACATATAAGATTTGGACGGATAATTGCCATCAATGAGTACTTCTTCGTTTGTTTGATGTACTTCGCACAGTTCGATATCGAGATTTCGTTTTCATGTCCATCGTTAGATTTCACAGCCATCGACTCGTCGTTTAAACTTTGACTGTCCATGATTTTTTGGTAGTAGTTCTCGATGTAAATTCTTGAAAATTATTTTGTTCAAAATGTTAATTTCCAATTATCTGCATTGAAAATGACTAACGCGATTAAATGTTATTATTCCACGGAAATCTATTGAATTCAAACGTTGTTTGTATCCATGGAAATTGCGGCAGTATACGTTTAGAACAGCTGTACGTTCACATAAATTGCAATTCAATGCAGATTATATTTTTTAGATCTATACAGATTAACATTACTGTGTCGATAACGGCGTTTTTTTTTCATCGAACTTACACACGAGTATACCTAACTTCTGTTTTATTTCATATTTAAAAATAATCGTGTATTTTACATTATATAAAGATTTGATGTATGCAATTTAATGTTTAAAATAAAACGTTTGAACGAAATTTCTGTCATAGATATTTTGTGAGTTATTATCAAATATTTAAAAACATGGTTAGCTAAAAATGTTTTTTCGAGTACAATGATTTATTTTGCTTTTAAATTTTATATACTTGTAATAATACAACACTGAAATTGTAGATGAATTTAAATTTGTGTCAAATACACGCTTTAAGTATAACGTAATAATAAATTCTACTAACAATATTAGTAGATTAATGTGATCATTTAAATATGTCAAGCTAATTACGTTATACATATATTTTTTTCAATCATCAAAAGATTCAAACTTTAAAAGTGACTGTACTGTCAAAACGCGCGCTTCTTCAATATTCACTTATTCTAAAATTATATAATTGTTTTTTCCAAAAAAAGATTGAATTTCAGAATACGTTTCCTTAAAAAATGGTTTAACTGTTGATGTAGCTTTCACAGTGTTAATTTGTATTCTATTTTTTTTATCAGTTCATAAACAGTTCATATGTGAAAATACACGTTTAACGCTTGCATTTGTCACTGACATATAGAATTCCACAATTTTTTTTAAGTTTGAAAAATCTATGTCTACTCCAATTAATTCCACTTTAAAAATGTTAATCCATATGTCTTCTAACTTTTAATTTTTTTGTGGAGAGTAATTTTTAAAATTATTTTTCATTAAAATAATCTCATCAAACAACTTTGCTTTATTCAAATAAAGATCTGGGACAATAGATTTTATTAACATCGTCCTTTTTGAAACATTAAGTCAATTAAAATGTTCAAGAATATATTTGAATGTTATTTAAGATATACCATCAAATTGATTTAAAGTTTGCTTCATCCATTAATTTATATATTCTAATAAGGTTGAATAAAATACATTTTTGTATTTAACAAACTGTAATTCGGGTAATAAATTCTTCATTTTTTAAATTATCAAGAAGTGTTTTTTCTTTTGATGTAATAAAATTACCTTCTTGTTTTCTAATTAATGTTTCTTTTAAATAATCAACTTTAATTTTAAATTTAATCACTGAAATATAGTTACCGTCAATCGACCGAATAATAGTTGAAAATAACTCGCATTATACATTCAGAAAAGTTGCAATTAATAACGAAATTGAATTTTCAAAAAATGTTTTAAAAATAAATGAACATTTATCTATTGATAGAAAATTTGATTTTAAGGCATCAAACATTTCTATCAAAAGATGAATGAAAAGAAAACCATTTAGTTTTTGAATGGCCCAAAATAGTTTTATAGTCACTGTTAACGAAATCACAAAATTCTTTCAAAATGTGTACACAAATTAAATAAATATAAAAATGTTGAAATATTTTTGAAATTATAGATTATAAATCAATAGGTTATGTATCAGAAGCACTTTGAATTGCGTTATATATTTTTAATGTATAGCATCCAATTCCAATTATATTATTTTCAAGATTCTCATTTTTTTTCTGCAAACACAATTTTTTATATTGCTTATAACGTACTCATATGTAATAAATTATAATGTAACTAGTAATTGTATATTTTATACTCGTCTGTTCTGATGAAAAAAATTTTCTTCCAATCTATTATTCAAGCAATAACAAATCGTTGACAATAACAAATCTAATTGTGATTATTATAATATAAAAATGTAAAAATATTGTTCCGTATAGGTAGTCAGAAGTGCACAATATTATAATGTACTTCTCATCTTATGATTATTCCAAAGTTGTTTTCATTTTTATTTATAAGTATATTGTTATACCTGTGATAAATTGATAAATATTTTTTGTAATAAGATATTTATGGAAGGTAATATTATAAATATTTAAAAATTGTCTATAAAATCATATGTTGAACATCATATTATGGTTCCAGGTCTTAAATATAAATCAATAGTATTTATGATTAAGGAAAAACCAATCGAAAATAAATACTTCTTCCTTCTTACTAAGGAAAATGCTAAGCCAATCACATCTAAAAATGTTAATTGTTAGGATAGGGGATCGGGTATTAATTTATTATAGATTTTTTTTTGTTAGAAAAGTTTTCAATTGTGTTTTTTATGAAATCATCAGAAATGATTTTACACATTTCCGAAAAATAGATTTACTTAGTGCAAGTTTAACAATTAAAATTTGTCGAAGAGGAAACGTTGTGGAAGTGGACCCACATCCAAGATGTTCTGTGTATACACATTAACATTTCGTATCATAACATGTATGCATTATAAAAAATAAATTATCAAGTAAACTTTTATTACAGTGATACAGCATTACAAGCATGTTATTATAAACAAATAATTTTATATTATCTTACGACGTTGGTGGGAATTTGACCGACTAACCGACAGCATAACGAGAGAGCAATTTTTTACAGTGGCAAATATTACGGCTACAATGTCGTTTACGTATAGGCCCAATATCAAACCAATTTTGTTTGTTTATTGTGGTGGTAATGTGTTTTAGTACATATGATCCCAGCATACCAATAAATCTATGTCCTAAATGCGGCCGACGGCCATAATGAACATTATTCGAATTATCTTCGGATTCCAACCCTGTCTTTTCATTTTTATTTCTATTACCTTATAAAAAATGTGATATAAATGAGATACAGTAGCTATAATTGGTTAAAAAGTATTTATCACAATTGTTAACTGTTAATCTAATTACCATAATTTATTGTATATCTATAAATATGAGTTACTTTATTAGTTTTATCTAGTACAAATAACACGTCGGTAAACATAAATAACAATTTAAAATAAGTGCACAATAATTTTAATTTAATTTAACAGTTTTTGTTATTCATTGTCTTCATCATAATGGACACAATAACTTCGGTGTCATGACCTGAAATCATATTATTATTAATTTTAATAATAATTATTTACATAAAGTATTATTAAAAATATATTATGAAATAATAATATCATACACTAGAAAATATTATGTAAGTCTACGGTTTATATATTTTTTCTGACTATTCGTTTTTGAAATTAATAGTTTTTGCCATAACGGATATAATGTTGTAACATGTCGTCATGACCTAAAATCATATATAAATTTATCATAATTTGTACTCATAAGTTATGACCAATATAATATATAATAAAATAACAAATCAATACGCTAGAAAACATTTGTAAATTGATGATTTTTTTCGGTGTAACTCTTATTATAATTTGATTAGAGTCATTCATCCGCATCGCTAATAATATTAAATTCTTAAATTTTAAATTCCTATTTGTCCAGTTACAAGAATATATTGCGAAGTTCATTGATTCTTCCTACAAAAAATATAAAAGTATATAAGTAAATATTGTGTGAAATATCAAACATTTATTCTATTATTACTTTTTCGTTTATACTCCCAATAAAATAACAATATAAAAATAGCAATAAAGAACAATATAGCAATCCACAGCTGACTCTCCATAAATTATGTAATGAAATGAATATTTCTGATGTGCAAATCTTTAAGATAGAAAATTTAATTATTCATTTTGAAATTCTCAATTATAATGTTTGAAATGTATATGTATAAAAATTTTACCAAAATAAACCCGCAGGATAGGAGTATCACTCCACCCGAAGTAAATGTAATGTATAAAAAAACAATGGGCCATATAAACGATGATAAAAATAATCTTATTTTCCTGAAAAATAAAATCTTTGCATTATAAACGTATTCTGTACCATAATCACTTTAAAACAAGTTGGTTTTTTTGCTTTTGTAGCTTTCAAATGACGTATAACTATATATCACTATAATTTCTAGTTAGGTTATACAACCTGTGTTACCATATATGCAAAAAAGGCATTCACCAGATTTACATCTTAAAATAAATAATCTTACTAAAAATTTAAAACAGATTGTAAAACATTTTTAGGTTTACTCAAAAACGTTTAATGTAACCAGTTGCGGATGCAGATGATATCGATTCGAGTGAGTCACTTGATCAATTTTGTTAAAGTTGTTTTATAATTTTTAAGAAGTTATGGCCAGTGGGAAAATGGTAAGGGAAAGTATTCTTGTTTAATATTTAATGAATTAAACTAAGTTTAATATAATTTAACTATTATCAAAAATCAAATGTCTAGCAGTTAAAACTCAAAACATGATTAGTGTAAGAAAATACTTACGAATGAAGTTGTTGTTGATTAAGAATTATTGTTTTTAAATTGTCGTAGTCAGTTGTATACTCGTGTTGAATATCTGAAAATTTTAATTTAACTGACTTTATAATAAAAAAGTTATATACATAAAACTTATAAAAATGCTTATTAAATTTATATTGTTGAAGAGTTTTCACTCAATTACCAACAAATTAAACTAAAATTATTATAATTTTTTACATAATTTTTATTTATTTCGACTATGTTCATATTGATAATTTTTTGTTTAAGGATATCGTTAAATTTATTTTTAGGAATATAAATACAAGTATATATAATAAGAACTTTTATATGTTTCTACCATTGTGTCTACGGACAAAAATAATTTATAAAATTACCTTTTTTAAGTTCGTCTTCGTATCCAATATGTTTTGCTGCTTCTTCGAGTAATTTGTATTGGCCGATTATAGCGCAACAAAATGAAATGAAGAACGTCTCAGTTATCATCATTATGTAGATGATATTTGTATATGATAACCATTCCAACATGTAAAACATATGGAAATTCTGATTGTAAAAGCTTATAGTTACAGGAAACCGTAAATTTATAATATTCTGGTTACGTCGACCTTCGTTTGGAGTCGTAAACATGAAAGTCACAAGCGGAATCGATTTCCATATGACGAATATCATTATAGAGCTAATACAATATAAATTAGTCAGTCTAATATTTCTTTCGCGACTTTCATACAATATATTAATGTTTTTATTCTCACTCCACAAAAAATTCAACTTTGTTACATCAAAAAGTTCCCAAATTTTGTCAGCGTTATAAAATATTATCCTTAATTTCCACAAGGAAATAGAAGTGTGTATCAAAGCATACAAATAAAGAACGACCTCAAATGGGCTATATTTGTCCTCCATTTCGATGAAAAATCCTAATGTCCCAAACACAAATATCAACTGGGAGAAAAATGTTATCACAATTAACAACAACAGGTATACGTTTCGATCATATATTTTTGGGCAAGTTGGATCGAACATCTGATAGAAACCATATAGCTTCAATAACTTCAAGTTGATAATGACATCATTAGTTTTCATCATACCCATCGTAAGAGAAAATGCTAGTTTAATCTGTAAAAGAAAAAAAAATATATATTAGTGGTCATTATTTTTTGACTTTCGAATTTTTGATTTTGTTTGGTACCATAAGAAAGTAATTTGGGTTAAATTTAACCATAATAACTCACTGCCTTCGCGTACTCAAAAGTACTAAAAAATGCAAAATAGGGTAATTTTTCAGTTTTTTTTATTTAATTAAATACTTGTAGCATTTAGCATAAACATTACGTTTTACACATGTATATGTCTATACATTGTTTAGTGCCTTAATTTTCAATTCTAAAGTTCTCCATAAAAAATGTATTTACGAAATTTCTCCTGAATCTATTATTTTCCAAAAAATATAATAAAATACCAAATATTTAATGTTTTTGACAAAATTAATTTTTACTATTGTTTTAATATATTTTACAAACAGTTGGAGATACGATCAAATATTTTATATAAAAAATTTATAAAAGTAATTTTATAAGATAAACATAAAATGTAAATTACATTTTTATTGTAAAATATTAATTTGTTAAACTTTTTTAATTTTTACTGTAAAAATTAAAAAAAAAAAAATTAAATTATAACTTTTTTAAAATATAATATGCTATTTAGTTATAACTGATTTTTCAAAAATATTTAATTTATAATACATAATAGAATAAGATGCAGAATTATATAGCGATTTAAATTGAATACAAGAAAATGATTTAGTAGACTTTTCTAAGTAACCAGTATGAAAAAAAACATACATAGTTACAAGTTTCTAAACTTGCACATGAATGGGGCATTACAGATTCTGTAAGAAAATTTTAAGAAGAATACAGGGATACTACGGGGAATATCTTTTCGTATCTCAGGATTAATTAATTATGCAAGATGAATGTCTAAAGCTTTTTATTGCTTAAAAATGTGTTTGTTTTCTAAACCATTTGAACTAAATGCAAAAGAAAAAGAAAAAATCTATAGTATTAATTTTTTTGTAGTACATGTTTATGTTAAATACTGGTTCTCATCACTTGTTGCTGCTTTCCCTTCCGGTTTAAATTTTGAGTATTTTGAAAGTTTTATATTGTATGAAAAAATAGATTATATAATATCAAGCATGATAATAAAAAAAATGTTCTGGACATTTATGGTATTTAATATCAAAAACCGAAACATTAACATTTTTCGATAAAAATATAACAATTGAAACTAGAAGAAAAATGATACAATGAATTCAAAATTATTATTTTAAAACTCAAAAAACTAAATGATTAAATATACAAAATAATAATTTTTAATATATACTTCAACAAAAATTAGAAAATTTTTATAACTGTTAATAGTTTTAAATTTTTACTCGGTTTAATATATAAACCAGTTTTTTTGACTTGGAACCATGACTTTGGGACACTGATGACAAGTATAAAATAGGTTTTAATAGAGTTCAATCATTAAAAGTTGTAAACGATACAGATGAACGAAGCATAAAACTAATAGAAAATTACAATAGTATAATTACAAATCACTCTTAGTTTAAAAAAATAATTTAATTTACATAACAAGATAACGAGTGTTGTGGATATTACCAAATGAATTACTTAGATAAAATTTTCAACTTTTATTATGTACATATAATTATATATTTTTTAAATATATATTATTTATTATAATTTTTGTATTAGAAAAATCATTCTAAACGATTCTGATAATTTCTTATAACTTATGAATAATGATAATAAGAATGACATCACTAGAAAAAAAATGATTATTTTTCCTGGGGGTTTTTTATGAAATTTATATGTGTAAATGATAACATAATAACAAAAAACATGTATAAATTATGAAATGATAATAAAATTATTACATAAAATTTAAAAGTGTGAATTACACAAAAAAAAAATTGTATTATAATTTCAATATAAATAACACAAGAAATTAATGGATCTTGCCGTATATTGAATTTTAAATGCATATAAAAATATGTGTCTAAGTCGGGTTTAATGAATTTTGCAGTATGTGTAGAAAAGTACTTATATCTTTAATCTTGTACTTAGTTTTCAATTTTTAAATATCGAAATTGACTTTATTGCGAATTTTAATAGAAAAAAATATGAAATTCGATTTGTTGTAAATCTGATGTGTTCGTCGTAGCGATTTTTTTTCAATTTTTTTCAATTTTTTTCTTACTCTTGGTTAACTTAAAACTGTCGACATATCAGTACCAACTAGAAAAATTGTAAAACAAAACTATATATAAAAATCAGACCTCTTGTGCTATATAAAAAAGTCTTTATAGACAAATAACAACAATAATAAAAACAAAACACAAATAATTATTAAAAAACCAATATTTTTTTTGCTTCAATCAGTATCTGAAATATACAAATATTTATAATACAAATATTTTGTAAAAATTTAATAATTTCATTATTATTAAATTTTTTTTAAATATTTTTTTCAATTATTAATTATTGTAAAAAGATAATAAATTAATTAAAAAGTGTTTATATAATGAAATATAATACCATTTAACAAATAATGCTATTACTATGATAATATTTAAATTTTATGTGTAGTTAGATTAATTTTTAAATTTTATAATACTAAAATAATTGATACATTTATCAAAAACATAATAAAAATAAAAATACGACGAGTACCTTCTAATGTAAAATGTATTTTCAATGTCTGCTTAAATATAATACGAATATTATTCTGTGATGAATTGTTTGTTATATCATCAATTTTGTTCATCGAGACACATGTAGATATGTTCTTTCGTTGTCGGTCGCTACAGTTACACTGAAATGTGACATGTATTATGTGTTATGTGTTTGATGAAATTTGCAAAGAGAAATTTCATAGAAACTTGAGCGTTAGTAAAATATAATATTTATTAGTTCTTATGAAATAATAAGTATAGGGGACACATTCAGGGATATCCCGAGCGGTGATATTGTGGATTTGTGTTATAGGGTGGTGTCTCATACACCCATATTTTTATTATTTAAATTACAGACAGCATAAAGGACAAATTTCGCTGTATATAAAATTATAATCATTCAAAAAAATTGAATTTTTCGACAACACAAAAACTCTTTGGTCTTGTGTATTTAAAATAAATGTATTTGTTCATTTATTAATTTTATCATAGATTTTTTCTTTTTATTAAAAAATACAGATAAATAATAAAATATGTAAATGCTTATAAAACATATTGTTGAAAGAAACAAATAATAGAGAAAATAAGAAGATATACAAATTAGTTATATAACTCAAGGAAATTTTATTTTTAATCAATCATCACTATTAAATATTTGTTATTTCAATGAATAAATGGATAAATCAGAATCCTCCTTCCTGCCCGCTAAAATGTTGTATAATTTGAGATGGCTTAGTTCGCAGAGGTAAATTAACGTTAATGAAATTATCGAACCCTAAATTTTAATTATTTTCAAACATAAATAATAAATAGAAAACCTATTATTAATATATATATATATATATATTTAAAAAAAATACTTTAAACTTTCAGTCGAATTGTTCAATAGGTATTAAGGCATCTGACTTAAACACGTTGTCCTTAACAAAGCAGTTCACATCTATACACAATACATATATCCTTCTCGATAGTCGAAGTTATATATATTTCAGAATCAATTATTCAGTTTTAAAATTTGATACTTTTAACCTGTGTATCATTTTTAATGTTCTTAGAATTCTTGTAAATAGGTTGAATATAAAAATGTTATAATTTTCAACGAATGAAATATTTATAAATTAATAGTTAGATAGCATAGGGGTGTGAACTAAGCTATTTAAGTTTTTCAAGAACAAAAAACGAAATATTATTATATACTTCATTGAAATTTTCATTTAAGTTTGCCTTCTAATTATTAATATACATATAATCATCTTTTCTAGGAAAATGATTGAATTTTTATATTCGACCTACTTACCTTAACTCCAAGAATAAAAATGATACATTGGTTAATAGTATTATATTTCAAAAATTAAAAAATCCATTTTTGAATTAAATATATAGGTATAAACCTCGACTACTAAGAATGATAGACACATGTATTCTGTATAAGTGTATACATTTTTGTACAATATGCCAAGGTTAGGTTAGGTGTTACACACCTCAACACCGATTGAACAATTTGACTGAAAGTTATTAATTATAAATACTTATAAATCATTTAAATACTTTAGAGTTGAAATCTTCTCAGGATGACTTTGTGAAACTCCAATAGAAAAAAACACTGTTCCTACCAGTGCCAATTATACATGTTGATCAACCATTAGAATAAAAATAACATGGCTGACAGTAAAATCCCTTATTTCTAACCGGCAAAACTTGTGGATACTATATCGAAGAATATCGACGAATTTAATATATTAAACACAAATACGAATACTTTTAAAAATTATTCCGAATACTTAGAAATACTTTTAAGTTTTATAATTTTTTAACTTTTAAATAATTTTTATTGCACCTTCAATTAAATCTAGTTATCAATACATTACTATTTTTTAATATTTAAAATTTATTTTACTTACAAAATAGTCAATAAAACATACAATTTTTTTTTTTATTTTTTTTATTTATTATTATTTTTTTTTTTATAGCTTTTAGTATGTACTATATAGCTCAACAATTATAATAAATACATTTATACATATAAACATATAAATATACATACATACAAAGATAATAGTAATAGTAATAACAACAATGACGGTAATAATAATAATGATAATAATAACAATGATAATAATAATAATGACAGTAATAACAATAACAATAGGAAAGAATAAAAAATAGATAGTTATATGATAAAGCCAGCTTCCAAGATATATGAATTAATTAGATTTATAACTAGTTCGGATTTAGAATTAAGAATTGAAGGGATATCGATTGAAATGTTTAAAGATTTAAGGGCATTGAATAAAGATAAGCGCTGGTTGGATAGAGAAGGACAATTTAATAGGATGTGTTGGAGGTCACAAATATTTTCATTTTGGTGCAAGGTACATAGAGGGGAGTCATTGAGATTTAGTTTAT
Source organism: Schlechtendalia chinensis (assembly GCA_019022885.1). NCBI lineage: Eukaryota > Metazoa > Arthropoda > Insecta > Hemiptera > Aphididae > Schlechtendalia > Schlechtendalia chinensis. The sequence continues at coordinate 38,075,008 of CM032339.1, forward strand.
ATGCGTGGGCGGGTAAAAGTGAATTGTACTATGCGTAACCGATTGAAACAAACAATGGAACGTCTTGGCAAATTTAAACTATTGAACCAGACTTTGTTAGGTATTCTAGGTGAAATATTTTTGAAATTGGCAGCAAAGTTACCAGGCAGATTTTTCCAGTAGGTATCCCAAAGACTAGTTGTGTGCCGTCGTAGGCTAGAAATAAAATCAGTCCAAGGAATTTGTGCAAAGGAGGGATATATGAGACTAGCAGAACATCTGGCTAAATGGTCAGCAACCTCATTTCCATGTATTCCAGAGTGACTAGGGACCCATAAAAATTTGATGGTGAAATTTTTCTAATGGAGATGAAACAAAACAATTATAATACACTTGTACACATGCAGATATTTTATTTGTCAACAATGTATCAATATGTTTTATTACTTCAAACAACCAACATCATAAAAAAATAAGAGGATAAAGTGATTAAACACCAGGATACACCCTCCCTAAATACACCATCGTATCTATAGTGTATTTGGCTTATAAAATGTGACCACACAAAAGACAGAACTTAAAAATCCCTTTATGGGATTTTTTGAGACCGTTTGCTGGGCGTACCTCATAAAAGACCCCAAAACCAAAATGTTTCCCTTCGGTATGATGAAACCAATCACTAACAGGGCCGGAGTTATAGCGAGACCGAAAAAATGATATGAGTGGGATATTTTTAGTATGATACACACAGATGTATTCTCTACAGATTAGTGATATTATATATCATATGATAAAAAAAAAAAAAAAAAAAACAGTCGAAGGTCGACTGCGTGTAATGTTGACGTCCGGGCTACCTTTGTCGCTATACGCTGGCTATTTAACTCCCTGGCGAGTAGTAAAACCGGTGTAATCATTATGGCTAGCAAAATCACTAGTGTTCAAGCGAATAGTGAAATAATTGCCGTTTAATTATTACGTTACGACCAACTTCTTGTTGCACGTGGAATGCACCGAATGCGTGTGCGACACTAGCGAGCCGGCGAATTCAATCGCTCAAAGTAATCGGACAGGTCGGTACGCGCTCAGGGTAAAATCGCCCAACGCAACCGAGGCTTAAATTGGCGGTCACCCCGCGCCATTTTTCATCTCGGCCAGGTTCTGGAACTGGTGCAACGACTTGACGTTCGCCGCTTGGTCTGCCGTGGCCACAAACGTGTTGCGCTTGCCGTTTTGTACTTGCAACGCACCGATGGAACGGACCAGCTGCCGCCAATCGTTTTCGACGTCCAACGGTCGCTAAGCGGGCGCTGGCACTTCGCGACGATCGTCGTGGTCCGCAGTGTTGTAGTCGTCGTAGTAGCGGCGGTCTTGCCGGACAAGCAGGGCGCTCGCGTTGAACCGGCCACACCACCACCGAATTGTCATCACGTTCATCTCGGAGCCAGTATCCTCCTGGTTAACGTGTGTTGTGCCACAGACGTTAAATGTTATGTTGTCGTTGACTTGATACCGCATCTTGCTCACAACTTCTCTGTTCCCGTCCACACACGCCTCCATTGTCGTCTCCCTGCGCAAGGTCGCGCAACGCAAAAAAAAAACAATAAAAACTGGCGATTCAAACCAATGTCTGATTTTTGAGCGAAACCAAATTTCACTATCCGAATTTCGTGCATCAAAATCCGTATTTGACGATTTAGCGTAGTCACATCAAAGCTGTGTTGTTGTACGGCTCAAGGCGGAACACGCATGCAAATTTGCCGAATTTCGATATCGTAGCATGCAAAAAAAAAAAAAAAATCCGCGGACTTGTCGTCGACGTGTGTTTGTCTTGCGTTTATCGATTTTAATGAAAACCGATGATCGTACGAATAGGACATTACTGTCTTTTACACACGTCGACGGCTACTATTGTATCACCGGAATTAGCATTGTCGCATACCCGCCTGGTTGTTGTACAGCTCGATGTAGATGTGGATGTGTCCAAATATTTCGAAATACGATATTTCTGTGCTTTTATATATAACGACAAGAAACAATATATTGGTTTTTTTTAACAACGTGTTAAATGTTTTGTATTGTTTAAATTGATACGTTTGTCAACCATGTATGTGATTTTATTGTTTCGAGTTAAAACAATTGATAATATCGGCATGTTTCGTTGGGAAAATTTGCTAACAATTTCTCTACGATGATCCTCGTGAAGAAAACAAAACATATGGGTTCACCGCGCAAGAGTTTTCGTCAAGAAGACTACGATAGGATGTGAGCAGTTTCGTGTCTTTACGATTGTTCACGAGTCAGGTATCTTTTGGTTTCTTTTTACGGTCGGTGTAAATTTACTACATTTTATATTAAGGTAATTGCATGACGATGCGTCTAAGAGCGAGATTGGTTGACTATTTGTACCGTCCCAGGATCAAAGTAATTTATTATATTTTATATAATAGTTTGTGAACACTTATACCGACTTTGTAGATTATAATAGGTACTTATAATCTTAGTATTTTCTCAGCACGTCGCCGGGTATTCTAGTTTCGTCGGAATTCGTGAACCAGAGTTATCGTATATATAGTTGTTGTATACATAGCAGGGTTGTTGGACAGTTTGCAGTGATGGTCGCGACACAATTTGATTGGAAGGCGATATCGACGTCTACTTTTATCCTAAGTCAAGCATCAAAATATTGTATTTTTTTATTTTCGTTTTTGGCATAGGAAATTGTTGTATATATGTAGTCGTAGGTGCATATGTAATTTTTATATATTTTTATAAAAATTGTATGATCCGTGGGATACAGATGGTATTGTCCTATTTCTGACAAGCATCTATGAAATTTGATTTTTGGAGTTAAAAATTATTCAATATCAGCATTATTATACAGAAAAATATGTAAACAACGCCTCAACGTTGTAACTTGTGTAGTAAATCTACGATAAGTATCTTTTCTTTTCGCGATGGACTTCGCCGGGTGGACTACGATCGGATGTGAGCAATTTCGAGACATGTAACGTTTGTTCACTAGTCAGGTATGTGGTTTAATTTACGGTCGATACATTTTTACTACACACGGTATCTAGGTAATCGTCAGGCGATGTGTCTACGAGCGTGATCGCCTTTCGCTATATACGTCAACGATTACTTGTGTTTCGGCGGAATTCTCGATTCAAAGTTGTCCCACCACCGCCGTATCGTTGTACAGCTTGAGGTGATGAGCGCGAGAAGAATCGTTGAAACACGACATCATAGCGCATATAAATGAATAAATATTGGCGCTTGTCCTCTACGTTTGTTCGCCGCGCGCAAATTATTTTTTGCCGCGCTAAATACATGTCACAATGGCGTATTCAGGATATTGAAAGGGGGAGGATAAATTAAAAAAATGAGCAACAATTTACACTTATATATTTTTTTATTTTTATATCGATTGGTTAGGCTAAAATATTTAAATTTAATAACATTCATTTTGACAAATTACTATCAAACAAATCGATAAGAATTAAAAGTATTAATCCGTAGCATGTTTTTCAAAGGAATAAAATTTACTATATTATTACGTTTATATGAACAATGTGGTGGGGGAGAGGGGTTCATGTCTCAATAGACACGCTATTGATATCTGTTTTTTTTTTTTTTTTTGATTGAAAACCTGCAAACTGTTAAATATATTTCACGATAAAAAGAAATGAGCCGTTTAAAATTAAAGACAATCGTAGGAAATGACTCAACAGTTACGAGTCTACTATATGCCTAAAGAGCATCACTTAGTTTTGGTTTAATACCCAATGGTAAATTTTTAACATTCATTATTGATGCGGTAGCACCTGTATCGATTACGAAAGAACAATTAAAATCATTTATTTTGCCTTGTATTTCAAGTCGCAAACCTTGCTTGAATGTCGTCGTGTGTGCAATAGGATTACATGTTGTAATGAAACCTTTTACTGTATCATCATTTTTTTTATCGTCTACTACAAAAATATTTGAATTATTATTATTACTAACTTCTATTTTACAAATTTTTCTTCATGCTTGTCGAAAATATATCAGATTTTGAAATAACTATGCCGTTGAATTATACACCCATTGATTAACCTTCAAAATGAAATAATTAAATAATTATTTATGCATGAGAAATGAATACAAAAAATATAGCTGTTCCTAAAAAACATTTTTTTAAAACTCTCCCGTTACCAACAAGTAAAACTATTATAATTAATAATATTAAATTATTTTATTGTTCTTTTTACTATTCGAATATCGAGTACCTAAAGGTTACGTATGTATATTTACGTAAATGAGTCTTTTTTGTTTTAGCAATTCATCATCCATAATCTGGCCAACTACATTCGTGTTGTCAACGTAATTTGTATTATACGATATTATAGTACAAAATAACGATATTAAAACGGTCAGTTGTAATTTTACGGCCGTAGGTGAAAGTTGTGAATTTTGAATTTCATAAACTTTACTAACAAGCCGACGAGTTAATCATTTTGGACGTATCTCGCAATCATGTCGACGAACAGCAAGTCTGATGCTGGCGAGAACGACGGAGGAAACGCCGAACAGCCTGAACGCCCAGAGACGCCAGATATGGAATGTTCGATTTGTCTGGATGAAATAACAGACGTGTGTCGCACAAATATGTGTAGGCATTTGTTCTGTTATAAATGCCTGAGACAATGGTCGGCGATCCAGTCGTTTTGTCCAATGTGCAAAAGGGATTTCAATAGAATACATCATTCGTTTACCGAACACGGGCTGTACCAAGTACACAACGTTTCTGCACCAACGAGCGATATTTCTACGAGTGAACCCACGCGGCTACTCACTGGAATGACAACTCGAAGAATTATATACCATGCAAATGAGTGGGCCGAACCACTATCCGACTTGAACGGTCATTTCAGAGGCGTAAACTCCCGTTTCTTTAGAGAGAATCCGGAACAGACGATCAGAATGCATCAGTTCATCCGCAGAGACGTATCTGTCCTGATGTCACTTCGGAGAAACGAGACTGTTGGTCGGTTAAGTGGCCACCAGGTATTAAATATAAACGAAGAATTCGTAACGAATTTAATAACAAGTTTACTTACCGTTTTCGACATTTTGGATGGATATATGGTAGACATGTTACAGCCTTATATCGGACGTGACTCACAACACTTTTTTCATGAACTTTACAATTTCGCCAATAGCCCTTATGACAATGCGGTCGATTACGACCTCAACGTACGTTATTTAGGAGGCGTAATCGATATGTCGAATCCCGAGCAATTTGAAGTTTTGAGAGGAATACAAAACGCGACGAGGGTGTTGAGAGATATCGATACTGTTGCAGTGGGTTCAAATGTCAAAGAGAATATTGATAGTTCTGAAGTTGAATTTAACGATACCACTTCACGACCGATTGAAACGTACGAATTGCCTCCCGCAGGCCAACCGTTTACATCGACTGGGATTCGAGATGCATTAGGACGACTGAGCAATAGGAATAACCTTACCAGCCGATCTTATAGCACAAGTAGGTTTAGAATTCTGGATTGTCCATCGTCCGACGAAAATTCCACTGGTGACGTTCCACCTGTGAGCAAAACGATCTGTAGAAAGAGAAAAAGACGATTCGAGATAAATCAAAGTAAAAAAATGAAGAAATCTACTGACCAACAGCAGAAAACTGTCCGGAAGCGGAAAACTCATTCGGAATTCTCATCGTCAGAAGATGAAGACGTTTAACTGGAGAATCGCCTATCTTTTGGATCGAATGGTGCTGTGTGGCAATTAACATTAGTTTTGCTATGAAAATTGCAAGCAGCACATTGATGAATTAAGAATTGTAACGGAACACAACACATGCAGGAAGAAAGTATGTCGATCTTTCGGAATCAACGTAAACATATAGTATTACTGTGGCCTACACGGTCGTTCGTTCACCGTATAAATTGATATACATTTATGTGATTAAACAATTTGTGTATTATTTGATAACCTATAGTTGTTGTCCATGAACAAAATGTGATTGGATCGTTAATGTTTAAGTGTACCCCTTTGACGGAATGTAATTTTTACAATGTATAAATAAGTGATGAATAAGACATATTCTTTGATCAAATAAATTGTGTTTAAATTTATTCGATTTATATCTATTTGTGTAAATAAATGCAAAAAAAATATTCACATTTGATCTGCGTATTTATTTTTGTACGTTATAGTAATTTTAAGTATTAATTTTCTTAAATATTTTATTATTCGTATATAGAACTATTTATCTTTAGGTTAAGTTAAGAATTATTCATCCTGACGATACTTCAATTAAACGAAACTGGTGGTCGATTAAATTCCCTTCACTTATTTTGTAGAACCATAGAACACGTAACGTGTTTAATAAAAAATTTAATTTCCGTTTGGAAAATTATGGATGGACACGTTACATGGTTTTTTCGATCGTCACACACTACGTTTTTGCCATGAAGTATACAACTTCGTCAATAATCCTTATGAAGGTTCGGTCGAGTTACGACCGTAACGTAAGCTATTCCAAACGAATAATCGATTTGCTGATTCCCGAAACTGTTTTACTGGATTCATACAACGAAGAAATTATTGAGACCACCGATGTGAGGTGAACTCCATCGGAAGTTGTTGTATTCAATTCTGCCAGCGACGAATTTGACGTTAAAATTATCGATTTTACTTCCCGTTCGATTGAAACGTGCGAATCGTCGTCTTTCGCAAATCAACCCCATCCATATCGACTGGTATTCAACATTCAATAGAACGACCGAACAATAGATATACTCCTATGAGCCGACGTTTTTATAGTGGAGAGACGGGGCTGTGAATTGTTTATCGTCCTACGAAGAAGCAGTCAGTGACGAGCAAACTGTTAGCAGAACAATCTGTGGAAAGAGAAAAAGACACATCAAGACGAACACAAAAAAAAAAAATTAATAAAATTACAGTCAAACAGCAGAATATTGTCCAAAGGCGATCTCATTCAGAATTCTCGTCGGACAAAGATGTTTTACAGAACAATTGCGTGTCCCATATACATGTGTTCCATAAACACAGGACACTGCGGATGCCTCAAAATGACGGCTATTCGTCGACCGTATATTTCCATATACACTTATAATTTATATGATTAAACAATTCCATGAACAAAATGTGATTGAATTGTTAATGTTTAAATGTACTCTTTTGTCAGAATTCATTATCTACAGTGTATAGACAAATGAATATAAATAAGACATATTTCTTGTTTAAATGATTTTCATTTTTATTATTAGTGTAAATAAACGTAAAAAAGAATATACATGTATGATCAGCGTATATATTTTTAACTGTTAAAATTATTATTATTTTTTAAAATATTTTATTACACTTATTTATATATATATATATAAATGTTTATCATTAGGAATTCGTAAGGCTAAAAACCAAATTCGTACGGATTTGCAAAAGTTTCCCTTACACGTTTCAATAAATTCAAGTTTATTGAGTTTGATAAATAATTTTTTAGTTTGATAAATAAATTTTGTTCGATACATATTTTCATACATATTATATTACTGTACCGTACAAAAACCGAACGCGTAGTTCGCTTGAATTTGCCTAGTCTTACGTTTCCGTCGTGTCCTGTTGGTTGTCGAGTTAAAAGCGAATTGGTCGACGTCTGACCTACGAATGTTTATTGAGGAATTTTTACATTATTCATCGGTCTTTCCGCCGCGTATGCTAGTGGAACACGGTGTTAAAATCTTCACGAAAACGGAGATATATTTTTGTCGTTGCACTGCGTTTAACAATAGTATCGACGTTGAAAATGTCAAATATGAATTAACATTTTTTTCTGGAAGATTTTGAAATAACTATAACGTTGGACTATAATGTTGTATCCCGTAAATGTAAAATCATGTGGGTCGCGATAGGTTTTCATGGGTGAATTTGGGTCGTGGTCCTAAAGACATCTAGAACCACTGACGTTGAGCATTATTTCCTGCCGTGCGATAGGAAGGTAGGGCAATCGTTGCTCAATTATTCGTTGTTTCGTATTTTCTCTTTTTTAAATTCGAAATGAAGACCATTTCATGCAGTGGTGTATTTAGAATTTTGTTGCTCTAGGTACACATTTATGTGTTGCCCCTTCTGACTTCCTTACTGCGTGTAAAAAAAAAATGCTTTCCCAAGCAATTTTCTGAGACATACATAACCCCTTCACTTTTAAGACATATATTAATATTTTATGTAAAAGTAATAATAAATAAATTATATAAATCAATATTACGTTAATGTTCATTTTTAATGCTTACAATGTTTATAACTGTATAAAATAATAACATACAATTCATTATAGGGTATATACAGGGTGTTAATGCCTGATAATATTTATTTTCCATACTGTGAAAAACATCAAATATCGAATATTCAAAATCAAGTAGTAATATTATTCAAACGAACCCTTTAAAAATTTGCTGCTACCAAAAATGCGATTGCCGGGGCAATTGCCCCCCACCCTATCCCCTTCTAAATACGCCACTGATTTTATGTTGAATAAAGTCGCATTCCATCCATCAATGACCACTAGCTGCCACCGGATATAATTATTTGTAATGATGGGTGTTTTTTTTTTTTTTATTTTGTGATTGAAACTATTGTAATACAATGTTTTATTGCCAAGTTTTAATGAAATGAACATAAACATTCACGTTCAGCACATTTTATAGTCAATGTTTGGATATTTGATACACGTTTTTTCGAAAAACCCTATCTCAACAATCAAGTATCAGCAATATTATTTAGACATGTCCGCACGTGTACTATGCTGTATCATTGACTTATGTTTTAAAGTTTAATAAAATATTGGTACGAAATTCGTCATTTGTACGTCAACATTTTCAAGTATTTGTATTCTATGTTATTATGTTATAATAACATAATATTTGTATTTCGTATTTATTACGATTTATTCGCCATCTATGTACTACCTTCTTATTTCTCCCGTTTTATCCGTCAACACGTTTTACCGTAAAACGTCGAGTTCCGTTTCCCGATCATCCATCATCGATACGTAGATAACAAAAGAACAAAAGAACAAAAGAATAAAAAGAAAAAAAATAGGCAAAACATTCTCAACGACCATACACGGACGCCCGGCTGCGACTTCGCAAGAGTCTGTCACGCCGTCCGTACCGCAGTTACCGTACAAAACAACCTTGATCTGCCCACACTTAATGTCATTCTCGGAACGGAAAGCGATGTGCTTCGCGATGAAAATGCACACGTTCCGCCGATTAATTAATTCAATTGCCCGTCGACCGTTGCTCACATTCGTAGACACAAAGAATTCCGTCCGATAACGTTTCGAATATTCCATTTTTTACATTTCGCTTACACTGAAGCGCACCCGAACGGCGAAGTGATTGCAACCGTATGTACACGTTCAGCGTCCGTACGTCGAAACGGTATTTAGAATAACTTCATTTTTTTTTTTTTTTGTATCCGGTTTTCTTTTCTTATTCAAAGCCGGGCGGGTCCGGTCGGGTTAGTAAATCGGCCTCGACCACCACGTGTATCACACACGGTCGGTGGCGGGTTTACGGCGAGGTCTAGGTTAGGTTGGACCGTTCCTCCATTCCTCCCCCCCACCGAAAAACGACAAAAACGACAATAAAAAAAATAAAAAATAAAAAAATAAAATAAACCAACAACGTGCTTATGGCCAACACCGCGCCGCGGCAACGCGACCTCGACCCGACGCGGGCATCGCGGAGACATCGCGCGTTCAAGGCGAGAAACGCTCTCGGACTGGAGAGACGGAGACGTCCCCGCGGGCAAACGTGCGTCGTCGCGCTCGGGTCCGGTTCGCCCGTGCGAGTGGCCGCGACGACACACGTCGTCTAAAAACCGTACGACGACGAGGTGCCCCGAACACGAACGCGACGCGCGATATCCGTCCGCGCGGTCTTCGGCGTGAGACGACAACGCGACTGCGCGCTCACGCGTCAACGGCGCGCGGCAAGCTCCGACGATTGTTGTGCCGCGCTCGCGGTAATCTAATCTCGGCAACTCGCGCGGGCGCGTGTAACGAACCCACTCGATGACGGCACACGGAACGGCGATATGCGTTATGCCCGTCGCCGAACTCGGACGCGCGCGCCGCACGACGATTGCCGCACCGAAGCCGACGTTTGCCGCTCCGCCGCCGCGGTCCAGCCTCGTGCGTTAACGAAAATCGGTACGTTCCAAGGCAATCGCGCCCGGGACCAGATGATTCGATCCGACGACGTGACGCGCCGTGCCTGTTGAAACTACGGGTATGAATCTTATGTCGACGTTACACGACGATTAATCGTCGCGGCTAATCCACATGCATGTATATATATATATATATATCCGACTAGCCGTGCCGTTGGTCGTGGACCATCGCGGTGTCCACGTGCGTTTCGTTTCGGCCGCGAAATCGCGTGTGCCCAGACACGGACAAAACGCGATTTTTTCTTTTTTTTTTTAGCATATTTTTTTTATTATTATTCAACAGTCTTAAATCAGCTTGTAAACAAAAAAAAAAAACTATACGAAATATCGTAATTCCGGTGAATGTTTTTCGACAAATTTAACGTTTTTTTTTTTTAATATATTTGTCTTAGTCTATGAGTTTGTTTGCATTACACATATACATCCACGTTCTAGACTCGTAACAATATAGTAGCTTATACCTGCAAATTACGTTATCTAAATTAACCAGTTATGTATGTATTCTATTTGAATTAATCGTAATTATTTTAATGGGTATCTTGTCAATGTGTTTACCACACACACACACGAGTATATCACATAGATAACAGTTATGAGTTCCTTTCCGCAATATCGTTTACAACAATATAATTTGTATTAAAATTGATATCACTTAAAACTTGTATTTTTCAAACTTCATATCTGACATTCAAGACCTGTATCATAGTTATTCAGATACATTTTTACTTAAACGTCCGTATTATTCCATATCTTAATCCGTATTATTTCAAAACGGAACTGTAACGTCCTTCATTCGCTACACGCTGCATCTGTGTTTGAACTATGACAATGAACGATATGAACAGATTTACGTGGTTTGGTCTGCGAACCGGGTCTCAGGTACTTTGTTCGTTTGAATATTTTATTGTAACCGCGCGGTTAAAAAATATTAAACGTAATTTGTAATTTCAAATGAACAACTACACAGTTAAAATGTAATTATAATTATACAAATTACCTACGGTACCTGAGTTGTGCATACCTGCGTTGCCTATACGTGTTTGATTGATATTACACTAATTGATAGGTCCGTCTATCAGGAACTAGGAATGGATGAGGTGGATCATTTTTTCTCAGGCTATTGACACAATTTTCTCTTTCACAATGCACAAAAAATAAATGTTTTTTTTAGATTTGAATTTTGTTCTGCCTACATTACAGGTTTCTAACAATACTATAGATCTCGCTTCATCCCTAGAGACATCGAAAAACCATTGGAAGTTGACTGGTAATTTAACGTGTTTAATTGGAGGTTCTCTGTTTTTTTTTTTAAGAAGTACCAACAAAATACGAACTTGTCATCATGACCGGGTCATGTAATATGAATTTAATGCTCCGCCTGTGTCTGATGATGATTGTCTTCGTCGTCGTTTCTACGACCACGGCGCAGACCACAATCAAATGTTTCGACCGCAGCTCCAACGGCAAAGACAAGAGGGGAGTGATTTTGGACTGTTCTAATAAGGTCGGCAAGAATAACCCGTACAGCATCGAGAACTGGATACGTTACCACGCGTTCTACGACGACGGTATATTGGCCAACCGCGTACTAACACATCAACCTGGAAAACAACAATTTCAAATATGTTTTCGTATTTCCGTCGATGACGTCGTTGAAAAAATTGTCGTTCAAGTACAACAACATATCGACCATCGTCGATCAGGCGCTTTCCAAATTGCCGGCTCTTGAAGAACTCGACTTGAGTTATAATTCGCTGGAGAGTAAGTCAGTTATTATAAAATACTGCCTGTTATATTAGATATTTCTACAAAAGTGTATTCGAGTTACATACAAATAGATACTTTTAAAGGTCAAGTGATATTTTTTCCCAGTTGATTTATCCCCAAAAAACGTCCTTAACAGATATGAGTATATATAAACGTTTTATAGTATGTATATATATAGTGTATTCAAATTATAATTATTTCATCGAATAAAATTTCAAGAAATTGTAAACAATCGTTAAAGATCTTTGTTTTCAAGTGTGATCAATTTGCTAATATAAATATGATAATAATTCATATCTTAAGGTCTTTAACCAGACTTTCAAGGTTAAACATTAATCAAGCAATCTATTAAGTTATAGTTAATTTTCGTACCATTTTACTTAACCTTGAATTTTATATTAGCTTAATATTTTAACTCAACTTATTTTCCTTTACATTTATGTCGACGTAACTAATTATTTTTTTGATTTTAAAGTCCTAACAAGTTACCGTATTGTATTGTTATATTTTGTTAGTATTCGGTTAAGTTTCAATATAGACATAAATTTCAATATTGATTTTGTATATAATACTTATAAATACAGGGTGATTACAAAAGAATAAATCGGTTTCAAAAATCTGTATTTTCTAAGTAGTACAAGTTATAAAGCTGCGCGACCTCTTAAAATGACCGCTATAATCTCAAGTTTTTTTAGGTTACCGCTAAAAAGCGCTTATTACCAAGGTAAGAGCTGTTATCACTCAGTTATTGATTTCGCGAACTTCACGATGGTGACAGCTCATCAATAATCGTTTTGCGTATTGCAATATGCGAAAAGTGAGTTTGTTACGGTTATGCAACGGGTTTTTCGTCGTCAATATGGCATTGATCCATCAAACACGTCGAGTATCTTACGCTGGTATCGGCAGTTTCTCGAAACTGGTTGATTGTGTAAAAATAAGTCACCTGACCGTCCGCAAGTGTCTCAAGAGGATGTTGTTTAAACAGCTTTTGGGCGTAGTCAAGAAAAATCTATGAGATGTGCTAGTAGAGAACTCGAAATTCCACAACCAACTGTGTGGAAGGTGTTGAGGAAACGTTTGATGATGAAGCCTTACAGACTGCAACTCGTACAGGTTACTCATGGAGGACACATTGAACATTTATGATATGTTTTATTTTTAAAAAAACTTCAAGTTAAAGTGGTCATTTTAAGAGATCGCGCAGCTCTGTAACTTGTATCGTTTAGAAAATATAGATTTTTAAACCTACTTATTCTTATGTAATCACCCTGTATATATTTGGTCTCAATCTACATTAATAATTAAATAATTAATAATATTAATTTATTCAAAGTGTTTATTAACTTATTTAGTTTAAAAAAAGTTTATGTAACTCAATAAAATTATATTTAAAAAGATTCCAATAATTTGCCAGGTATAAGCATCACAAAATTTACATTTTACACAAAATACATGTATTATTTTTTTATTTCTGTAGAATTCAGTATGTACTATTAATTAATTATTAAAATTCTAACAATTAACAATTAATGGAAACGCGTATCTTTTAGAAATATTATTTTCGCAAAAAATTAATTGGAAAAACTGTCTTATTACGATACTTTTAAACATCATTTCAAATACTAAAATCAAAAGTTGACATTTAATACACAAATTCGATTTTTGTCTGGTAAATCTGAAATAGCTTAAACTTGTATTTATAGGAGATAGAAACATTCCGAGATGACATAATCTTTTTTAAAACTATATTTGAGAAATAAGGACTATAATTTGTTTAAAATTACTCGTATAATACTACGATATTTGTTTATCGACCGATATTCCATTCATATAAAATGATAATATTGTATTTTATACATGTAAGTACCTATATTATACTTACGTACGAAAAAAGTTCAAAAATATATTGGAAATGTTTTAAGAGTATAAGTATTTTAAAAAATTATTCAATACTTATATGATTGTGATCTTATTAGTATTGAATAATTGTTATTGATGAACACAATTAAAATGTCTTCGAATACGTTTAATTATTATAACACCGGCTGTATATTAGCGTAAATCTTATTACATGACATTTAAGCTTTATATAAACCATAGTTATAGGTAAATTAAATTATTGGTATAATATGCTTAAAATCAGAAGTTCCCTCTTGAATATATGAGTCAAAACAAACGATCAAAAACATAATGTAGATATATAATATTTCCAAGACACCAAATAGATTAATAAATCGTATTGTCATCAATGCAATTGAAATATTAAATAAGAAAGTAATTGTGTTATACGATTGAACGTCTTACACGTATCTATAACTTTGACCTACTTGATCGTTTAAATAATAATTTTGTCGACTATGTTTCAAATTAAATTCAAAGTATAATATGATTTTGATTTTCGACACGTTTGATTATTAATTGTTGATGATTTACTCGATTTAAACACCATTATTCTATAAACGTTATTAGTGTATAGTAATAATTAAATATAAATCGTAATTTATTCAATTTATGGAAAACAGTTTTTTTATATTCGTCAGCCCTTTATGTACAATTGAGTTTAGAGTTATTGTAAGTCTGTGACCTCTGTATAGGCTAGAGTACAGACGTAACGACAATATTTTTATTCTTATGAAAATTCAAAAACGCACATGTAATTTTTTCATAAAACTAATGTGGAACCATAAAATTTGAAAAATAAAAATACTTCGATATAAATACGAATAATCTTCACTCGATGTATTCGTATGCCATTTTAATTATCGATTATAGTAGACACATATTTGAAGTATACAAACATATTATTATAAAATTATGTTTCCAACAATTTTCAGTAATTTACTTTTTTGAATATACATATTATTTTCAAATGAATTTATAGAACTTAAACCTAAAAAATTGCGGTACAATAGGTGTTAAGTTCCAGAGTCATAAACTGCAATTGAGGCAAAATAGCGTCGTGAAATAATTATTGGTCTGGTATTTAACATGCCGGTTGAACGAAAACCACAAACGTGTACAACAAGAGGCTATTGATATACACATTCTATATTTCCATATTCCGAGTTCCGTAGGAAAAAAATATATACATACATATAATTTGGTTCCCGTTTTTTTGGAATTAGTATTATTTTTCGCTTCCCTTTTTCACAAATTTAGTAGTTATGATTGTCATTGTATTTGGTGGTATGGTTTAATATAACGCGTAAACGAACTAAAGAATTCGGCCCACACTAATGATGGAAATTTATAGACATCATACCCAAAAGAAATATGTAGTATTCTTTATATCAGCTCTTCTACAGATAAAAACTCATAAGTGTGTGAATTTCCAGACTTAATGTTATTTTGTTGTTTAAAAAAAAAAATTACACAAAAACTTCATACGTAAACCAATATATTTTTAAAATACTAAAGTATTATTTATTCGGATGTATTTATAAATATATTTAAAACATGTATTCGAAATGTTGTATGGACATTTTTTCAAAACACTCTGTATATATATTTATGTGTGTGTGTGTGTGTGTGTTTATATTAGTAAGGAAAATGAAATTCGTACCGAATTTGACCTCTGATACCTTATTTCTTGTTATAACTCAAAAAATGTTGATTTTAAATGCTAAACACCTATATTATTTATTTTATGGATTAATAATTAATTATTTAGGTTAAACAACTTTTAAATCAAACTAGTACTTAGACGTTTTAAATTAATTTAAATATTTTGAACTTTTTATGAAGTTTGGGTTCAGGTTCGATATTTAAATTAAATAGTTTGGTTCGGTTCGGGTTCATTTCAATGTCAAATATCTGGGTTCGTAATATCACTAATATCTATATTAATAATTGATGTCTTTAATTATTTGTAAAATCTTTAAAAATACTCAACTTTTAAATCGAACAGTGAAAGATATTTCATACACATAATAAATATAGTACATTATGAGGCACGACGATTTTTGTTATTAAATCAAAAAGGAGAAATTGATATACATTATAAGGCTTCAGATGTAATTCGATTAAACTTCGGAGTTTCAAGGGGTATGTGATCTAATTAACCGTCGCTAATTGAATGAAAGATCCGTGTGGAGCCCAAAACAACCTATAAACTCTACTAAACTTTCACAACGACCGTGTTTCGAACACACAAACATGTACGTATACACTTTATATACATTACATATAAGACGCAGGAAAAGATTATAAATTCATTGACGGCAAGCCTAGCCGTATTTAATTACGTTCGTTTATATTGCAAGTTAACAATTTAATTACAATCCACAGCGCTGTGCAAATATTAAGCAAAATTACCAACAATCTATACAAGGAACGCGCATGACTTTGTTATTTAGTTCTTATATATATATATATATACGATATAATTAGCAAACGTGTGTGTGTAAATATGAACAGTGCGAATGTACCTAACTATAATATGTAATAATAACAATTTGTTGATTAATTATTTTTAATTATAATAATAGTTCATAAATTATGGTATATTTGTCAAGTTTATACATTCTTTTAATATTCATGTAGTTCAATGGGTTACCATGTTATGTTAATATACCAAATTTTGGTTAGACACTTAAGGAAGAAGATATAGATAGTAATCTAAAGAAAAAAAAAATTATGCTCAATATATTGGATATTTTAATTTATCGATCTATAAAACATCAAATAACATCAAATATTAATAGTATTCGAATGCTAAGCATAACTGCATATTGTCTAAAATATTAAAAATAAACAAAAAATCAATAGTAGTTCGAGTATGAAAAAATCATCATTATTGTCGTTAATATATTGTCATTATTAAAGCGTTTAATGTTTTGTTATGATTTTATGTAATATGGTATATAAATTAATTACGGCTAATAATAATGAACAATGACATAATAATAATAATATTGTTTTTATATAATAAATTATAATTATTTATAATAATTATATATTTGTCTGAAGCATCTTCCATTGTTCAATTAAACAATAGAGTATTTTTAAAGATCTTAAAAGTAATTGAATTCATTATTGCACCAAAATAAAAACTTCACATATTACGATTATAAATAAAAGAAATCTAAAGTTATCTAAAGTTATCTAAAGATCTAAACCTCATAACTTTATCTAATATTGCTATATATATTTTATATACTTTAATATTTTTCAGTAATCTTTTTCATCATTAGAAATGTATTATATTATGTACAGCATATTTAGTCTTTTAATAGGTCTAGGAAGTTTGAATTCAAAGCTTAATTTAGTAATTATTTTAGTTGCATTTTTAAATATTATAAAAGTTTGCATTATTTCTTTTTTTTCAGGTACTTTCCTAACCATTTAGAAATGAATCACTCTTTCGTCGTTTATGTAACAAATTAAATACATTTACTTAAAACATTTTTCTTTTTAATTTTAATATATTTATGTTAGTTTTTGAGTGTAAAAACATCAGAAGTCAATAAGTTTATTGGTATATAAAGTAATACTTTACTGATAGGTACATAAATTAACAAAGTTGCGATAAGTAGCGTACAAATGAATATCATATAGTTTTAAAGAATACTTTTAAAAAATGTAATTAATTAGGTATTAATATCTTATTATGTATTTCATGAAAATAGTTTCAGTAATTTTAACGTGACTTTTAAAATGTATTATTTATCTTAATTTCAAATTTCAAATAAATATTTTCAAACAATACATATATTATATGTATTGTATGGGCACTTTATATTAGCACAATATCGTCTTTTTTACACTTGGAAATTTAGTACATGCATATTTCGCAAATGTTTTATATCATACGTGAATAAACGCACGTAACGAAACGGACGTATGTCGCGAAATCTGTTTGAATATTGCATCACCACCAGGCAAGTTTCTTTCAAATAGAGACATGTCTCGCGGCACGTATCTAACTGAACACATAACCTGTTTTAAACGTATCGATTGGTCGTTGTGAATCGTTCATACTCAATATGATTATATAATATGCCGTGTTATAAAATATTTGTGTACAATAGTGTTTATTTAAATACTTTTATTAGTACCGAATACTTATTGAAAAAATACTTGCACTCACAAGTATTGAATAAGGTTTATTTTAAACACAAGTTTTGGGTAATAAAAATTATTAATTTTTAGACTTTTTTGATAGTAAGTAATATGAAAAAATCATAACTCTACATTAAATAATTGTTAACCTGTAAAAAAAAAGCATCAAGAATGAAAAAACATTGTATATTAGTTTAAAATATACTAGTTATTTGCCACATACTAAAAAAACAAATTAATTCAAATTTTCTCTTCTCCAAAAACACAAATGTAATTTACTTTATATTTTAATTGACAGAAAACTGATCATGTATTTATTTAAACCTCTTGATCCATATTAGCACATATGATGCCAAACATGGTATTATAATACAGTATACACCCAAAACAGTTGGTTTGATGGTTAAACACCTTATATAAATGTATGTCTGGTAATAATTTATTTTCCTGTACTCAATTTTTTTGTTTTAATTCAAAAAAATGTTAATTTAATTATTAAATACCTACATTATTTATTTTAAGAACTAATAGTTAATTATTTATATTAACTAACTTTTAAATCAAACAAGTTGTGTTAAATTAATTTAAATCCTTTATATTTTGTATGGAGATCGGTTCGGGTCCCAAAAATTGTTTTTTGTGGGGGCCGGAAAATAGTTGATTCAGAGGAGAGAGGGGGTGTCACATGGATATTTCTGTTATCAAAGTAGGAATAATTGAAATAAAATGTGTTATTACACATAACCGTTCGTGTGCGCGTTGTTATGTATACACATTCGCATGAATGATGCATTTATAGGAAAAACCCAGAATTCGCAGAAAATATGCGTGGTTTTCAGAATTTCGAGAGGAGGGGCCTACGTGCCCCATTGCTGTCTACGACCCGGTTTTTGTGTGTAGACAAAAACAAAAAATACTCGCTTTCAATTCCCTGAAATTGAATAGTTTGGTTAGATTAGGTACGCTTAAATATATACACATTTTTCATATTTTCCGAGGTTATTGCTGTAACGCTTAATTCTGAACTCCGCTCTATATATCGTACTGTACATACATCTGATTATTAGCTAAATTGTTCTGTTATTTGTGTTTTAGAGTTAATATTTTATTATTTTGTTTTTCGCAATTTTGTTTTTTTAGGCAATGAATTACGTCCGACCGTGTTCCGCAGTTACGACCGGGCAAACGTACGAATCGCCAGCGATGAGGTGGCGCTTAGAATTCTCAGACTCGGATACAATAATATCCATTCTTTGCCAACAAACTGTTTTGAACACTTGACGAATTTGGAAGTACTCGACTTGAATAACAACCCTTTGTTGGTTATCGACCAAAACACGGAAATCTCGTTGGGGTATTTGACAAATCTACAGGTAAACTGTAATCTGTTTATTTTTCTGGTTTGTTGTCCGTACCATGTTTAAAAAAAGGCGCACTCTAAGGCGTCTTTGTGTTTTTGAAAAGAATGAATGGTGATGACGGGGTGCTTATAATAATTTATAAATTATTATTATTCGTTTATACAATATACAAACGAACATTAAAAAAATAAATAAAATATTAAAACAAGATAAAAATACAAACATTACCTTTTCCCACAGAACCAATTCTGGGGTTTATCGAATAAAATTTGGACCACTTATAGACCATTCAGTTAAAAATATAAAATAAATTTATTATAATCTGTATATTCGCTAGGAAAATAATTAATAATATACATAATAATACGCATTTTTATTTTTATTTTTCCAACTTATAAAAACTAAAAGTTAGTTTATAGTGCATATAGTACGAAAATTCATATAGATAAATATGCACTTTAAATTTCGAGTGTGGGTATAGGGTGTATTTTATATCCTAGTGTATACAAAAAAAAAAAACCAAAAAAAATATAATTTGAAATTGTTATCATTATTATTATTATTATTATTATTATTATTATTATTATTATTATTATTATTATTATTATGTAGGCATTTTTTTCAACCTCCATTGGAGTAGAAATAAAAATAAGTATACATTTTAATTATTTATTACATATAAACTATGAAATACATTTTTCAGCTTCTTTTCTACATAATCGTCTCTTACGACTTAGGCACTCATCGTATCGCGGTACGAGTTTTCCTATGCTTGACTCAAGAAATCCTTCCACCTGGTTAATTAACCACTTTCAGAGATTTTCGATACCCACCGTTCACACGATTTACCGTATCCAAACTTCATGGTTACAATACCATAAAGAGCTGACCTTGACCTTGAAATTTGAGAAATGTCACAAGACACTTCGGAAATTGTAAAGCTACGTCTTTCATGAACCACCCCGTTCACTTTTTCGACAATGTCTTTTGTTGCTACAGATTCCTCCCTTGTCCACCCTCATCATGAAAATCAGTGCATTCTTCTTTAAATTTTCTGCACCATTTTTGTACACAATCGTCATTCATAAAGTTGTCGCCTTAAACATTACTCATGCAACGATGAATTTCGGCTACAGAATGCCCTTCAGCTAAAAAAAAACGAATAACTGTATGCAGTTTATACTTGACGGGCGATTCAATCATGTTTAAAAAGTTACGCGTATGTAACATGACAATAACTGATTAAAAAATGTTCATAAAGTAGTTTATAATACTGTAAGACCTATTAAATGACTGCATATCGTCGTTTGAGTATCGTACATTGTTCTTATCTGGCGGCTTATCGGAGGTTAAAATAAAAATAGTCGATGTATTATTTTTTTATTTTATTTTTATTGCTATTAATTTTATATTGTGCAATGAATGGGATATTTTGTAAAAGAAAAAAAAAGAATTTTGTGTATTTAAGGTACTATTTTCAACTCTGTGGTATGTAAATAAATAGGAAAAGAGACGGAGTTTGATTATTTTGATTAATGGCGTTAGAAATATGAAAACTCATGCGATACGTAATGATTTTAGAGTAGGATTTTCTCTTTCTACCCTCAATTTTCTCAGTTGTTTTTAGAACTTAGTAACTTAAGAATATTTTTTGAATTCTTGGGATTTATCAATCGCAAATCCAAATCATATTTAGGTGTGTGTATTTAGGTCGTAACGACGTTATTCATCTTTTTCCACAATATAATTGTTTAGCATAAAAGTAAAAAACTTCTAAACCAAGTATTATAAAACCCAGAAATTTAATATCCTTATAAATCCGGCGAGAATTGAAATTGGTCTTTTTTGAATGTATCTTATAATGATGAGAAACTGACAAAGCATCTTGCCACCGTTTTTATCCGTCTTTCTCTATCACCTCCGCCGGATGTCATAAAACTTTTTTTTTATACACATTTCAGGTGTTGGATTTAAGCAACACGGGTTTGTCGAAGTTTTACACGGATACGTTTTCCCAGATATCCAACGTCAACACGCTGTACCTGAACGGCAATCGATTTCGGGAAA
The DNA here is from genome assembly GCA_019022885.1 of Schlechtendalia chinensis. Classification (NCBI taxonomy): domain Eukaryota; kingdom Metazoa; phylum Arthropoda; class Insecta; order Hemiptera; family Aphididae; genus Schlechtendalia; species Schlechtendalia chinensis. The sequence goes on from CM032339.1 coordinate 38,096,502, forward strand.
TACCGAAGGAAATCCGGCATATGCCGCTCGCGTACCTGAACGTGAACGCCAACCCCATCGGTCGTCTGGACAACGAGTCGTTCGTCGGCCTGGACCGACTTCAACAGCTGATGGTCAGTGGTATGCCCAACTTGACCGACATCGGGGCCGGCACATTCGTACCGTTAAAGAACCTCGTGACACTGTACATCTCTCACAACCCCGTACTGTCAAACATCCATTGCGATGCTTTCGTGGACCACGCGACTACTCAATGGTCGTTGAGACAAGTGAGTGCGTGTGATAAATATGTAAAATTAATTTCTTTTAACCTTAGTTTGTTGTGTTTTTTTTTACAATCGACATTTTAATATTTTATTCTATTGCATTAAAATACAAAATGAAAAAAAATAAGTAAATCCCAAATGATACAAAAATAATTAGTTACAAATTACTATTGTTAACTAGTGCCTTTACAGTATGCCAACAAGGTTATTATAATATCAGATAAAGGAGTAAAAGGATTCATGGTGATAATAAAATTTAAACAAAGTTTTTCACTAAAAAATGTTGGGGCCTCTAAAGTCATATTTTCTAACATTTGTGAAATTAATTTTTGACACGATTTGTCTTCCGTTAAAATGAAATGATAATTTGGTCATTAACTTTTTATTGTCACTAACATGAATATTAATTTTTTGTGGGTACTTCACACAGCTGGTCGGGTAGACTTCATCGATATGCTTCGGCAATTGAAAATGTCTTCCGATTTATGGTGAAAACCCATCTTGATATCCCCAAGTTATTGGGAACAAATTATGGTTTTGCGTTATTGAACTTAAGTGATCTTACCATCATTAATCGTATTTTATACATTGATTCGATTATCATAAATTGTTTAATTCTTTCCAGCACAGGGCAGTGAATTAAAATTGTACCTAACAATTCTTCAATAATAATAAATATTGATAAATCTCATGCCATCTAGCGGTATATGAACTAACCAGCTATAGTGGTTAGCACCGCTAACCACTAATTGCGATAGAAGAAAAAAATAAGTGGAAAAATTAGGTGGTCAACAGTACTAACCACCATGCCGGAAAGAGTTAACCGGTGCTCTATTTTTGTCTCCTATGATCTAAATTTTTCAACGTAACAAATAAGTCACGAATAAAAAAAAAATTATGATCTTATTGTCCTTTTTCCTGCTTCATAGCCAGGTTAGACTACGATTAAGGTAAAATCAATTTCTTCTGATTTCCTTTTGGCTGGTACTATTTTTTTTCGATGATAACACGCCGAATGAAAGGAAACTGGATGTCCGAATTTTTGTTTATACTCGTATTTAATTACACTTTAGATTTACGCACTATTTAGCTCTGCGAATTAAAAATGTTTTATTACCAAATCACACCTGCTTTCTCAGAAACGAAACTTTTTTCATGGATGTAATGTTGTAATGAACATATAATAAAATATAAATTTTATGACGTGTGAAATGTTTTTTATGTCAAAATCAATTTAAAATGTTTAAGTATTGTCTATTATTACGTATTTTCTTATACGTACAAAAATCCAACCATTCCGATAAACAATTTTTTTTTTACTTTTTCATTTTGTGCATACTTTACAGTTGTTCATAAGTGACACCAATCTGACCAGTATAGATTCAAAACTTTACCCTTGGGTGAAGCTCGACCTATTCGACGCCAAGAGTAATCGATGGACGTGCGACTGCCGATTATCGTGGTTGGCAAATTATATCAACGAGACGTTCGCCAAAATACCCGAAACGCTTCTCTACTATCGGTAAATTGGCTACTTATATACCTACATACTAGAATTGAAGCGAGAAGCTATTGACAGAGCCATCCAGAACGTAGAAAGGGCGGTAGCTATTAGCACAATTTGTACGGGTTTAACACGCTTATTTGAAATTATTTATACATAATACACGCAACCTCTTCAACATTTTTAGTAACTTATTTAAATGTATTTTATAAAAAAAAAAACTTAAATTACCCATATAATAATATGAATTGTGGCTAATATACACCGCATTACCATGTTTTATACAAACAACAAACATTTTGAGCAATCAATTTTGTAGCCTTCATTTACTACAATTTGGGACAATAAAATATTATAACTTGAAATCGAATATATACTTTTTTAAAACCTATATATTAAAAGTATTTTTTTTCTTTAAATTTTGGAAACAAGTTAAGTATTTTGCATATTTAATACATTTTACTTTTGGTAGTTATACCGGAGATATATGTTAATTTTGTCAATTTATAAATACAATTAAATATTTTTCATGGTTTAAAAATATTATTTTTTGTATTATAATGACCAAAATCTAAAGTCATAAAAGCTGAGAACATGACACTTCCGAAATTATAATAGACTGAATAATAATAGAACTTTTTTTTGAAATTTTAAAATACTTTCCCTAATTTCGTATAGTATAAATCTACCACCAACCCCCACAAAAACATTAATCCATATTGCGGATATGAAAGGGCGTAGCAAAACCACTTTTCTTTAGATCTCACTCAACTTAAGATAAACTCGTGATCCACAAAGGTTCTTTGTTGCTGTTTATCGATTTTCTTAATATATCTAAAAACTACATGTAGTAATTTGTAAGTATAGTCTTTATGTAAATTAAATTACCATAAAACTAGGCAATGGAGATCTTCTCGAATAATATTTTCTGGATTAATATCTTCTTCTCCTACCGATATAATATTATCGCTCGATAAGAAAATACTCCGATAAAAATTTAGTTGTGTGCAATAAAATCGGCTAATTGGATGGTGTGACATAAAGATAGTAAAAACCAGAAAACCTGATGTTAAATTAGTTAAAATAGTTCAAAATGAAAATAATTTATATTATGTAGTACTATACTACTATGTAGTACTTATATTTCAATGAGGTCAATTTTTTTAGTCATAATACGACAAATAGGTCAAAAATGTCCTAAAAAATTAAAAAATGCATTAAAACCGTCAAAAAATGCTCTAAAAATTATAAAATCCGCTAAAAATGCAAAAAAAACAAAAAAATACCCCAAAAAATTATTGTGGTTAGATCTCGAAGTACTTGAAACATATTTGTAGCTTGGAAAGCATCGCGTAAGATATCCCAAAAAAAAGATGCAAATGCATTGAAATCCGAGACCTAATAATTATAGACTTTTATTTATTTATATCCAATAACGGTCCTGCATCTTATTATAATCGCATCTATACAGGCACGTTTTTCATCTACAATTTTCAGTACTTCACATAATTCGTTTGTCTCTCTAACCAACTTATCTTTTCCGTGGTTCTCCTGTAATTATAATTCTTTATCTTCGGTTTGGCTAATAAAGAGTGTGGATTTAGTAAAGAATTATTTTCTTAATACCAAGGTGTAATTTATTTGACATTATTAGTAGTTAAATTTTTTCGCAGAATACTGTTGCCGCTAGTCTCCTGTTTAATTTCTTTAACCAACTGACGTGCTTCCTTGTTTCCTGGGTACGACGTTTTGTCAATTTTATCTAGGTTTTTATAATTCAAATTGTAAAATATTTATTTCCATTTGTACATCATCTTCGCGGAATCACTCTCTGCCAACATTACTATACCGTCTGTAAAACGCACAGTAGACACAATTTGAAATATAATACGTACACAATCACGTAATTGAACAATGTTTTGTTTTGTTTTGTTTTTTCACAGTTGTAACGAGCCTGACCGTCTGTCCGGCACGCTGGTGTCTCAGCTGAACGAGCACGTCATTTGCGGCGGCGGTGACGATGATGCATCCGTCAGCCACAGTCATGGTCACGTCACGCGACTCCGGCATTTCATCATCGTCCTCTGTCTGGTCGTCGGCATTTTCGTGTTCGGCACATTGATAAACGCGTGTTGCAGGGAAATCAAGAAGGCGTTCAGGCCCAGAGTGTACGTACAGTCCGGATTCAGCACGGGCGTGAAGTACAGGCCCGCGGACTTTGAAGACAGCTGCGCGGACGCGTCCGACGCGCCGCCGTGGCCGATCAAAAATATCACCGCCGCGACGACGACGGCGGTCCACGGACGATCACCAATAGTCATAAACCGCACTGCGCAGACTGAATGAACCGCGATACGATTCAACATGTTCGCATTTTCGACACTTTGTAGTTTACGAAACAAGTAGTATGTATTATGTGGCCGCGGGAAACCCGATTTAGACGAATATATATGTAACTACGTCAAGCCGCTGTTTATTTATACGGACAATATCGATTTCGTGTTAGAATATCGTAATATATTATTTGTCATAGCGTTTGTTGTACACTGTGCTCGGTTTTGTCCGACAACATTACAAAGTAGATTGTTTCGACAAATTCTCATTTGTTCTTTTCTTATATTTTATACGTATCATTTGAATAAACTATTAACGGTTCATTTCTATGTTCGTGATGTTAAGCTACCCACATTTCATATATTATTATGTATCGAATACATTTTAAAAAATAATCCCAAATGTGTCGTAAATATTCTTCGAAAAAAATTGAGATTTTTCTAAGTCAATTTAATAAGTCTCTATTTTTTTATTTTAACTACCGCAATATTTGCTCTTACCATCAACGGTTTTGCCAAAACTTATTATTTACTCCCCTACGTCGGTGTTATCCGGGCATAGAAGGTTATTTAGATAGAAGTAATTTTATGTAATGAAGTAGTGGTGTACACTGTACATTACAATTTTCGGAACCTTTTATTGATCGACCAAGAATATTTTATCGTTTTTCTTTAAAGCGTGGTTAAATAAATAAAATTCCCCAATAAAATATCGTTTGGAAAATAAACATACGCGGTACCTGAAAAAAGAACTTATTCAATATTACGAAATTGAGATGGTAAAAATTTTTAAAGGAAAAGATGGTACAACAGTCTACAAATATAAACGTTGTTTACCCGTCAATTTTATAGGAGCTCAATCGGTATATAGTTTAAAAAATACTTCATGAAGTATTTTACACATTATTTTAAGAAGTACGTTACGAATGATAAAGTGATTCCGGAAATTAGTCGTTACATAAATAATGTTTTATTATATTTTCAATTATATTCGAAGTTTGTAATATTGATAACCTCTGTGTAACCGTGTAATTTTGTAAAATAATTAACAACTATGTCTGAAACAAGTTTAGTTATAAGTGTGTTTATTTTGGATCAGTGTCTTGTCGTATCGAATCATTTGAAAAATAAAAAATATTCTAAAACATATTCTTGGCCGTCATTAGGTAGTTTTGATTTTTAAAAATCACTTAACAAGTATTTGAAGTATTTAGTGAAATTATATATTTTTTTTATTAGGCTACGGTTACTTTCTAAGATATAAGGATATCCTATGTACAAGGAAAAACTTCCAAAAATAACCGGTAAAATTGTCAACTCTTAAATTAACCAAATTTTGTTGTTTTGTTTTCATTCCAACCAAAATATTTTGAAATACTTCGAAGTTATTATCATTTATTTATTTATGTGTGTATATATATATATACCTAATATAACTTGTTTTAAGTATTAATTTTTAATTTATTTTATGTTATATTTATTTAATTTACAGTCTGTAGAGTACGAGTAAATGTTCTATACAATGAAATAACATATAAATTGACCATTTTGAATGCTGGTTACTGTTCAGTCGAATTCTTTATATTCGACTAGGAATCAGACTGTGTGCCTCAGGATCCTCTAAATATGTTGGTCAACAGGATCACGTCAGATGACGTCTTTCTGTGTGGTTAAATTCAGAGGAAATAGTGATAAGTTATTACTAATAACTGTATGTTTATTACAATGGTAATTTTATATTGGGTAGAATTAGATAATGGCGATAAGTGAATTGTGATTTTAACGCCAGTTATTTGGGCAAGTGTATAAATTTATATGAGTTATAGTTATAGTTAATTATAATTCATCGACTCCCCAAACCACAATAATATTTTATTGACCATTCTAACATAACCCAGGCTAATTCTAAAACAAATAAAATTAATTAATTAATGATTAATATTTAAATCAATATCTTAAAATATTTTTAAGTGTCATTACGCCACTCCAGTGGGCCAAAAATCGTTTCGAAGCCTGTGTCCGTTGTTATTAATTTTTTTCGGTTTTTATTTTATTTTATTTTTTCAATTGTTACCTGTCTCCTTCGTTAAAATTTTCTATTATATCGTTTCACTAAAAAAGTATATCTGTTCACAATCTAATCGATCAGTAGTTTTTTCGCATAATGTCAAAAAGGAAGTGGAATCTCAGTTGGTCTTCTAATGCTGCTATGCAGCTAAGAGGAAACGTTTAGCTAGAAACGCAGCTGTTTAAATGTCGCCGGGACGGGATCATTATGACGACTATACAATAAATAACAATTTACTTATTGATTATACGAGTAGAAAGAATCAGTCGGTGAGCTTAGGTCAAACATCCGTCGGTTGTGTACAACCGGGTCCTGGTCATACGTGGACACGTCTTTAGCGCAACAGAGTAAGTTTTCTAGGATTCACTACTAAATATATGCTTCATATGTCTCATAGATCTGTTGAATCCTTGTATAATGATTTTATTCTGTCCATTTTTTCGATCTATCTTCCCGCCTTCACTGATGGTTCAATTTTGTCTAACGATGAGAATATTGCTTCTTTTTTCTTCACTTAATAAATCTTATGCTGATAAACTCGATGCCTTTTCATCGTCATTTAATGCTAAATTGCATGTTATTTTATATGTTATTGAAGTATTATGCTTTACAACTTAATTACTCATAAGAACACAACAATATTTGAATAGTTTTTGACTCGTAATCTTGCTTTTTATGCTATTTCCTCTAATTTGTTTAAATTCCCTTTATCCTGTTATGCCCTTCTCATTAAATACATAGTTTACTGTCTTAGTCTAGATTCTAGATTCTAGAAATCAAACTGGTACAATATGTATAGATTCTTCTTGGTTATGTTGATATTGTTGGAAATGAGCACGTCAACCTTCTTGCATTTTCCAATAAGTTTTATACTCATTTTTCTCCTTTTAAATTCCAGCTTCGGATCTTCTTCCCATTCAACGTGAACTCTTACAGGTAATAATAGAAAAAATAAAATAAAAACAGAAAAAAATTAATAACAACGAACAGAGGCGCCGAAACGATTTTTATCTCACGGGAGTGGCATAATGACACTTAAAAATATTTTATGATATTGATTTAAATATTTACCCTTGTAAATTAATTTTTATTTAATTAATAAAAAATTATAAATGAATAAATATATTGATTAATTTTATTAATTTTAGAATTCGCCTGGGTTATGTTAGAATGGTCAATAAAATAATAATAAATAAATAATGAACGCACGTTGATTTTATAGTGTATCGTTTGTAGATTATTACACTTAGTAGATTTTGTCTACTTTTTTATACATGTGTAGTTTATGTTTATTCACTCCGATGTAACTTCGATGCATGTAAAAAACGGAATGATCGAGTGTATCGAATATTATTCATTATATTTATTAACGGTTACATGAGACAAGGAAAATAGTATCGTCATGATTATTGATATAAATATTTAGCTTTAATTCTAACCAATAACTACAAATACGTTTTAGATATTACCTACAATTGAATCAAAAAAAATTCCTAATCACGGTTCTAGAAAAAAGTCAATTGGTGCCGTGTATCAAAACAACGTGTGACGGTTCAAAGTGATTGAAAACCAGCCGTAACTAACAGCGGTGTCATGCAACGCTTCTAAATTACAACATGTTATCGATATCAAAGATAACATTTTTGTATCTGGTCTGTATGGTTTAAAGCACGTAGATCATTATTTCTGGCTATGCGATTAAAAGCAATCGGGCAATTACTGCTAAATAATTAGACGTTTCGTTTTTTTTTAATTTGAAGAAAGAGGACTATTTTATAATTAAAGTATTACTCCGTCTATCAGCAGACCTAACCTGACTGTATATATATATATATATATGTGTGTGTGTGTGTGTGTGAGTGTTTGTGTGTGTGCGCGTGTGCATGTATGTTATGATAACATTTTATTGATTTTAAATTTATTCTCCCCCTTTAAATATCCTGGATACGCCATTGTGACATTTATTTAACGCGGCAAAAATAATTTGCGCGCAACGAACTCACGTAGAGGACAAGCGCCAATATTTATTCATTTAAGTGCGTTAAGATATCGTTTTTCAACGATTCTTCTCGCGTCCACCACCGCAAACTGTACAACGATACGGTGGTGGTGGGACAAATTTGAATCCAGAATTCCGCCGAAAAACAAGTAATCGTTGACGTATATAGCGAAAGGCGATTACTCTCGTAGGCACGTCGCCTGACGATTACCAAGATACCGTGTGTTGTAAAACAATATCAACCGTAAATTAAACCACTTATCTGTCTAGTGAATAAACGTTACGTGTTGTATAATTGCTCACATCCGATCGTAGTCTACCCGGTGAAGTCCATCGCGAGGAGAAAAGATTACTTATCGTAGATCTACTAATCGTGTCACAACGTTGAAACGTTGTTAACAAATTTACCTGTACAAAAATGATGATATTGAAAAATGTTTAACTAAAGACAATCAAATTACATAGATGCTTGTCAGATATAGGACAATACCATCTGTATCCCACGGATCATACAATTATTATAAAAATATATGAAAATATCATATGCACCTTCGGTTACATAAATACAATAACTTCATATGCCAAAAATAAAAATAAAAAAATACAATACAAAAATGCGCGTCGATACTGTCTTCAAACCAAATTTTGCAGCGACCACCACGGCGAACTGTAGAGCATACCGGCAATTGTGTGACAATTCTGCTTCACGAATTCCGACGAAACTAGAATAACTGACGACGTGCTCAGAGAAACTGAAATTATCAGTACATATTATAAAATACAAAGTCGATTTAAGGGTTTACAAACTACTATATTAAATATGACAAAATTACATCGATCCTGAGACGGTACAAATGGTAAACCGAACTCGCTCTTAGACGCGTTGTCAGGCAAAAACCTTAATATCAAATTTAGTAAATTAACACCGACTGTAAAAAGAAACCAAATAATACCTGACTCGTGAACAATCGTAAAGAAACGAAACTGCTCACATCCTATTCTTTTTGACGAAAACTATTGCGCGTAGAACCCATATGTTTTGTAGATCTTCATCACGAGGAACATCGTTGAGAAGCTCTCAGCAAAGTTACTCATTGAAACATGCCGATGATCTCAATTGTTTTTACTCGAAACAATAAAATCACATACATGCTTGTGAAACATATCAATTTACACAATACTAAATATTTAACACAGTGTTAAAACAAAACATATATTGTTTCTTGTCATTATATATGTAGTAATACAAAAAAATGTAAAAAAGGAATTAAAAGATTAACCTTGCTTGTTCAATAAGAAATAATAACAATAATATCATGCAAGTATAAAATAAGTTTATTACCTTTTTTGTCGTCTCGAAGATTTGTCTGTTACGGATTTCAACTCTTGCGGACAATTTTTTTATTAATTAAGGTAATAACTTGTAAATCAAACAGAATATGAAAATGAAAGGTTGGGAAGCCGTCTTTGACTTGATGCAAAGTGTGCGCTGAGGAATAAAAACAACTCAAAAAACGATGATTTCCACGTTGTAAGAAATTTGAGGCGCCTAATTTCGGAAAACCGATCTGTTGAGTCGTTCTTGATAAGTATGCGTATACTCTTAGGTAGACAGAGACGGTCTGTCTGTCAAGTGGACTGTGACGATCTGAGTGCCCTCTGAAAGCTGGAGGGTGTATTTATCGATATATTTTGAAGGACATAAACTAAGATTTCGGTCCCACAAGGTTATCGCTTATTTATTTTTCTATTTTCTGCGAATTTTGCGCAGTCTAAAATTTGTTCGTAGTGTCATAAATCTGCGACCTTTGTGTTCACCTGATTAAATATGTGTGATTCGTCTCGTTCTCTTCTTTTCTCTTCTTTTTTTATTTATTTACTATTCTATTATCGAGTATAATATTCTGTTGTTTGTTAATTTAATTGTATTATATTAAAAATCAAATTGAAGTCAAATAGCGAATTCATCTTATGGGACTGAAATGTTTTAAGTGTATTATACTAATATATAAAATACGCATTAAATTATATGTGATTATAAAATTACTATAATTGTTATTCCTATAGGGGATTTATGATCGGTGTTCCGAGAAAATTGAGTACTAATATATTTATTAAAATATAAACTAAAAAAGTGTTCATAATAAAAACTAATACAGAAGTAGTTGTTAAATATTACAATTCTCATTTCCAAATAATTTTTGTTATGATATGAACATATGTTATTACATGCATTTGTTAAAGTATAATCTATAAAAGTTTATTTTCTTTTACATGGTCTCAGTTATGATATGAGTGCGTATCATTACATATATAAGAACACATAAATAACGCATTTCAAAATATTTGGACTTCATCCAAATTTGGATCAACATTCATGAGCTGTACAACAACCAGGCAGGTATGCGACAATGCCGATTCGCCATTTCTGGCGAAACACTAGTACCCGTCGACGTGTAGTAAAGACAGTCAAGTCCGATTCGTACGATCGTTAATTTTTATTAAAAACTAACAAACGCAAGAAAACATACGTCGACGGCAAGACACCATATTTTTTTTTTGCATGCTTCGATATCGTTATTCGGCAAATTTGCAAGCATCCACCGTTTTGGGCTGCACAACAACCAAGCAGTGATGCGACAATGCCGATTCGCCATTTCTGGCGAAACACTAGTACCCGTCGACGTGTAGTAAAGACAGTCAAGTCCGATTCGTACGATCGTTAATTTTTATTTAAAACTAACAAACGCAAGACAAACACACGTCGACGAAAAGTCACCAGATTTTTTTTTTATGCATGCTACGATATCGTTATTACGTTATTCGGCAAATTTGCATGCGTCTAGTCTTGTAAATTGTAATGATATGCACTCATATCATAACTGAAACCATGTAATAAAAAATAAACTTTTATGGATTATACTTTAACAAATACATGTAATAACATACTCTCATATCATAACAAATATTATTTGGAATTGAATTTGTAATATTTAACAACTGTTTCTGTATTGGTTTTTATTATGAACACTTTTTTAGTTTATATTTTAATAAATATATTAGAACTCAATTTTCTCGGAACACCGATCATAAATCCCCTATAGGAATAACATTTATAGTAATTTTATAATCACATATAATTTAATGCGTATTTTATATATTAGTATAATACACTTAAAACATTTCAGTCCCATAAGATGAATTCGCTATTTGACTTCAATTTGATTTTTAATATAATACAATTAAATTAAGAAACAAAAGAATATTATACTCGATAAACAATAGTAAATATATAAAAAAAGAAGAAGAGAAAAGAAGAAAGAACGAGACGAATCACACATATTTAATCAGGTGAACACAAAGGTCGCAGGTTTGTGACACTACGAACAAATTTTAGACTGCGCAAAATTCGCAGAAAATGGAAAAATAAATAAGCGATAACCTTGTGGGCCCGAAATCTTAGTATATGTCCTTCAAAAAATATCGATAAATACGCCCTCCAGCTTTCAGAGGGCACTCAGATCGTCACAGTCCACCTGACAGACAGACCGTCTCTGTCTACCTAAGAGTATACGCATACTTATCAAGAACGACTCAACAGATCGGTTTTCCGAAATTAGGTGACTCTAATTTCTTACAACGTGGAAATCACCTTTTGAGTTGTTCTTTATTTCTTGGCGCTGACTTTGCATCAAGTCAAAGGCGGCGTCCCTACCTTTAATTTCTTATTCTGTTTGATTTACAAAATTATTACCTTTAACAATAAAAAAAATAAATTGTCCGCAAGAGTTGAAATCGGTGACAGGCAAATCTTCGAGACGACAAATAAGGTAATAAACTTATTTTATACTTGCATGATATTATTGTTATTATTTCTTATTGAAAGGGAGTTACCCTTTTTATATTTTTTTTGTTTTACTACAAAATGATCATGGACTATAAATGATACCACATACCTGACTGGTGAATTAACGAAAATGGGTCGCCAATCTGCTCATCACCGATCGCTGTCTATCTCACGAAATTCATTGAGTGGAGATACGATTTCATTCGTACATCTACTACAAAAGTTACTAAGTTTAGAAAAACGTAATAAATTTTTCGATGCAAAATACTGATATTGTTAAATGTTTCAACTCGAAAGATTCTACATAGATGCACGTAAGACATATGACAATACTTTTTGTATCCCAAAGACCATAGAGTTATTAAATAAAAATCATACGCAATGCGTCTACGTTTATACAACAATTTTAACCGCCATTATAAAAAAAACCATATATTATTGACTGACGTTTTATATAAGTACGCTACAATTTTGTATTTCGACATATTCCCATGCGTTCATCGCCGCCAGCTGTATAACTACCAAGCGGGGATTCGAATACGCTGAATCGCAAACACCGTCGATAAACTAGAAGACATCGACGGCAATAACGATAAAAAATCCGATTCGAACAGTCGTCAGTTTTCATAAAAGTACATGTTCGCGGTAAGAACACGTCGACGACAGGATATTTTTTATAAATGGGGGTTTTATATAATAAGTAAAATAAAAAAAATATTTTATGCCAGTCTATTACTAATAATTGAAAGTCAAAATCCCCCATGAATAATCTATACCTACGCTCCTAGTCGTACACACGTGTTACGCCGCGTTTTATTTTGTCGGATACTTTTCAATATATTCGTTATATTATTCACCTGTTTATTATATATCGTTTACCTCTTGTAAATCCAAGGTATTCAACTAGACTCTACACATTATAAAATGTCAACAACTTTAATAAAAATTATTCTTAACGAATTGTAGAAGAATTATGAATTCGCATAGAAATCGGACCCTAGTAATAATACAATATAAAGTTATTAATTTTTTTATTTTTAACATTAAATTAGTTGTAAAATATTTTGAGCATATATAAAATATGTAACTAAAAAGTAATAAACCAAAAATCAAAATATACTCGTATATAAAAAGGTGATGGTCGAAAGTTTCTTTGAATATTTCAAGAATTTTAGAAAAAAAAATTATTTGGATATTTGATATAGTGTGATATTATCAATGTCATTTGAGTGTTTGAGAGCTTATATTAAATTTTTATTTTAAGATGCGAATTTTTCCTTTCAAATATTAAAATGTATTATTAAAGAACATATTTCCAGATCTTACGTCATTTAAAGTGTTTGGATGAAATTTTCGTTGATGAATATAACTAAATTAATAGTATATTGTTCCACTGATGGTATGATTTCGGCTTGTGTTTTAAATATTTTTTAAAAACGCTATGAGATCCTCCATAAGATAGAAATACACGATTCTGGATCTCACAACGTTATCATCTACTAGTCTGACTATAATTACATATATTGTTTATTTAATCTATTATAAATAAACCAATTTCCCGATTTTCGGATTTCTCGAGGGCATTTCAATTTATTTCATTGGTTTAAGATACGAAAAATATTCCAGGTAATTCTAGATCTCGTAAAGTAGTAACAATGTAATACAATAAATGTTAAACACATTTTATTTATAAGGATATGTCATCAGATCTCAAGACCTTATTGTATATTACATTTTGGGTTAACATTCTAAAAATAAAATCTTTGGTAAAATATAGTTTGCTTTTTGGTAATTTTATTTATTTTTATATTGGTTTTGTTCATCAATTATGATTGCATTAATCATGAAAAATATAATTATTATTTTAACTATCAGGTGTCCAAATGTTTTTTTTATTCATACAATAAAACAATTCCTAGTTAATGTAGGCTATCCGAAATGTACATCTATGGATAATTACAGAATTTAAAGGGATACTTTATTGTTTTATCCTTTAAAATAAATGAAAAAAATAGCTATTGTAATTTTATAAATTTCATCTACTTAAATATTGATATTATATGGTTATGTACTTTGAAGCAAGATTCATTGTATCAAGATATACATAGATTTCATTTTGAATTACATAAGATATATTATGATAGTAATAAATAGTAAATTATAGGTATGTAGCACAATTTTTTTTTTAGAAATTGTCAGTTTTTTAATATTGTCTCCAATATTAATTACATAAGAAAAATTTTATTTCGTAATAGTGTGTTTAAGTACTTACAGAACTCTTATAAGATCCATCGTTATGCTCATAAAGTATAATATTAGGTTCAAATTGGCAACAGAGCATGGATCTAATAACTGCAGTTATTTAAAATTTTGAAACACATTTAGATCTCGTATGGTAATGATTTTAGTTTTCGGATCTATTTAAGTACTAAAATAACTATTTAACACTCTGGATCTCGGAAGGATATAAGAGGGTTAAAAAAAATGACAAGTGTTCTTTGATTATTTTTATGACTGTAATTTAATCAACAGGATCGTAAAATATGTTTCCATTTACTCCAAAGTTCAAAAAATATTTTTAAAAGGTGGATCTCTTAAGGTCTCAGTTTACATATGGATCTCACACTATACCAAATGTATGTATAGGTGTGTGTGTGTGTGTGTGTGTGTGTGTGTGTGTGTGTGTGTGTGTGTGTGTGTGTGTGTGTGTGTGTGTGTGTGTGTGTGTGTGTGTGTGTGTGTGTGTGTGTGTGTGTGTGTGTGTGTGTGTGTGTGTGTGTGTGTGTGTGTGTGTGTGTGTGTGTGTGTGTGTGTGTGTGTGTGTGTGTGTGTGTGTGTGTGTGTGTGTGTGTGTGTGTGTGTAAATTTTGTATGAAAAGTTTGAGAAACAATAACATACAACATAAATCATGTCTTAAAGGATTAACACAGCATAGAATAATAATAAATAGATAAATTAAAATAAATTAACTAATGATATTATTAGGGACTAGTAAAATGTATATGTGTTAACTATAATTGCTTGAAGATATATGGTACTTATAATTTAACTTGTAACTTGTATCTATTTGACTGCTTTTCTGTCAGCTACATGTCTATTATTAAGAGTGCATTTGAATGCGCGGATCAGGTATTTAGTTACTATGTGATAAATTGTTTTAATTCATTCCCAACGTCACAAGCAGGGGTAGTATGCAGTTTCCGTGTACGCATCAGGTAATTATATTTTCCGTGACTTGTTCGCAAGCGTAAAATGTATTTTAGTTTTTTTATGAAATTATAATACATTTTTCCGTAGTTGACACTTTAAATGTTCATAAATAATATTTGTCTATGTGGATTTTTATGAATTATGGAATTTATATAGAATGTTCCACAAAGATTCGATAAATGTAATAACTTATTTTCTGTTTAATATTTTTAAGTTTTTCAAACAATAAAGTTATATTTATGAGCTATAATAAATATATTTATAATTTATTTTAATTATTAGGGAATCAAAATAAAAATTGAAAAATTGTATTAATTTTTTTTTAAAATCAAGGTTTTTATTTATACATATAATTTGTAAGAAAAGTTTAGTGTATGTATACAACTTTTAATTAGGTTACGTCTTAAATTTTTTAGTCTGTTTAAATTCAAATAATTAATATTATTTTGTAGCGTCCATCTACTATTAATGAAAAGAAATTGATATTTTTATAAGCTTCAAAAGAATGTTGGAAGTCCATAAAATAACAAAATATCTATAAATGTAAAATTAATTAAATTTTGATTACTTATTAATTATAATAAAACAAATATTTACTTTTGTTTTTAAAAAAATGTTAGTTATATAAGCCTACATGAAATAATATGTTTTTATATGTACTGTTTTTAATCATTTGTATGAATAATTTATAAAACTAAAGAAGTTATATTTACATGGAAGAGTTTGCCGCACAGCCTTCGATATTACAGCGAGGTAAAAAAAGCGATTGGTATATAAGTGATGGGGATCCACTAATTTTACTAGTAAACGGAGTGAACTTTATTTTTACTCATTAAAGCACTGACTTCGACCAGATTCGACCAGACTATAATCCAAGGTCCATGTCCCCAGC
This sequence comes from Schlechtendalia chinensis, assembly GCA_019022885.1. NCBI lineage: Eukaryota > Metazoa > Arthropoda > Insecta > Hemiptera > Aphididae > Schlechtendalia > Schlechtendalia chinensis. The sequence continues at coordinate 38,112,622 of CM032339.1, forward strand.
ACCCCCACTTTTGAATTTGGAAAAAAAACTCGGGGCGATCGTTTGTACTACGTTTGTACCGGTTTGTACCGCAAATTTCATCGTTTGTACCCAAAGGGGTAAAAAGTTACGAATCTTTGTAAGTGGGGGTGCCAGGGACATGCCAGCACCCCCACTTTAAAATTTTGAAAAAAAAATAAGGGCGATCGTTTGTACTACGTTTGTACCGGTTTGTACCGCAAATTTCATCGTTTGTACCCAAAGTCGTAAAAAGTTAAGAAGCTTTGTAAGTGGGGGTGCCAGGGACATGATTTTTGAACTTTGAGTTTTCGAAAAAAAAAAATTACGCATTTGTTTGTACTACGTTTGTACCGGTTTGTACCGCAAATTTCGTCGTTTGTACCCAAAATTGTAAAGAGTTACGAAGCTTTGAAAGTAGGGATGCTGATACATTATTTTTGCATTTTGCGTTTTACGAAAATAAAAACGCATTATTTATGTGTCTTCTTACCTGTATATGCAGTTTAAAACTGCATTATTAATATACCTAACTTAAGTAGTCTACACTTACCTAGACAGCAATTTCATAACATTAATATTATAATAATTTTTAGTATTAGATTAAATTAAAATATATTTTTCATGTAAGCATAATATTTATTTTTAGTTGAATAAAATAAATGAATGAGTGGAGTGACAAGAGTAGATAAGATAAGGAATGAATGTGTAAAAGGAAGCATAGTAGTAGTGACGATAGTGGATAAGATGAGAGAGGATAGATTTAAATGGTTTAATCATGTTATAAGGAAGAAAAATTGGACATTTTTAAGCGAGGTTATGGAAATGAACGTTGAAGAAAGAGGAGAAAGAGGAAGATCGAAGAAGAAGTTGTTGGATGCGGTTGAATGTGATATGAGGACAGCGAGTGCGGGCGTATATGGTATGGGTGTATGGCTTATGCCATATGTGTATGTGAACACAAACTGGCCAATCCCAAATAGCTAGGATAGAGACGAGGGAGAAGAAAAAGAAAGAAAAAAATATTGTTGTCATGTATAACAATTTAAAAAATTATATTTAAATAATTTAATGTATATTGTTTAACATATTATATAGTATAAACTAATAACAAACAATGATTTATTTTAGTATTTTGACGTACATTTCTTATTAAATTGCTTAAAATCGTCATTCTTTTCCCATTGGTCGGTGTGTACTCGGTAACTATATGAAATGAAATGCCCTGCTGATTCAATAATGTTTGATTACCGGTGGTATAAATTCTACAATTCCTCTAATGATAAAATTGCTGGTCAAGTATTGTCAATCTCTTTGGAATGTTGTTAAGAATTATTGATAGATCCAAATTTTCATTACTTTTTTTATTTTTTATACAGCAAGTTTTTATTACAGCAAGTTGCAAGTACCGAACTAGTCATAATATATAAATACAAATGTTCGTTAAATTATATTTTCAATTATTTGTGTAACCGATGTGTAGATCTATTTTTATCCGCTATACTAAACCTTCGTAACTTTTTACCATTTTGGGTAAAAACTATGAAGATTGCAGTATAAACCGGTACAAACGTAGTACAAACGATCGCCTTATTTTTTTTTCAAAATTTTAAAGTGAGAGTACTTGAAAGTATCAGCATCCCTACTTTCAAAGCTTCGTAATCTTTACAATTTTGGGTACAAACGACGAAATTTGCGGTACAAACCGGTACAAACGTAGTACAAACAAATGCGTAATTTTTTTTTTTCGAAAACTCAAAGTTAAAAATCATGTCCCTGGCACCCCCACTTACAAAGCTTCTTAACTTTTTACGACTTTGGGTACAAACGATGAAATTTGCGGTACAAACCGGTACAAACGTAGTACAAACGATCGCCCTTATTTTTTTTTCAAAATTTTAAAGTGGGGGTGCTGGCATGTCCCTGGCACCCCCACTTACAAAGATTCGTAACTTTTTACCCCTTTGGGTACAAACGATGAAATTTGCGGTACAAACCGGTACAAACGTAGTACAAACGATCGCCCCGAGTTTTTTTTCCAAAATCAAAAATGGGGGTGCCGGGGACATGGACCTTATAATCCAAGTCGCGATAATATACTGAGTGATTTTTTGTATTCATGCTCCAGACTTTACCTTTGAAATTATTAATAATTTTAAATATATTAAATTATAAAGGTTTTTGCACGTCCGTTTTTAATAATAGCTATATTATTATTTTTATTTTTTAACAGTAACCTATAATTTATATTATACAAATTTTAGTATATGTTTACTATATACTAAAATATATATATATTTTTATAATGTTTATTGTATACTCATACAATAAATGGTATATATATATATCAGTATACTATATACTGATGATCCATTCAGTCCCCATTTACTAATCAAAATAACTGCCTCGTTTTTAAAGTCACATTCTGTTGAATTTTTAATATACTGAAATATCCGTTTGACAGTGTGGTCTAATATCGATTGAAGAGTTACTCCCACAGATACTTCTGTAATAAATATTTGGTTTTTACTTTGATAATTTTATTGTATGCCGGAAATATATTTACATTTTTTTGTTTTATCTGAAATCGTATTAATGTGTACTGTGATTTAGTAAGTTTAGCATCTATAATCAATACTACTGCATCTTGTTCAGATTACATTTGAACTGGTTTAATATTTTGAAATGTAGTATAAAGCATTTGAATCTTTAAAACACGAGTAGGTGTAGTACACGTTGCTTCTTTTAATAATATAGTTGCATTGACATTTCCTGATTCTGTAGAATTTGAATCACGCAAAGCTTTAGTTTTTTTTTTGTTTTTGTTTTATCGCAAGTACCAGAAAAATGTATTTTTGTTCTTTTTATATGTGTTTTATGTAAATTTTGTGCAACATCATGAAGTAAGAATATTTTATTTTGCCATGTTTCAAACATTTCGTCAAAACGATTTTTGTTCTATTGCATTTTTTTCATAGTTTATCAAATTCATTGATAAAGATTAAACATTTTTTTTTTCAACTCGCTTTGATAATCACTTAATTATTTTTTACTTGATTAACCTTGCACTGAGCAAAATCATAGAGGGCTTCAACTTTGTTGTTATCCGATTTGAAATCTAATATTTTGAAATATAAATCACGGCGAGTTAATTTTGACTTCATTTAATTCAATAAATTCTAAACAAAAATTGATTTATAAAAAACACGGCAAATATGGGCAGCTGGAAACTATGAAATCCTATTTGAGGAAATTTATAGATTTATATCTAAAATACATTGTGGTGCAACTCCACGCTACTTTTTTTTTAAATAGTTTTAAATAGTTTAAAATTTAAAAAGAAACAACGTGATGTCAATGTAAATTAACTAGTTCATAGAAAATATTCTAAGCAAATAAAAATATAAATTTTAGTAAATTTATTTTCCTTACCTAATAGGCTTTCCATCGAGACCAAAATTATCGATAAAATATTAATCTTATTCGAACAATCGTCGGAAAGAGATGAATATAGTTGTATGAGTATACAATAAAAACTATAAAAATCGATTATCACAAACATTAGCCATTACGTATTATTCTCTAAGTATTTCTACTGAGTTAACAACCATTAGATAACATATTGAACTTTCATAAAATAACATTCTTTTTAAAAAAATAACGATTTGCAATTTTCATTTTCAGTATATTTTCAAACTTTTTTATTACCACTGTGCATTCTTTTGACTAAATTTAATTGTAATATTTATAATGAACTGTTTTTTTTTCATATTTCGGATAACTTTTATATTTTTGATGAAATGTTTAATACCCAGCGATTTTAATGAGAAACAGACAAACCTAACGGATAGACAAAATTTTAAATCGAAATATATTGTGAATTAATGTTAATCCTTAGATAGTAATTATGCTAACAATTATAATAATAATTTGTATTTGATGAAAGGCTTGTGGCCATCCACCCTTTACCTCCTACTGGATCCGTGCTAGCAGACTGTGACGTTTAGCTATTAATTATTCATTTGTATATTTATGCATTTTATAAAAAAAAAATAGATGTCATAATAAAAACAAAATTAATATTATGTTTAAGGAAAACACACAAAAAAAAATCAAACCTTCCCGGAGTTTAACTCACATGTATGATATATAATAAACATACGACGTTGAATTCAAAACGTTTTCTGAAGCGTTCTCAATTTACACATTCTTTGGCTCTTAGCAGAGGTCTTTATGGGGTATAGTCTTGTCACCCGTCGACGACGGGCGAGCGAGAGCACTTTTCTCCGTCCGTTTCTACGATACTACACAAGTGGGCTTTCGATATAATGAGTTTGTCTCATCGCATTTATAGTTTATATACAGTGCACACACACACACACACACACACACACACACACACCGGCTACGTAATGAGGGCGCAACGTCAAGGGGTGTGTGTGTGCGTGTTTTCCTTCTTTATTTTCAGGTCATTGTTGACGAGAACCGGAAACCCTTGATGCCGGTTATTGTTGTACGGCGTTTCGTGTGCGCCAAAGCGCTTTTGTATAATACTTTAATATATACATTCAAAAAATTGTTTTAACCTTGTTACCGAACCCGTGTTCGCGCGAGTATTGTTCTAAAAAGGCGTAGAAAAAACCGAGAGACAAAGGAAGTTAGAAGTTTTTTTTTGTCAGAACATTTTTCACAAGTTAAAATTAAACTTAAAAGTTTAAAAAAAAAACAAACTAAGTATGGACACATGTATATAAATTACATCATACGCGAGCAAAAACAATCGTAACTACTGCAAACCAATATTGTATACACGTGAATTAAATTTTTTACTTAACGACTTTCACACGACATTCAATTCACGACTTCTAACTACAGATGTGAATTGCAACTATTTTTAATTTTCGGTTTTAAATGACAATTACTTAGTAATTATTTTAACCATTCTTTCAATGTATGTTTCCACTAACATTGTTGATTAACAAATGCTATTAAAATTTGAGGAACTGATGTTTCAAAATTTAATAAATAGCATATTTTCATAATATCAGAACATAAAAAAATGGTGATATATTTTCCAAAAATTTAAAACCGTCGACTTTAACACATTCTTAATGTTGTATACGACTGACTTTGCCATGAGTTTATTTAAATAACATATGGAGCATTTTGTACGTTATTTTTAAAGTGTGTATCTCAAAACCTACTTATCTGATTTAAAAAAAAAAATCATTGAATGGTCTAGATTTCAATTATTGTTATAAAACATCAAATAAAAAGTTTAATTTTTTTAAAAATTTCATTTGGATTTATAATTATTTTGTGGGAACGCATTATTCAAAAAAGTTAACTCGTCCATATAATTTTATAGGTATACTATAATATGACTATTTAAATTACTAAATAATGCTTATGAATGAATATGTTTGACAAACAGATGTCTGGTTAAAACACAGCAATAAGACACAAACGGATTTATGTTTGATGCTGCAAATTATTACCGAATAATAAGTTAAAATTGGATAATGATTTCCGTGTAGCGCAGAAACTATCATTCATTCATTCTTTTTTTTTTATGTAATTTGATAAAATATTTTATATCGATATTTGTAACATCAAAGTAATTTTATCATTTTGTTTCCTCGCTTCAAACATATTTTGATGAAAATGTATTATTTTTCGTGAATAAAAAAATGAATTTAAAACAATTTATATTTCTGGTTTAATGAAAATGTACTGTTGCTAATAAATATTATTCAACATTTGCCAAAAATATGGAACGTATTTAGTCTTGTGAAATATTTGAGTACAAGTATTCAAACACTTTAATTGAATACATTTTTAAGTACTTTTATTTTTTTAAGTTTTTAAAAAGTAGTATACAATATTTTCACTATACATAAGTTGCTAAAAATATATCGTCACTAATAAACAAATATCATATTAGATTAGTTTAAATTTTACTAGTTACTCTTCTCACAGCTTAATAATAGATCAAGTTATCACGTAACATGTATATTGTTTAATCTATCTCACTAATCATCAATAACTTTGATCACGGTCTATTTAACATTTATTAAATACCAGTTGAGCGAAAATAAAAACTTATTCAAATGATAACTTTTGTACCAATATTAGAAAACCCTCGAAAAATGTTTGAGTATTACCCGATTATTTTTTTTTCAGATTAGTATTTTGATTTTATGTAAATGTATATTTAAATGTAATGTTATGTATATCAAATACTGCATCAAGTTTAAAATTCTTTAATTTTCTAATCACAACTAAAAACTAAAATATTAAAATATTATATTTATTACAAAATTTACTACAAAACCACATATTTTATGAATGGAATATTCATACAATTATTGAGTAAAAAGTTCTACACATTTAGGAAATTTTAAAAGTTAATATAACTTTTTAATGCTTAACCTTATAAAATTACACCATTTGATTTACTGTGTTTTGGATAAAAGATTTTTGCTGTATAGTGTATTAATATCTCGACATATGTGCATTGTTTAAGATATCGTCAAATTACAAACATAACTTGCAGTAAATGTATTTATCTATTTTTCGTAAATGCAATACAAAGTCGTCCTTATTTCCATGTCATTAGCTAACCGTTGTTAACCAGCCTGTAAACTCAATGAAAAGAATTAGAAAAGCTGAATTTTGTCGCGATTATTACGGCAATCGTACAAAAATTACGTTTGTGTGTAAGCATGTAGCTAGAACAACACGCCTGATAAGTAATCGGATGCCGTTTCGAACATTTTCATCGTCCGTTGACACGGTCCTATGAGCTCTCTAGTCGATCGTGTGACGGTGGCGGAGAAAGCGTTGAAACAAAAATAGATTTTTCTCGTTTTATTCGCACCGAGCATCAGCCGATGCGATATTTTTTACGATTCTAATTTTTAGAAAATTTAAATGATAAAAAATAATTAAGAATATCAGACCTGTATAAGTGGCGCGTGCACTGCGACCCTATCTTCCATACAGTTACGCGTTGTCGGTACAAAGTACGCGTATTGCACATAACGCAAAGTGTATAATAATGTTATTATATTCGCGCGGACGGCGGACGAAGGGATCTCCGAGAGCAAATCGAATCATTTCGCGAGCAGTTTTCTTCTCTTGCGCGGGGGGGGGGGGGGGGTGGGGGAGAGGGCGGCACACAGACATACGCACGTGCGTACGTATATATATACACACATACTTACATGCGCACGATATAATATAACGTAATATACGGAATAAAACACGCCGGCGCGCGAGGACGCAAGACGCGAGGTCGTTTTGCGGCACGTCCTCGTTCTTCATTTAGCCCATTGTCTATATAATATATATATAAGGCGACCCGCAGCCAAGTCCCAGAATACTAAAGGGTCTAGAGGTTATATAATAATAATAATAATAACATGAACGCTTCGGTCCCTCCCCGTCTGCATTGCGTCCGCCTCGAGTTACCCGGAACTTTGCAGCCCCGCGCGGGAGCGCGTGTGTCTGTGCGTAGAGTGTTACAGCGTACATTGTATTATATTCGTCTTACGGGGACTTTCGCAGTCGTCGGCATGAATACTGATGGCCATGTTATGGTTATTTTACTTATATATATATAAACGACGAGCGGTGCCAATCTAAACTCGTCGGATGGTATATATTGCTTATGTAAGGATAAAAATAAAAATAATATCGACACAAAACATATTTGCATTTGAAAATACGGTTTTGGCTGTTATTCATATATATATATATGTATTGTATTATATAGCTGCAGCCTGTCAAGGATTCATTTGTGTAATGAGAATTTGAATTGAAATAACAACTTTATCTATTTATTATACGAACACCTTCAATCTCCCGAATCGATACTCAATCAAAAACATTCCAGATATTTCGATCTTTCAGTCATTTTTTTTTTTTTTTGTTCTATAAAAATTTGTTTTAAGTAAATAAATTTTCCTAATAATAAATAATAACTTAGACAGCCACAAATTCGTTTAAACATAATATAATTAGTCACATTATATATATTTATATATATATATATATCCAATGGTGGCGTGAGAAATCTGTTTTCGATTTGTGGTTTATATGTGTATTTGTTTTGTTTATATAATAAAGAAGATAATGGGTATTATTTATTTATTGGTATTTTTTTTTCATTTCAGGTAGATGATTGAAAAGTAAAAAATGTTATTATAAAGTACAATATAATATTATACATAACATTATGTGTCTACGTATATTATAGTATGTGATATTTAAAACCAGTTACCTGGTCAATTATGCAGTTTTTTTGTTAATCAGCTATAATATTGATTTATTAATTAAGGTTGCAATACAAAGGCAGAACTAAGATTTTTTACGTCCCGAGAAAATGTTAAAATATTAATGAAAAAAAAAAACACCTAACTGGTCAAAAAATGCTGAGTTTAAAGATCTATTCCATTTTCCCGTCTTCTTAAACGTGTATTTGCAGCGATTACAACAAAATATAAATTATTACATAGACACGGGTATGTGCTGGACAGGAAATGTCGTTTTAGAAATTTTAGTTAGTCTCCACACTATATGTAGTTTCCTTTCTAAATGAAATTTAAATTTCATGCGTTCTTTTTTCTTAAATTTTCTCAATAGTGGACAATTTTCAATTTCTCCCACAAGTACCCATCTTAAGGAAATTTAATTGTACATATACGAATACATAAGTGTGATTCTGCAGTTTGAAATTAATCAAAAATAATCAGCCTACGTATACATTTTATTTTTCTAAATTGTACAAGATAAACATGTTTATCGCATTTTCAATTTCAAATCATAAAATAATTTTAGTTTTTGATTTGAAAATGCTTCAATATATTTATTTATGGAAAAGAAATATTCTCCAACACTTATATTCTTGGCGATTTTTTTCTTTGATTATTTACTATAATAATTAGGCGTTTAAAAAAAAAATCTATTTTGCTTCGAATATGATATCAGAAGCAACTGCTCATCGAAAAGTTATTTCCGTGTCTTTCAATTTTTCTACAACCGACAAAATTCGTATGTCTTAGTAGATTATCATAACACCATTGAATACAATACATACATATAGCGAGTTCCAAAAGTCACGCACATCGAAATTAACGTTCTATAAATAGAAGTGTAGTTAATAAATTTCTATTGGATAAGATAAGATAAAACCATGGTATAATAACAACAAGTATATAGACAACAATCATATGTGTATTGGTCATACTACTTCTGCTATAGACCTTTATTTGACAATTATTTCACCAATGGTTTTTATGCACGTGTTGTAAACGAATTTTTCGGAAATATCCGGATGCGGCAGTACCTAACACTTTGCTATAATAAGATTAATCGCCCGTTTCCGGAAATTCGGATCAGTTGTAGACAGGAAGAGAATCGTGGGAGACCGACCATTTTAACTGATACTAGACCAACAGATGTAAATACACCGATGCATCGTTCTCCTTCAAATCACTTGAGAAGACTACCAGCGCAATATTAGATTTCGTATGAAAGTGGCAAGAGACCGACGAAGGAGTTACGGTTTCGTTAATATCACTTTCGCCGTGTTCAAGAACTGAAGACGCCGAATAAAGAAAAACGTTTTGTGTACTATACGCGTAACTCGGTTATTAATTGACGACCATGAAATTGCAGAGCTCAGCCGTGTTTTCTTTGCTGACGAGGCGTGGTTTCGCCTTAGTGTGGTTATTTCTTGAACAATCGAAATACAAGACTATGGTCATTTAAAAATCCACATGTGTTACATGAACAACCTTTTGCACTGTCTAATTGGAGTGTGGTATGCTGTATTACGTCATCAAACAGTAAGACTCGTTTTCTTTTAAGCTACAGTGAACAGTGTTGTTGTGCATAACATTCTTATACAATTTACTGCGCTTCTTGAAGACGATGAACGTGAATGTTGGTTGCAGCAGGATGGTGCTATATTTCACACGTTCAGATAGTTAGAAGTATAAGATCGATAACTGCGACAATGATCAATGAGGCTGTTTGGCGAAAACAATAAAATGTGCGCTAATAACGATAGATGTAGACAAATGATAATCGATACTACACAATATCATTATAGTTTATATTGTGTAGTATAACTTATTGGCTTATAATTTTTATAACATAGCTAATTCATATATGATTGCGGTCTCGCAAGTAAATGAAATGTATGAATTAAAAATATGTGTGATATTACCTGAAGCAATACGTGGACGTAGACGCACAACGTACATTCAAACGACGAAATTAGGATTGGGTGACATATAAAGACGGTATGCGTAATTTGAAACGGTGTAATTTTGAATTAATCGTTAACATCTCTGTAAAATTAGGTAGGTAACAGAAGATATGGAAATACTTATTGTCTTTATTACATGTCACCCGCTTCTCAGATTAGCCGTCCATGTTTTTTCGTTCCAGTTTAATAGCGACAATGTATTGATAAAACTATGCAGCACTCGGCGTTACGTAGTGTTTCCTGTAATCATTGACAATGGGCTCAGAAACGTCATCTTTTCCGATAACATATATAATTTTTTACTGCGCAGTTTTCACCGACTATGGTTGCTCATCAAACGAATCAAAACACCCTTTTATTATTAAAATAGAATTATAATAAACACGACGAGGGACGGCATATCGCACCGGGACGTATCCCGCCAAGTCAATATGCTTTTTTCTCCCCGGACCCTTTTGAAATCGGTAACAACAACCGCGCGTGTATATTATAGGTACCGTTGTCATCGGTTCGGAAAAATTGTTCCCTCCTCTTCTTCCTTCAGGGTTCTTTCTGGCGATCCGTTCGTTTCATATCGTCACCCCTAAATATCGTTCACCCCGCCCTTCCGGCACTCTAGTGTTCATTATACCGAACAGAGAAAAATAATATTAATACACGCGGTACACATGTGAAGGGGCCCATGCACCTTAATGGATTTTATAACAACATTACACAGAGATCCTTTATGATGATATTAGTAATAATAATAACATGTGCTTTTAAAATGCTTTCATTCGGTGTGACGTCGAACTAAATTTCAGTACCTGCAGGAACAGTGGTCGACGAAAATTATTCGGGTACTTACCCGGCCGGCACACGATCTAAATCTGAAACGTGGAGGTGCATGGCTTCGTTCATTCCTACTCGTCCATTTGCGTCGACTCACCAAATACAAAGATGGATAAATTAATGGTCTTTTAACAAACTGAAATTGAGTTATGCAGATTTTTAAACTGAATATTAAACAGTTACATTTAATTACCCAGTTAAATAATCATTTTAATTTCTTTATTACCTTGATGAATTTTGTTCGTAAAAATAATATACAACAATGGAAAGAGATACTAGGAAAAAATGTACGATCCGGATGAGTTTCAATTATCAATATTTGTAATTTTAAAATGGATTTAATTATGGGCTAAATATTGTTTATATTACTTATATGAAATTATAGTATTACAAATTTTGTCCATCTTCAAAGATAAATCGATATGATTCCAACAAGTGTATATATGCATGCAGAGATAGAGAGTCAGCGACCTGAATGGACAATAATAAAAAATAATTAATTATATCGACCTTTGTGTAAAAGAAAAACTTTAAAAAAATCAAATTTATTTAAATTTTAAAGTAGTCCGTCAAGTAAAACCGTTAATTAAACATTGAGTGTTTAATTTTTTGACATTTTAATGCTTAGCTTAGCCAAATGTTTCAGAGTTGAACACAATATGCAAACAGGTATAATATGAAAATCAAATAAAATTTATATTCTAACTTAACGCAAAAGAATGGTCATAAATGGTCTAAATATTTCCCCCCCCCCATCAAAAAAAAAATATTTCTACATCAAAAATTATCTTCATTCAAAAATACATTAAAATTTTAATAAAATTTAATGTTTATGTTACCTAAGATAATAAATACAATTATCCCCCTAACATTTTTCACTTCAAAATATAAAAATCAAGTGTAAACAATTTACTTTCCGTAAGAAAAATTAAAACAATTTCGCAGTATACGACAATGAATTAGCATCATAGAAGTATTTTTGTTTTGAAATATATTAATTTCAAATTTTTACTACGTACTTATTTTCAATCATTAATGAATAAAGTTTGGTATGTATGTATTTTTATATTGTTTCTTTTTCATAATACTCATCATGTGTGCTGAAAAATCACAAAAAACTTTTCAAACAGCAACAACATTTGTCGGGTTTGAACCCCATATATTCAATCTATTTAAAGAGCATGATTTGGTGTTTTGTTATAAAATATATATAAAATTGGTGAATATTTTTGAGAAGTAAAACAATTCACCAAAAAGTAAGTTCTTTGCAGTGTACATCATCTACACATTTTTTAACTCTAATTTCTCCTAATTATATAGCTGTTTAATAAAAAATAAAATAGCTTCTGTATTCTATAAAATAAAGATTTTTATAAAAACAAATTAATAACTTCGTTTTAAAACTTTTTTCGTGCATATTTAATCATTTTTTGTGCACAAATATCATATTTATTTCACGCGATGTGATTCCAACTACAATTATTGTGTATCTTTTTATATATTGCAACGTAAGTCGTAAGTACACATTTTCAAAGAATTAGAAAACATCCATTCCTTCTTTTCTTCCTCGATCAAGATTTGAAGACCACTATTTAGCTAACAATAATACTGGTAGGTATCTTTATTTATATTTCACTATACTCAATGAATTTGTCAACATATAGGCCTTGTATACAATTTCAGGCTATCGATCTCACAATTTCAAATTTTATTCATTTTTATACATAAAACCCCGGATTCAATAAAAATAATTAAAATCTTCAAAGTTCTACATCTAACCCAAAATTAATCATATTATTTCAAGAAAATTACATACGTATCTAGTATAAAATTTGATTAAATTATTATTATCTTATATGTTTTGCATTAATATTTCTTGTATAATAACCGAAAAAAACCAAATTCGATTTTATGAAAATTTGATGTATCAAAAATGTTACTTGATTTTACAACGTTTAATTAATTTTTCTTTATAGTTAGTTGAATTATTATGAAAACGTGTCAAATTGAGTACCAACTAGATCAAATTGTCATCCGAAAAAAATGCTTTGTATAAAAATCGAACCATTTGTGTTAAACGAAAACGTGTTCACAAATACAAACAAAAAAAAACAGATAATTATAAAACTAATTACAAAATTAAATATAAAACAAAATAACATAGTAACAAATCTTATATCCGTCACGCATCGTTTTTTATTTTCCAAGGACCTCATTACAAAACATTTTCAGTGTCAAAAATATTTCTATTTGAACATTTGCTTGTAAAGTATTAAAATGTATTATTTCACAAATAATATTACTAAAAGGAATTTAGACGATTTCAATACGTTTCTTCCAAGATTGATTGTGTTAATTGATTAAATGTATACTACAATTATTTCAACATCGTGTGTATCGCGAAAACATTCGACTCCTTTTTGGAATTGTTTTCTACCAATTTCAACACATATAAGCAAATTTTTTTTTAAAAAGTCATTCAGATTTCGGACTATATTTAGATATATAATAACAATAATAATAATAATAATAATAATAATAATAATAATAATAATAATAATAATAATAATAATAATAATAGTAGTAGTAATAATAATTGGCGTCTCGTGCACGTTGACGGCTAATTAAGCGGGCATTAAAAATTCTGACATTCTCGTATTACCGCGGGTTTTTTTTTTTTGAATCCCCGACGACGACGATGACGACTAGACAACGACGACGACGACGACGGTATTGTTGAAGAGGGCTCGAGGACACGCGCCGTTTACACGGTCGCCGTTCTCCGGGGACTTGCAAACGGATTTAATGGCCCGCTATTATTCACCAAACAACGTGAAATCCGTCCGTAATATCTGCGCATGAGTATAAGTATACGAAACTACATATATTGTACAGAAAGTGCGCTCAAAATTAGATTCGTTAAACACAGACGATTGGATTGGAAATTATCAAAAAACGATGAAGAAATATCACATTTGAAATTGTTTTGAATTTGTAATATTTTTTGCAAAATTACATTCATAATTTTTTTGCAATGAAAAAAATTGTTTTATAGACGTCCCAGTATTTTACATCAACTTTTTAAAAGTCAAATATGAACATTTAATATATTTCAAATTTTCAATTTGCATTTCAGCACGCATACAGTCACTGTTTCAATGAATTTAAACGATCGAACAACAGTTTCCTATTCAAAACTATTTAACTTAGAATCATTATGTGTTTTCAAAAATATTGCTTTTCTAGGTATTCGTCTTACGTTCACTCGCTCAAACATGAAAAACAAGTATAATATTGTCACGTCTGTCTACAATAGTGATTCTCAACCATTTTGTATTCATGTCACCCTTATCCACGAGAATCCAACACTGCGTCGCCAAAATATCAAAATATTAAACAATTTAAAATGTACATTTTAGAAGAAAAATATGAGTGCTTTGAAAAAATACAGTACGCAGAAAAATAATAATCAAACATTTTATTTAAAAAAATAAATATATATGTGTGTATACTTAAATATATAAAAAAGCCAATGGGTATTACATTGAATAAAGAAAAAAAAATATAAAAGTTGTTGTAAAAGTGTGTTTATTTCTACTGGTTTCGATAAAAAGTCATCATCAGGTTTTAAACATGATATTAACATGATATTTAACATGATTAACAAATATTTTTATTTTATTTCTATTCTTTATTTTTCGCATATTCTTTATACTATTTATTTATTTTCTGTTTTGAAAGTTTTCTACTTTATTAGTTTATTTTAGTTGTAGTGTTGAATAAACATTGACATTTTAAATTTGAAAAAAAAATAATATTGAAAAAAACATTGAATTGTATAGAATCTAAAAAATTAATGAGAAATTTGACCCTGATGGTTTTTAAAAAGTTGGGGAATTCGAGGGGATGATAATGGAAAGAACGATTGTCTTTGTGACTTGTTGTCTCTTCACGTTTTTAGTGTATCGACAATTATTATGTTGTTCCGATGGTGGTGGCTATTACATGATGGCGGCCGTGGCAATAATACGATTCTATTTTTTTTTCCTTTTCTTTGAGGATTTCGTGTCACTTCTACACTGAATTCATGTCAACCCGGTTGAGAACCACTGGTCTACATTATGATACGTTTCCCAATGCAATGGTCATAATGATATATGAATTTGTGTTCTTAAATGTTCGTTCTTAATATATACACTTATTTTACATTTTAATTTCCTGGTAGATTTGAACACATTGACCTCCCCTTCTTCTAGTCACTTTCCTATTTTGTTATAGTTTTTAACTCTTCCTGAATATCTTTTTGGTGATAAAATATTCAACGATTAAATATACTCGTATTCCGAGTACAAACAGATATATCAACTGACTTGCTGTTACTTTACTGTAATTATTGTATAACAATAACTCGTTAGAAATAAAAATAAAAATCAATAATTTTGGACATCATATAGAAAATATACGATTTTATCTTAGGACATACATTTCTGGAAGGGTTCAACGATTACCACGATTTAACATAAGTTTCATATTATTATACATACATAAGCATACATTACGCTTAATTCTATATGAATAATGTTCTCTAGGTCTTTATATAATATTAATAAGTGATTCGTACAAATAATATTATCCACCCTCCCCCCCCCACCATCCTTTCATTATTTGGGTAGGCGCGTATAACTTCTAAGTATAGAAACGAATTTACATTGTAGCGTACACGCTGTTTAAATCGAATAATAACGTACTAATTTATATTCCATACAATGTTCGTGTTATACGTATATAGAATAATAATCAACCGTGATTGCATTATATTGAAAATGATTAAAACGACAGTAATTTAATAATCTCCAAATTATATACCGAACGGGTTATATGTATGCGTATATATATTTAATACAACATAATATAATAGACCCTGCAGAGCATATTCATTATGTATATACATATTATTGACTTTAAAAACGTATTTTATCTCCCGCTTCTATACAAACAATAATAGTATCAAGCCGAAATTCAATAAACAAATCGATTACTGTGTGGAGGAGCGCATACGCATATAAATATAAAATACACGAGCTCGGACGAAAATAAATATATTGTGGTCGCGAATCGCGCGCGCTATAATATAATTCGATTTCGTCACCACAAACGATGAACGCTCTGTATAAAATACGCTGTGTACATGTATATATATATATATTATATCGCACCGCGCAAAAACGAGGCGCTCGCGTATAACGAAGTCGCGCCGGTTCGTGTAAACGACATTATTACATGGGACTTTAAGCAAAAATATCGAAACTCACGCGGATAAACCGAGTTTGGTTCAGCCTTTAAATTGCCAATCACTGTCCCATTATATTGAGAGACGAACGGGGACGGAATCCCCGGAGACGACAATCGGCTTATACAGAGAGAGGGCGCGTGCGCGTGTATACGTAGTGGTCGTGGTTTCCTGCCTTTACACGTACACGCGAACTCGGCCGGAGTCAGTGGCGTACGTGCGAAGCATTTTGTTTTGTTTTTAAGGAGTGGGGGGTTGCAAAATATTAAATACCTCACTTTAAAATCATTTCAAGTGTAAAACTCCAATAGAAATAGTATCTTAATATTAAATTACGAAAATAGATATTAATTTTAAATTTTAAACGATTGAGATAAATAACATCAGCTGTCTTAAGGTTTGAAAACGTCGACAAAATAGTTGTTGATACAGTCCTAATGTGATCATAACCATTACGTCTAATATTAGTTTGGTCAAATTATGCTATTTATATATTTATAAGTTATATCAAAAATCTATAACTAGAACGAAAACAAATTATATAGTCAAAAATAAATATGCATTAAACAAAAGAATAAAAATCTTTCTAAAAAAAATTTCGCCACTGGTCGGAGTGTGCAATACATCGTGTGTATTGGGTGTGCACCGTTACGGGTCGTTAAATAAGGAGCGCTCGCGCAGAGAGAAAATTCCGGCAGAACTATATTGGTGTGTGGAATAATACACATTATACTTTTTGACGTCGTCCCGTCTCGTTTTAGGAGAAAATCTCGAATTTCACGCACTACATTCAACGTTATTTAATTCAATATATTGAATATTTAATTCAATACAACGCACACAATCATGTATCTGTGCACGGACGATTTAACATCATTTCCTTAACGATCTATCTACGAGTACATTTAAAGACGAAAAAAGAAAACCCACAAAACCATTGAAATTAAAGTTTTTCCCTGGACCTAATCCAATAACCGATTTATCATTGTTTTCACGATCGTACACAATTTTAGGGTATGAGTTCAAAATTGAAAAAATGAATTTATTTTATTTGTTTTTACTTTACATTTAATAGTTAAGACGCCGTTAAATATATAGTTTATTTATCGTTCGAAAATTGGCAATTTTCTAAATTTGTTAAGTTTAAATAAAAATACTTATAGAATATAATTGATTAGTTCATGTTTGTAAGATCATTTATAATAGAATACTATTAAACAGTTTTTACTGACTCTTTTCACCAAGATCTTTCAGTTCAAGATAAAAAGAGAACATTTACAATCATCGTTTAGTAATTTACTCTTCTTATTAGATATATTTTGAATAAAGCGTTAAATGTCCGAATTGCCCACGATAGTTTTTAAAAACTTGCTAACGATTTGTTTGCCTTTGTTTCCCCTCACAATTTCCTCAAAAACTTTTGAGAAATGTTCGCATTTGACTAACCGTTATAGCGGCTTTTATGACATTTTTTGTAACATCTATTTCGTCCTCGAGATAACTGCTAAAACGAAAAATAAAAAAGCTCATCAGTTTTGAAACTAACACATTTCTCATTTTGTCGTTCAGAATCTAAACGAAATACTTATGCAATTACCTGGCGAATTATTTTTATGTTATCATTTTCTAAAATCTTTTCAGAATGAAATAAGTAAACGGTTTCAAGATCGGATTTGAAGCTAATTTGACGGAGTAGCGAATAGAAATTTCAATAATTCTAATCGATTAAAATAATATTAAAATGCTCAAAAAATGCAATGAATGTCTGAATATACACCCAATTACATCAGTTCATCGTACAGTACGCGCTCAGTATTATCACGCAATATTCGCACCAAAATAAATAATAACAGATACAAGAAATACGAGTGTCCTTACACGTTACGTTTAAAGTAAATATACTACTAATATTACGATAGTATTAAGCGTTATGTTATTATACGCGCATGCGTGTTACGCTTGGCATTTATTATTCCGATCGATTTCGTGTAATGACGAACCGAATTTGATAAAAAAAAAAAAAAAAACGAATCCAATTTAAAAGTCATCCGCCGCGAAATGTCAACTACACCGGTGTATAGACGATTATGTACGTCCGTCTATTGTAAGTGTGACCTTTTAGGACATCACTGCCGTTAATTTCAAATGGCAACCTCAAAATTGACAATTAGCGGCTGCCGTATTGCGTGCACACGTTACCATCATATTGTGTTATACATAACACTACGTGTACACAATAGTGTTACTAAGCAACTCGATTGAAATTTATACGAAAACACGGATAACCACCATACACCACATTCGAGTAAGTAAGTACTAATCGGCCTTATCTTTCTTGAACAAAATTATGTGTATGCTTGAAGGTTTGAATGTTTTATACAAATAGTATTGTACATTACGAGTAGGTTATATTTAAATTAAAAATGATGGAAATCTAAATATATTAAAGGATAGCGGAAACTTATCATAATCATGTCCGAAACGTGGTTAGCAATAATTACCTGGAGTACAAAACGAATAATGAAATTGATAAATCATATGTTTTAGAGGGATAATTTATCGTTTTGATATGAATCACCCTGGACCTGTTCAAAGAAGAGGAAAAACCATATATTTTTTTTTTTTTATTTTATAAAAATTTATTATTACAAATTTTAACCGTTAAATTATTTGTCGTATTAGACCAAAAGCAAATGTTATTTAGACTGTATGTAGCAAAATTATAACATAATAGCTTTATTTAGCTTCGTCTGATAAATAATATTATTAAAGAACGATTTTTCAATACAATTTTTATTTTATATTCATTATTTGAACCTATCGATATAAATTTCTATGTATTTATAACTTTGTTGCAGTAAAAAGCCGAAATCAGCTTAAACTAAAATTTACTACTAAAAACTAAGTTCACCTAATGGTCACTAGATACACCTAATTTTTACTAATAACTACGGTATATACCCGAATTATTTGTTTATGTGTCTAGTTTTTAATAAATTTGTAGTAAAAATTATTAAAAAGTATTGAAAATTATTACTTTAAATTTTCAGTACACATTAAAGAAAAAACAAATATTTTATGATATAAATATGTGAAAAATAGTTTATTTAATTTAAATATATTTAAAAATAATAGTTAAATATAAATATTATATAAGTTTGTATGTATTGCAAATATAAAAAATGTTTTATGTTATTTGTATATACGGACATATTTAACGGACGATCAGACAAACCTTTATGGAATGTTTGTTTTAACATATTCGTTAATTGTAATAAACTATTAGCGTCACTCAAAATCTTTTTCAAAATATAATGATTTATCATTACTTTCGAATTCGAAATGATTATACAACTCTAAAATCTCTGACTATGTAACTCATTTTAACAAACATTCAAAGCACCCGCGACTAATTACTTTCTTTTTATTCTAAATTGCAACATTTATTTCCTAGTACGTTTTCCCGTTCCATTTATTTTTTCGAACACTAGATTTGAAATATTGAAGAATACGGGATAAAAATTATAAAATATAATGAATATTAATCGTCATAAAACAGTGTGAACACTAATATTTCATAATGAACCGTGCCCCTCTATATACGCCACAGCCCCTACGTATATATAGTAATTATAACTGCATAATATATAGTTTTGTCGCGTTAAAATAACCATTATTATTCTCGAATAAGTATAGTGTTTAGTGTCGGGCGTTCTTAACGCGTAATACCGCAAAGATAACAAATCAGAACGAGCATCACGGTCGTCTCTATTATTATTATAATATATTACAGTAATCTCGTAGCGAGAGACTTCATTAAATTTCTACGTGGCCCAGATAAAGCACGGACGGTCGATAGTCTGCTGCGCGGTGCTCTTGACGGCAACCGATGTTTACACAAAGGCGTGTTTTTATTCATTTCTAATTGGGAAAATTGTATAAAGAATAATGAATATAAACGTGCAGTGTTTTTTTCTCTTTCTTTCTTTTCCTTTTTATTCGTCACACGTTATACGCGACGCGTATACACGATCGACTCATAATTTCAAGATAATATAGATCGTGCGTTACGACGAAGAGTACTTATGATTATATATATATATATATATATTGTATTTGCGTGTGTGCTATAAATGATAAGATTAAATTACACGTGTTCAATTGTTCTCGGAAGCACGCAGTTTATTTCACACACGATAAAAATTAATAAATTTCGCAATAGTTACGGTTCGTTAAATAAAACAGCTGTCCTACACATAATTAACAAGACGCAAAAAACGTACGACTATTTCTAAAGTACCTATTCGTCTATATTTTGAATATTTAAAGACTAAATAAAACAATTAATAACTGTTTTTAATTATTGTTATCGTGTATTATGCGTAACAGTAATGATAATAAATTGTAATAAATTTATTATCGTATTTTCTAGGTACGATTTTTACCATAATATCTTTTTGATATCTTTAGAAATCATTCTATTCGTACAAATTCAAACTTATTGAATATTATATTAGTAAAAAATGAATATTATTTGACTATTAAAACGTACTGTGCGTATTTAAAAACCTCACATTTAAATGTCGTTTAAGAATTGAAATAATTGTCTTACTAATTTCTACAGTTTTTTGGCACGTCAGCTTAACGATTATAAAATATAATAAATCGGATAGATTATTAAAAAAGCTATGCTATATTGTATATAATATATTTTTTCTATGTTAAAGAAATAAGAAGAATGTTGATCAACTTATAATATGTTTTTACTTTTTGGGGACTAGAAAGCGATTTAGTTAGGTATACCTAGATTTTAAAATTTGAAAGAAAATAATGGATTCTCGTATGAAATGAACTCGAGACAGTGAAATATTTAGAATAATGAAATATTATGTTAAATTTAAAACATATTATTCAATCAAAAAGTAATGATATAAAATTAAGTTCAAGTAAGGGTTTCAAGCTTTTTGAACTCTGCTTCAGTCCATTTTTTTTTTCATTTTTTTTAAACGTTCTGTCTAAAATGATGGTTGAAATAAAATGCTAGAGTATTTGATACTTGAGATTACAACGCGTAAGTCATACTAAGGGTGGATTCTGATGATCTAATATCTAAAACTGTAGATTTTTCTGAAGTGAGTCTCTTGTGATCAATAGATACTTATAATATAAAACAGTTAGAAAAACCATTAAAGTTTATTAAATTAGTTATATCAAATAAGCTATACGAGTAGTACACGTGACAAATAAAAAATGTGTGCAAAATCATTGGCCGTAAGTTTTCATTCAACATTTTCTGCCTCGAAATGATTTAGACATATTTAAAAATATGTATTTACCAAAAAAATTAAAAATTTTTATCTTAATTCCATGTTTTTAATAGACTTAAACATGTTAATTAACTGTGGTTTTGGATCGAAAATACCTTGAGTTATGAGTCTAAAATAAATGAGTTATGAGTCTATAAAGTTCAAAAATTAAGCTTCATCATGACATAGTTCTTCTTTAGTTTTAATTCTACACAAAATTTCGTAATTATCGATAAAGTAATATTGTTAACAAAAACAAATAAATTTAATTCGAAAATCACCTTAGATATAAGAGCTCTGCTTAATAAAAATGAAAGTCTGTTTTTTTATTGTTTATATAAATAAACAAATATAATTCGACTTATTCACACCAAATCTTGACAATTATCTTTTTTTACATTTAACTTGTGGTTGAATTAATAACATTTTTGAAAAGAAATCAAGAATTTAAGAATGGCCTGATTTTCATCAAAATGTATTTTAAAATTTTTAAATTTAAATTTTAAAATAACCAATTCTGATTTTGCGAGAGACATTGTAATTGTTCTAGAAAAATAACACTAAAAATAAAAATCGAGAGTTTCTACAATTCTTAGGAATATTTCAGATTTTCTGATGTATGTAAATAATACAAATGTTAACTCCAAAGTTTATATAACCATAAAAATAAAAATTATGAAAATTTGTTATTTAATTCTCGAGCAAAAACGAACAGGGCAGTTATAATAAATACATATAGTAAGCAATTATTTGCAAATCTTAGATATTTTAAACCTGTAAGTTTAGTGTATTTAAACATTGTTGATGTATAATATGTATCTACAGAGAGCTCTTAAAACTCCATTCCCTTTAAACTATTATTAAAATTTATCATTTTAATCGTTTACTATTTCAAAATGATCATTAACGATATGATAAACATCGATACATTTTATCGATCAATTTTATTGGAATAAAAAACGAGGTAATTAAAAAATACAGATCTCTAAAACATGTATGTTTCCATGATTTTATTCCAAATTGCTCTCCCATATTCATCTTAAATTAGCATTGAGATGATCCACGAGCATATTTATTATATTATAAATAATTATTAAAAAGCGATAATAATAATATTTTATGAAAACTGTTCTAAAGCGGATATTTTTTTTTTAATTTTGCAAAAATAAATTCAAAGTATAGTTTCTCAAATTTATACTATCATTTATATATATATATTTAGTTTATAGAGTCGATATAGTGCGATAATGTTTTAACATTGAATTGTAATCGTATTGTTAAATTTTAAATTATAATATTACAAATAATGATTAAATCATAATTTCATAGTAAATTTTGCAATATTTAAAAAAATAAAAATACAAATTTGAAATTATTGATAAACTAATACATTTTGAAATATTATTTACATGACTAAATGTTTTTAAATTTATATAAATAATATAAATAAACCAAAAAAATACATATTGTTCGTACATGTATTAAAGTATTTTGTAAAACAAAAATTAAAAAAAAAATTAAAATGAATTGAAATATATTTCTAATTCACCTGATGTGCGTATAGCTATTGTACAGTATATATACTAATAATTATCATTCGTTATTTGAATAATGTACTTTAAATACGAAATAGTGCCTGGACATAAATATGCACATATATACCAATGTATAAGATTCATAAATAAATTCAAGTTTACAGTAATTATTTCAATATATTTCAAAAAAGAAAAAAGAAATTAGAAAAAAAAAATGATCGAATATAAACACGGGTTTTTAAAGAACACAAATAAAAAAAACTCATAGATGTACATAACAGTGTTTGGCAACAAGCGTAAAACAAAAAGAGACAGGAGACAGAAGGTCTAATAAAATAATTGTAAAAATCGTTTTCAATTTCTTTCGATCAAACTCGAAGAAAAAAATGAAACCACTTTCAGTCAAAAGTTTGTGCAATATTACAAACAATGATGGTAATAATGTACCGCCGTCGGAACCTTCGACAATAATGTACAATGGCCGGGCAGAGTTTTACTCTATTACACTGGCGACGCGCAGAATGCCAAGTAAATATTCGCCACGCTCCTCTGTCACACGTATACCTACACCGAAAGCCCGTATTTTTCACTTTACGTCTGCGTTGTGTTAGTTTTTACTGCGGGAGAATTTCGTAACGAGACGAATAATAGGTTTCTCTCCTCGCGCGCGCCGCGGACGGCAGGCTGCGACCCGCCCGTTTACCGTCCTAATTGCCGCGACAATCCTAACTTGTTTAGCGGAATGAAACACCGATATATTGTATATATATATATATACAAACACGTATAGCTGTTCTCCCGTCCGCCCTCTCGCCACGGTCCCGCGGGCGAGCCAAGGTACACTGTTCTGGAAGTATGGCTACCGCGCCCCGAGCCAATGCGAATGGACCGCCGCGGATCGATGCGGCCAACGGGACACGTCCGAGGGATGGATCTACATTTCGGGGTGAGCGCGAGCGTACGCTAATTCGCGCGTAATAATGCCTGCGCGCGCGTTTACCGATTTCGGTGTAGTAAATCGCGAACAATTTTCCCGTCGAGTTCATTACGCGAGTGCTGTGCACGGTATATGAACGCGACGCCGCGTCGTTTTGCAATTATTTTCGTGCATTTATACGCGCACGCACACGCACGCACACGGCGCAGTGTCAAGACTGATACACGATCCGAGAAGAAATGCCGGAAAACCAACGAAAATCGTCTCCCGGACATTCCACGTCGTTCCTGATCGAAGACATACTGTTCAGATCGAAGAACAACAGAACAAGTCCGGAGGTATTCTAAAACATATAATTATTATGCGTAGCAGTAATATTAGTGATAATCTCGTCTCGTATAGTTTTAGTTGGAAATTATCAGTTGGATATATATTTGTATAAACGTAACATTAAATTTAATCAATTTTGGTGCTCGCAACATTCAGTTCAATAACCGCCATAATAGTAACACGCGCATATTAATTATTTTTTCAAATTTCCAGACTAAACTAAATCGATTTCGCATCCCTCGAAACGTTAGGTTTTAACCAGATTTTCGTCAGAAACATTATTTCCATCACGAACATTACAATGTAATTTATTAGTGCATAAGTATAATATACTTGAAATTTCTGTGCGAGTATATATATATATATATATATAATATACACGTAAAAAATATAATTATTTACAATCAAACCGGATGTCTTCAATAGCAAAAACTTGTCATGCATACGTGGAAATTTAGATATTGTATATGAAATAATAATATTCTATGTTAAAAGAACTAATCATTAAAAAATGTAAACATACTTTTGAGTTACGATTAGGAATCAAATGATTAAGAAACTTGGGAAAGTTGCGTCCCCATCGCCCAGTACACTGCAAGGTGTATTGCAATAGCCACCACAACGACCTGAAATGGTCGATGTGGTCTGGTCCTCCAGGTTGGGGGTTGAGCGTCGGGCTAACAACCCGACCTCGACATTACCGTTAAAAAACCATCAAAAAATCCTCGGAATTGGATCAATCATGGAAAACAACTGGAATCGGAAAATGGACTACGTTTGGGAACTTGGAACATAAGAACATAAAACAAACCAGGAGCTTTGAAATATGTACTTGAAGCTTACAATATGTATAAAATGGACGTTTTATCTCTAAAACGTTTTAATCAATTAAAAAAATTAATGTATTTCGTTCAAATATAAAAAAATGCATTTTAATTTAACATATTTACATATTTTTCATTTTTTTTTTATTACATATTTTGGCAATTTCAATTACATATATATGTAGTTATTTTTGGTTTTTTATTACATATAAATTCCAGCCTTACTTGTAACTAATTTGTAACACGATTTAATAAATTCCCGTGCTACTTTTAAACGTTAAAATATATTTAACATTTTTAAATATCACAAAATATTACTTTTAAATATATATCATATTGATTCTTCGCGGGTGAAAAAACATTGGTCTAAACATACTGCTTATAGCAGTTGTCTGAAAACTACATTGTCGACATGACAATTTCTATTTATTTTTAATAAGTCTTAAAATCTATGTGATTTAAAAATTGATAAAATAATTGATATTGGGCACTATAGTTTCTCTTTAATCTCTTTGGTGCGAAATATCGTATATAGTATTATTATTCTAAAATTGAAAACATTCAATACATTTATCTTAGCCAAGTTAATTAAAGTTTTATATTTTAAGCGAAACTAGCTAACTAACAATATTGAATGCATTGGTCTTACAATAAAGTACACTTTTTGGGTGACATAAAAATATGTTCGAAAAACATCGTGTTGTTTTAATATTCGTATATTATATATGTTTGTATTTAGATTGGAAATTGAACACGAATTGTATTTTATAGAGATGTTTTTTAAACATTCCCAATAGTTTTTTTTATAGTTATCAAGAAAATATTGAAAAAGTTAACGAGAATCAGTAAAAAGAAGCAAATTCTCGTATACAATGTATAATTTTGTATTCAAAAAGAAGTATCCGAGTATTGTATTATCATTCAGAGAAAGCATTAAACTTAGTGGCTTCAGTTTTTGAAAAGAAACCAAGTTTAAAACGAATAAAGGTCGATTCACACATATCAGTCACGAAACAGTGACGTTTCCGATTAGAGATAGTCGGGTCACCGACGATTTTAACTGATCAGTCATGTCTGTTTCACACATATCAGTCATGAGAAAGCTCAGTTTCAAGGTGTCAGGTAAGTCAGGTTAAAACTGATGTCCACACACGTGTGTTATACACATTACGCATTTTAATTGATAATATTCATTAAATAAAATATTAAAAATACGTGGAAATGGAAAAGTTCACTGACGAAGAATTAGGTACAATTGCGATCATTTTGGATTGATTCTCAATTCATCCCGAAGAAACGAAAATGGTTGCATGAGGTGCAACAAAGAGGCAGTGAAAAGAGTTCATGTCACTATATAAGGAATTGACTGAAGATGGAATTAAATTGTATCAATATTTCATCATGTTTTAATATTGTTTTCATCTATTTTGTCTACACAAATTGTCGTCTGTCAAAATAAAAAATATCATTGACGAGGATAAAAAACATCTCGGTTCTGTGACTGAAGGAATACTGACGGATCGGGTTCGGATAGAAAACTGATAAGTGATAGATAACGCGATCTAAATTTAGTGAATGAATATTTTCTATAACTGGGACTGATCCGAATTCTCAGAACTTAACCGTTTCATGACTGATATGTGTGAATCGACTTTAAGTAAGATTCTCTAGAATTACTTGAATGCACTTCTATAAAATATGAATATCTGTATCACTTGAATTAATAGTAATCATTAAATATTTGATCAATTTCGGAATCCGAGGGTATTTTGAAATGCAACTATTTATATAAAACTCCTAGTCGTATATTTTGTTTAAGAAGACAATTGAATCTGAAATAAAATATTTTTTGTTGTATGATTAAAATAAAATATAAAAATTCACTTTAAAATAAAGTCATACTTTCAATAAATTTATATTATAAATCCTATATTAAATTCATAATGCAAATTAAACAGAAATATCAAGTAGCTATAATATTGTATCCCTATTTTAATTAAACAATTTTCAATATTAATAAATTTTGAAAATATATGACAAATAATAAAATTACATATCGCGTCCTTATATACTTGCAAATTAACAAAAAATTTTAAGTATATTAAACTGCAAATTTTTATAAACAAATAATATACGTAAAGCGATATAGCATATATAAACACATTTAAAACGACTCCGATACATTATAAAAGTATATATTTATATATAGTTTTAAACAAATCTACCAAAAATTTTACTACTTTGTCAATAACCATTAAACATCTTAATTCAAATTATTTTTGATTGTTTCTTAATAGGAAGTACAGTGCAAACACACAGACAATTTAAACTAGTTTAAAATGGTATTTTAAAATAATATATTTTATTTTATACTTATTACTTCGGGTATATAACATTTATATAGTTCATGTGTAGTATTTAAATACAAGTTCATTTCAAATTTATTTGTTTATTTCACAAATAGTACATTATTTTATAAGTAATAGTTAACAATAATAATTATTAATAAGTAACCTGTTTTTATACCAATTAAAGATTTAACTTTGATACGGGGTTTTTTTTTTTACTACAAATCAATTAAAATTTAATCACGAAAAATAAAGTTTCAGGTGAACAGTTACGAAAGAAATCGACATCAATTGCCACAAAGTCCAGAATGCTTTTCGATGTTACCATCAGCAATGGCTTCTGCATACTTATCTTATCCGACGCCGTATATGCACAAACATTCTATTGCTGAGCCATTTTTCATTACACCACAAGGTAAATAATTATGTCAATAACTTAAAAGTACTAATAGAAACTTAAAATAAAATTTACTGTTAACTATTCAACAACAATAAAAATAACATAATAATAAATATTTAAACATTATTATTAAGAATGATATCTTTTACGCGCCTGTTCAAATTTAGATTTAAATTTAATCATAAGTAATTTTCTATAAAATCAAATTAAATGGAAAATCATGCACTGGATATTTTTTTATGCACCAACAGTTTTTGTAATTTAAATTTTAATAAATATTAAGCACCTCCATTAGATAAAATAACGCGATGGCGTTTCAACAATTGTTATTGACATTATTATTATTATTATTATTATTATTATTATTATTATTATTATTTTAGGAGTACCGTTTGGAAGTATTTGGGGCACCCGATCTGACTATGGGCATGGACAACTAAACTCTAGATTGTGTCGCAGACGAAAAGCTCGAACCGTATTCTCTGATCAACAGCTCACTGGACTAGAAAAAAGATTCGAAGTACAACGATATCTAAGCACGCCGGAAAGGGTCGAACTGGCCACCGAACTAAGATTGTCGGAAACACAAGTGAGTGATAATACGATTTACCTTTAAATATTCGATAGTATTTCACTAAACATAAGTCCACTCGCAGGTGAAAACATGGTTTCAAAATCGAAGAATGAAACACAAAAAACAATTGAGAAAAGTCAATGAAGATACAACGGACATTGGAAATGAAAAACCTACAGAGAACGTGGCTATTAAATCGCTAACTACAGGTCAGTTTTAATGTACAACTATTGTCGATAAGATCTAATCAGTGACTAAGCGCGTGGTTAAACATTTTGGTTATCGTAGGAGAAGAACAACTTTTTTCAACTTCTCTAACTTTTATCGTCAGATTTTCGATAGGTTAGGATTGTCAACGCGTTTATTTACATTATAGGGATTTTTTATGCATTTAAGTATAAAATACTAACTTAACTATTTAAAATAATTAGTGATGTTATGAATAATTTGGAAAACAAACAAACATTTTTAAATTCTAATACCCAACAAATCCAAACAAAATCTGAATCAGATTTATTGATAAAAATAAAGTGAATTTCAGTATTTTAATAGAACGAATATTTAATTTTTCTCGCAAAATATCAAAAGACATAAAATTGTCGTCATCATGTATTGACACGATTTTTTAAATTATTTTATTTGTAAAAAATAAAACGTTTTTAAACTTTTTTCCTAAAAATTGAGTTTGGATTCGATGTAATATTTTATTAATTCGAGTTCAAAAAATAAAATATAAGTTCAGTTCGGTCAAAGTTAGCCAAAATGAAAAAAAATTCGGTACGGATTCGATTTGACATTAATAAAAATATTATAACACACACTTTCTAAATTACCTGACACCACAGTTATATCTAATTTTTTAGTTATGGTGATTTAAAACTTTCAAAATATCATAGGTGATACCAACAATAAGTTCATAGATTAAACAAGACGCGTATAATCACGTAAAAACAAAATATTTTAGTGAACTATTATGCATGTGTATAAAAATGTAATATATTTATATTTATAAATGATAGTTAACGCAAATTATTATTTATGTGGTTGGGGGAAATAAACCCTCACTTTTCATAGCTACAACACTACACCCTATGCCCATATACAGGGATCAACTTCTCTTCTCTCCCAAAAGTTAAAAAATAATATAATTATTAATAACATTGTTTTTTTTATTTATAAATATAATATGTAGGGAAACGGATTTGATAATGCCTAGGATACCAATAAAAAAATACTTAAAATTATAAATAATTACTTAAATTTATTCAATCAAATATCATGAATACAATAACATAGTTTATGAAAAGTCAGCCTAAAAGTATTATAACGTTAATTTATAGTGAAATATATAATTTTTCCACCCGTAGAGAATATGTCTTTACCGAAATTATTAATATAGGCAAAGAAACGACTTAAAAAAGAACTAATAATTTTAGACATACCATATTATTATATGGTTGAAAATCGATTATATTTAAGTATATACAAGTGTTTTGGAGATTTTATGTACAAATTGTAAATGTAGTGAAAAAAATTAAACCATGATTTTTCGTATTTATGATTTTTCAAAAATTAAAAAAAAAACCTAATAAAATAATGTCGAAAATAATCTATTTTTTATATTCATTTGTACTATTGAAATACATGTTTTTTCTTAAAAATGATCGTGTCGTAAAAAAAAAACAAATACAAAAGTCATCATCAATGTCCCAAACCTTAAAAATCACTCCTATTCCCTACCGGAAAATTTAATTCTGGATCCGGGCCTAGCTGAACTCAATTCGTACCTGTACCTACGTTTTACGCGTTATTATATATCAAATCGTGTACATATACACATACGCACTTTACAGATTACCCCGTCGACTTTTCGTCTAAAAGCTCGGTGTGTGGTATATCAGACACCAGCGTCCTGCATGGGTCCAACAATAAGGGCATGGCCGGACAAAACAGATCGCTGAACATTGACGACGAAAGAAGTCAACGGTACAATCTGAGCGATGTCACCGACGGGGATGACGATGACGATGACGACGACGAGGTCGACGATGCCGACGACGAAGAGATTATAGATATTGTTGGTGATCATTCACACATTATATTGAATAACGTATCGCGAAATTACGACCAACAAAGATTTTTCTAATAAAAATAATAAATCCACCCATCACCAGCTGCCCCCTCTTTTTTTATCAATTATTGTTATTAACATTAAACTATGCACGAAACAGGTAAAAAGCCGACGTATCTAACTTACAACTTACACAGAACTTAACTTCTTATAATATTTCAAACATTTACTACAACTAAACATTTATACATACACAATTTTGAATTAGGTATAGTATCGTATATTCGATATAATGTAAATAGCAAAATGACAAAAAAAGTCTAATAAATAATGAGAATAAGTATTATCACGCATTATTTTTTTGCGGTTTTATACATTTCGAATAAAATTGTTTGTCTTCCAATTTTTTTTATGTGTGGATTTTATAATAGTTATCTTTAATATAATATATATATATAACTCTAATATATTATACTTTAATAGCTCAAGTGTAAAACGAATAAATTCACATTAGGTATTTATTTTTAAATGTGTATATTGTATTAAGTGTCATTTTAAACCGCGTGACAACCTTCAAATGTCTTAATACGTCTGCGTTTAATAATTAATTTTAATGCATTATTTTCAATCATATTCTATAGTTATAAAAATGTTAATTATCAATATATAGGGTGCACTTCAATAATAAAAGTGTAATTCAAGGGCGGATTCAACAACTTTCTCTGTTTGGGAAATGGGAAATTACGTGGCTTACACGATGCCCATCTCTGATTCGTTTCGAATAGATAATAAATAAATTTGTTCAAACACTTCATTCACAAGAATTATTTAAGTAGTTTGGGATTTTTTTCTTTTTTCAATAACGTAAACACCGAATGAGTTGTCATGAAAATTGTCCGTTGATCGACGAACGCGTAGCACTTTAGATAGATAATTCAGCTACAGCTGCCAGCTGTGGGCTTGCCATAGGTATACACTAGGTATACACGGGTTGACAAGAGCAGTATAATAAAGATCATAGGACAGTATATTATATTATATACGATTATTTTAGAAACAATTTTAAAATGATTGATCTGGATCCTATTTTGTCCAACTCAACGGGAAATATATTTAAGTAATTTGTATTGAACTGAAAAATGTAAATATAGCAAACACCGTAAAACCAATGGCTAATAATGCGTACAATGACGGTCGGCCTGTCAGAAAATTTCTGAGTTTCTTGATACACACCAATTCGCTCATGAAATACATACGTAAGTTCACGTATCCTATGTAATTTAAAAAACTAACCAGTTAGGTACATTAATATTTTGTAGAAAAATATATGTACTATTTAAAATATATACTATAAAATAGAAGCATATAAATTAAAGCAAACGTATAATGCTTAACGAGTTTTGACTTGCAAATAAATCTATATTAAGTGTATAAAGTCATACATCAATATATTATAGTAGAAGCATAGACAAAATGTTGTTATATATTGAAAGGAAGTTGAAATTCTGACGGGTTTTTTTTTACTTCAAAAAGGTTTTTAAAATTTACAACGTATGCTCACAATATTATAGCCGGTGGTGTAATTTTTTCTTGAGGGTAGAAAGTGATTTTCACTGTATCTGCCCTCAGCTCTTTTCCCCTTTAGACTAAAAAATAAAAAAATAAAATTATGAATAATTTAAGAACTGTAGTTGGAAAATAAAATATTCTACCTAATAATTTCAGTTTTTCTTTTAAATACTAATATACAAATATAAACTAAAAATTTGTCTCGAAATCATTATATTAAATAAATTCAAGTCGTCGTATGAAGTTCGCATCCAATTTTCTATATTTTTAAAATTGATTTTAATCTATTTTATATAAATGATGTTAAGACTTTCATAGTTTTAGTATTTACAGTTATATTATAAAATATGGTTTATGATTATATTATAAAAGTATAAATAAATTGTAAGTATACGAGCAACAATCGAATGGTAACCGACGGGGAAAATACCTAGATGAAGACCTAGAAGCGATGGCATAAGAAAAAATTTAAAAACACTGGAAATAACGAATTAGGAAGCATGCAAGATCGGAAAAGATGCAAGACCTGAATAAAATCCAGGACCAAAATGATTGAACAACGGTAACGGTGACAGCAAAAATTCTTACAGAATTGTAAAGCCAAAGAAGAAGAAGAAGATATAAAGTATGTGTACAATAAAATTCTTCGCTACAAGTTTTAATATTCTTCATTGTTCATTGGCTATAGTTGAGATGAAAAAGCGAAATAATACAATAAAAGTTCGAGAAATCAAATATTATCAGGACATTCTTCAAATACATATCTTCATAAAGTAATATCTTAGGACTTAAAGAAGATAAAAATACTTTCGAAAAGTTCGAAGAGTCAGGCATATTAATATCCGTTAAAAGGATTTAACTCGGAGATAGTGAAACGGATAGTGAATCACCACATGAGATTCGGAATTTTTTTAAATTACGTACTTATTATAAAGACGAAAAATTTTATTCCATATACAGTACGAATAGGTTTAATAAAAATCATCCATACGAGTCTATACGAACTAGGACCATTCCTAGTTTGAATGAAAATCGTAATTTAAGTACAAAAATCAAAACCTCTCGAATCAATGACTAAAAACGATATACAATCAATAATAACTATAATAATAGAAGTAACTTTGATTCGAGTGTACGGCTATTTGATATAACTGATTAAAAAAAAATCCGGTTAATTTATAAAATAACAAAACACTAATTGTATATTTTATTAGTACATATGACAAAAATATTTGTATAAAATTCATAATAATGTTTTTTAAGGCTGCGTGTCAATGAGTTATTGAGTAATGTTAACTATATTTTTTGAACTTAACCGACAACCTATTGAACCTTACACTGACTTAATGTAAATTTAACTATTTGTATTTATTTATTTTATATTAATGACAATGGAACTTATTGTTTTTTAAATTTTTTTTATTGTATCCAATTAAGTTAACAAGTATAAGCAGGGCCATCGTAAAAGTAAGGTGTCTCAGATGATTGACTGAGGTGTCATTCTTGGTCTAAGACGCTAAAGTAAAATATTAAAATTTTTTTTTTAGGTATAAGAAATATAAACGTATATCATTTATTAATTTTTTTTCTATTGTAGTTTTCTGTATGTCATATATTAATATTTTGATGTATATAATATTGGTGTGTATCTATTTTAAAAATAAAATATACTGGAAAATTTTGTTATCGTTGTAATCGTTTAATGTTAAAGATTCCTTATCAATCCTTTTTATAGAAAACGAAATGGCCTAGCAATTGAATTCTTAACTTTTATTAAGAAATTTGCTCAGATAAAATAAAAAAAAGTGTTGTTAAAATAAATTTCAATGTAACTACAAATTTTTTAAAAATTAATTAAATACTTACTAAATGCTAGGATGTGTAATATACACTAGTTATTATTACGTTAAATTAAGTTGAACTTTTTTCTTTGTTCTTTTGTATAGTAAAATACATCATGTGTTTTTACACAATAAAAACGATTTTGACGATGAACACAAAGTCATTATATTTTATTATTATTATTATTATTATTACCTTCTAAAAGGAACGCTAGTTGAAATATTGGTCTAGGCTACCATTTCACCTCACTAAGTAACTTACTGTACCATTAATAATAATTTCAGATACAGACACACATTTCAATAACAAACTTATATACATGTATTTATTCGGCCTTTAATTGGAATTAATTGCTATTATGTTGATAGATACTAAATATTTTCACAATCAAAATTTACCCAGAAAGAAAACTCTCCTGTATATAATATAGTGGAAAACTCTCCAGTATATAATATAATTGAACAAATGTATTACTTTAAAACAACAAAAATGTCCACAAGTTAATGATTATTTATTAATTTAATATTTGATATTTAACTTACTTGATACACTCAACATTTTGATCAACTGTAATCAAATAAAATGGATTGATTTAAATTCAATACGAGTTTATATAAGCAATAAGTAGACCAGTTTCAAAATTCAAATTTTTTTTTAAATCTCAAATCCATATCCTTGTCTACTAAATACGCCACTATATTATAGTACAATTAATCCGCAATTAAAACTAGAGACAAAGTATATTTTAATATATATCCACACGTAATACATCTATACTTGCTATACAAATGTACAATTATAAAGACCTGAACGTTTTTTATACTATATTCCTGTGACAGTGTGTGTGTATGTATGTGTGTATGTGTGTATGTCACACGCATGTAATTTATATTTTTTTTCAGTATGTGTTCAAAAAAAATATTTAAAATAAAAATAAAAATAAATGTTTATATATAATTTACGTAGATGTTAAATGTATATTTAATTTTTTTTATCACCAAGCGAGCTATATACATAATTATACTCGAAAAATAAGAAAATAGGAAAAGAACATTTTTAGTAGTCTATAGTGTACTATAGATAAATGTAAATATGTTCAACAATTTGTGTACCTATAATTTACAAAATATACTATAATAAATTGATAATTCATAATAATACAATTATTATTATAATTATTTGATTATTGTCATTATTATCATTATTACTATTATTATTACAAAATATTACAAATTATTAATTACTTCAATTGTTGAATATCTAACACAGATAAGTCTTCACATGTTTTCAACTTGAAAAACTCATTTTTATTGTTGTAAGTTAGTGAAAACTGGTAGGGTGTAAACAGGAAATAAATGTTTGGATTTATATATAAATTATAGTTATATAAGTAATTCATATAACAACATGATTTAATTTAAATACATAATAGATATTGATTATACATTATTTAATATAATTCTTAGGTTTCTGTAGTTGTAGTAATTAAAATGTGTTATCAGAAAAAAGGGGGAACTTGGAAACTGGTCTATCAACGTAATTACTGAATTGAAAACAGTGCCAAATTATTTATATAGCCTTTGCTACATAAAAACAAAATTCTGTAAAACAAAGGCAAAAGAGCAAAAAGAGGTGAAATTTCCACATCCCTCTATGAACACGCCATTATCAATGCATCTTGTATTTTTCTTTATATAAAAACGAAAAATATATATATTTTTAAATAACTCACATTATTATATGTGTTGTTCCACATGGTTTTTTTTGTACAAATAACCGCTATGGCATCTTCTTAATAATGAATTATTCGAAATATTTTTTCAATGATATTTCC
This sequence comes from Schlechtendalia chinensis, assembly GCA_019022885.1. Classification (NCBI taxonomy): domain Eukaryota; kingdom Metazoa; phylum Arthropoda; class Insecta; order Hemiptera; family Aphididae; genus Schlechtendalia; species Schlechtendalia chinensis. The sequence continues at coordinate 38,148,586 of CM032339.1, forward strand.
TGAGTATAGTTATACATATGTTTAAGACAATTTTGGCTATGAATAGGTAAATAAATATTGATATACATATACAGTATATAGCAAAAACGTTAATGAAAAAATTAACTAAAGTAAACCAAGTTAAATTGACAATATGGCCCAAAGTTAAAAGTTGACGAAAAGGCTTTTGAACTAGTCAAATTTAAAGCTGAAATGGAGATGAAATCAACTTAATTCGGTTCAAAAAAAAAAAAAAAAAAAAAATAATAATAATAATTTTAATTATCATAAACACGGTCCTGGTTGTGATAATATAACTACACAAGAAATAGTTTAATGAAAATCAAGGGAACCGTATGGCTTATCGCGTTGGATATTTTGATCAAAATGTCCTTTTGTCGTTTCCTGCGACGCGTGCGCGTCCATCACGAATAACGTTTGAGTGTTTTATTGTTATTATTATTACTATTATTTATTTAGACGCAATAATAATAGCGAATAATAATAATAATAATAGGGTTGAATATTTCTGTTGAAATGACGGCGAGTCGAACGGGCCGCCGACTGCACCTTTAATGTGCGCGCCCGTCCCCCTCGTCGCTACGTCGGATAACGAACGTTTTACAGACGTTTCATTATTACAGGACCGGGCGCGTGTCCCCATTTGACGTTTTACGATTTAATACACCGCGTTTATAATCGCGCGTAGGTAATCGAATTAGCACGGCGCACGCCCGCGCTGATTTGCCGCGTACGGCGACGCGTGACGCACCTATCTACGGGCGTCGGCGAAAAGACCCACCTCCTCTAGCGAGCGGCAAGATAACTCGATAACTCCGCTTCTCCGTGCCTACCGTAAAACGAGTAGTCGGACGTTACGTATGTGTGTGTGTGTGTGTGTGTGCGCGCGCGCGAATATGTTTAAACGCGAGTGAGCACGTTTAGGATGGCGAACGAACGAGAAAAAAAATTAACAAAAAAAAAAAAAAATGAAAAAAAGAACACCGAACGATCCCGAATGCGCCGGGGCGGGTTGATATGGCGATTATAACGGCGGCCTGTCGTTGAGCTATGGTGCCGGAGAACACGTTTCGTAAAATCAAAGCGCGCGCGTAACTCTACAGCCGGCGTACGGACAAAAAGGATTGTGGGCGGTGTGCGGCCGCGAACTAAAGTGCATTTTCGAGTGCTCGCGTTAGCAACGAAACAGGTTCCCGGGGCAGTAGTACACAAGTGCTCGTACGCATGGGCGGTTTTAGAGGGGGGTGATGGGGGTGTTACGGCACCAACGTCGGCATAATTAAATAATTAATCGGCAAATTGGTCATAATCAGGGCTCGGAAGTTGTAGCAAATGCATATCATTATTGGTTAGTCTTAGGACATTCAGAGTAGGATACAAATTTGTTTCACGCTTCCCTGATGTAATATACAAAAATTGTATTTTGCTAATTTTTGCATATTTGCGGTTTTTAGTGCTATTTTGCTAATTTTGTGTTTTAAGAGCTATTTACAGTCATATTTTTATACAAATAGGGAATAAACAAAATTGTATTGAAAAAAAAAGATTTTGGACCAAACACTTACGAATACGAATATTCTAACGAAAACAAAAATAGTACATTTTAGTTGTTATCGCCGATCACATCGGACAACGGACTATTCCGTTCGTTTCCAATAATTTAGTTATTTTTAAAATCGTGTCAAATTTACTGCGATCATCGGATTCGTCGTATTTCGTGTCCGTGTTATCGTCGTATTATTTAATTATGAACATACTACATACACAACAGTATCGCACCCAGGATTTTTTCAAGGGGGGGGTCTAAAAAACTACATTATGAAATTTTGACAGAAAAATATGAACGTTGTATCAGAATTTGGATTTTCATCAATAAATTTAAAACTATTACACAGGTCAAGGGGGGGGTCCGGACCCGGAGTCCACCCCCTTGGGTGCGCCACTGATACACAATGATTTTATTTTAGTTGTCCGTCGACCGCCGTCATTTATCTAACCGTGTAAACATTTTAATGTACTTATTGACAACTGTCGATTGCAAGTTTTAATTTTAGTATACCCGATGTTGCCGTTGTCGTACGTGTGTAAAGGTAAAACGTATATCTAATACGTTATCTAGTTATGTTGATGAATTCGGTTCTAATATTTTTACAATCGATTCGAGTATTTTATTTTGTAAAATTTGTAAATCTAAAATGAATTCCGATAACAAATTTAACATGTCTCAACATTTAAAAACTGACAGCCATCTCAAGGGCATTAATCGATGTAAATAACAAACATAAAGAAAACAACAATTAATGACAGTTAACATTTCTAAAAAATCATTATTTAATAAAGATTTGTGTGAAGCTCTTATTTCTGCAAACATTCCATTAAACCAGCGGCTCCCAACCTATGGTCCGCGGACCACCAGTGGTCCGCGAGACATCATGTGGTGGTCCGCGAGGCATACCTATAAAATTTTAAAATATTTCAATTTTCCTTTGGGCGTGTTATAAATATTACGTACCGACAATCGTTACCTAAATTCTAATATCTGTTTTATGAGAAAAAATAATGTCTAAAAATGATGGTGGTTTGTGACGTATTGAAAGTTATTCAAGTGGTGCGTAGTGTCAAAAAGGTTGGGAACCACTGCATAAAACAAACTATCAAATCCAAAATTTAAAAAATTTTAGAAACATATACAAAAAATGAAATTCCATGCGAGGCCACATTACGCAAATGATATGTAGATAATATTTACACGGAGACCATAAATTCAATCAGAGAAAACATTTCTGACAAAAAAATTTGGGACAGTATTGATGAGACGACTGATGCAGAGGGTCGTTTCATTGCAAATACAATTGTTGGTACTCTTGAAGAACATTATACGGATGACATTTTTTTATTTAATTCAGATGAATTGGATAAAGCTAACCATTCTACCATCTGCAAACTTTTCGATAAATCGATGAATATACTATGGCCAGGTGGTATCCACCATGATAACGTGCTTTTATTTTTATCCGACACCGCACCTTACATGGTTAAAGCATGTGAAGTTCTGAAATCATTTTACACAAAAATGATTCATGTAACATGTGCCGTTCATGGACTTCACAGGATCGCGGAAAAAGTTCTCAAGAAAAGAGCTCAATTTAATACTGCCGACAAAATCATTTCGAGTGTGAAAATAATATTCAGAAAAGCACCTAATCATTTATTACTATTTAAAACAGAATCACCAAACATGAGATTACCCCCAAAGCCAATTCTCACTTGTTGGGGAAGTTGGGTAAATGCCGCAGTTTATTATTGTGAGAATTTCAGGTTTATACAACATATTGTTTACATGTTAGATAAAAACGAAGCAATCAGTATTAGAGATGCATAACACTATATTGTAAAACCAGGTTTAGAAAATATTCTTACGTACATTAAATCAAACTTTGTTAAATTGACTACAGCTATTGATAATTTACAACAGCAAATTTTACCACTGTCGAAGTAAATTGAAGTAGTTCAAGATATTAAAAGAAGCTTCGAAACTTTGAGTGATCAGAATGGGAAAGCTGTGAACAAAAAGATACTCCAAGTTCTTGAAAAAAATGGTGGTTTGTCGGCATTAATAAAAATATCTAATATTTTAACGGACGAAGAAACATTTGGAAATCTAGATGGGTTGCTTGAAGATTTAAATAGTAACGACTTGGTATTTTTTAAGAACGCACCAATATCGTCTGTTGACGTTGAGAGGTCATTTTCCACTTACAAAACTATACTATCAGATAACCGCAGATCTTTCAAATTCGAAAATATAAAAAAACATTTAATAATCCAGTGTAATTCCCAAGAATATCAAGACTCTTGATCGGAGTTGTCTTAATTTGTGAAACCTGAGGTTTAGAGATTTTCTTTTTGTTTTGATGTGAGTTGCCCAAGTTAATCTTTTGTCAAGATAGAGTTCTAAATATTTGACAGAAGTATCCATAGGGATTACTTTGTTATTTAAGAAAACAGGGGGAATATTTTTAGGACTGAGGGTAAAAGTAACATGTATGGATTTACTATCATTTATCTTGATATTCCATAGTTTATACCACTCCTGAAGTTTCGTTAGGTGATCCTGAAGGTTATTTATAGCTAAGTCTAAATTGGAGCTAATTGAAGTGATCGCCGTGTCATCAGCAAACGTAGCTATGCTGGTGCTGCTATGCTGTGGTAAGTCCGCCATGTATAAGTTGTAGAGAAATGGGGCAAGGATACTGTCTTGGGGGACGTCTGCTTTTATAGAATGAATACTAGAATATTTTTTAACACACCTTACCACAAACGTACAATTTGTGAGGAAGGATTTAAGAGAAAGATATAATGGAGTTGGTAAGAAGAGAAGTTTGTACATAAGCAATTAAGCAATTATTTGTACATTAAGCAATTTTGCAAAACAAATTTTTTATTTATGTTGTTTTTTGTTGAATTTGGGGATTTATTAAGTGAGCTTAGTCGTTTGGAACCAGTAGGAGTAATCCAATCATCGTTGGTATCTGAATGAGTAGATTGGTTTGGTGAAAGAGTTGATACACTCTGTATGCGCGTTTTAGAAATAATTAGCGGAGGAACGACAGATTTAGATTTATGTGAAGGCATGGTGGATTGCTGATTACGTTATGTTTATCGCGAGTCGATAAGTTGAGGGGCCCGAAGCAGCCTTACGTACGGCCGCCGTAGTAGAAAATGTTATTCCCGTGATTAGTAAATCAATTAAAATAAAGTTACCAACGTTAAAGATGGAAGTAGCTTCTGCTAAAAGATGTGGTAACTGGATCCTCTGAGCACAGTTTTTGTTGTTGAAAAAACACGTGTAACGTAACGAGTATATTGTGCGTACGTTTTTAAATGGAAAAAATCGGTTATGTATTCTATGAGTATTAAGAAAAATACTGGGCAAAATAATAACGCACGATGTTTCATGGTCAACGGTCGCCACGAGAGTGTGAAATACTTACATTTAAAATGCCAGAGGCCTTGAAGCCAATATCACCACTGTGTTAAAAACGCGTGTAAAACATAAAAACTAAATGACCATTTTAACCCGTCGTTGGTGACGCTAATATTTTGACATCATTAGTGACGTGTTAGCGTTTCGCTCACGTATTAAATAAGATCATCTTGAGAGAAATAAAAACTGTTTTATTGCTTTTTTTATAAACATTTATGCTTCAAACTAATGATATAACATAAAATACTTCAATTTAGAAATTTTGTAGATACTTACAAGTCCCATCAACTTATAAACAATTTGTTAAAAAAAAAACATAATTAAAATCTTTTTTGAAATTTGTCTATCGATTTCCTGTCATTTCGTGTTTCAATGTCGTCAAATCGTAATGCTCGAAGTAGAATATAAAACCGTTGTTCAGACATAACAGATCGAAAATATTCTGGTGCAAACCCATCATTACACCATAAATCTTTTAGATTTAGATGGTTACTGCGTAAAAATCCGGCAATGTATAAAAGACCAAAGAGCGCATCGATTTCGTCTTTGATATTTTTTACGTATTTTATCTAAATATTTGTTTGTATATAGCACTATTTCACTTACTACGGAATCGGGGAAAAACAACTTCCAACAATCTATAATACTTGTTTTTCGGTTAAATTTAGCGGACTGTATGGTTTTAATTTTATTGAAATAAAAGAATGCAATTGAAAGTTTGTACTAATTTAGTCTTTATTTTAACGTGAACTTTACTGTGTGTGACGGTCGGCTGCTACACGATAACTAACTAGGCTTGCGTTAGAGAATAAGATAATATTATAACGATATAAACAAGATAACAGAACAATATACTTAATGGTATTTCCCTACGCAACATGCCGCCCGCCTTGAATAAATTGATTTTAAATTATTCAATGGTAATAAATTATTATACATTCAATTTTATAAATACAATATTTTGAATAAATCAAAAACAAGAAAAATTAGAAAATAATATAAATATAAATACAATATTTTGAACAATTTAAAAACAAGAAAAATTAGAAAATAATATAAATATAAATACAATATTTTGAACAAATCAAAAACAAAATTAGAAAATAATATAAATATAAAAAATAATATGATATGGTATAAATGGATACAAATATTTATAAATATCAATTTAGTAATTGTCGTCAAAAGGAAGAGGACATAATTTTCTCACTGGCCGTTTAATCTTCTTTTTTCCTACTTGAACGATAGCGACACGAATTTCACCATTTGAACCTGGTTGCACCTCTAGAACTCTACCCATTGACCAGGATAACGGGGGAATGTCGTCTTCTTTAACCAACACTACAGTTCCCACAGATAAACGAGGACCTTTGTGCTCGAACCATTTTTTTCTTGTTTGTAATTGAAAAAGGTATTCTTTTTGCCAACGCTGCCATATTTGTTGAGTTAAACGAGTCACACGTTGCCACCGTTTAAGACGATTATCGGGTACGTCCAACAAATTAGGTTCTGGTATTGAACACAGTGGTTCGCCAATTAAAAAATGAGCCTGAGTCAACGGAGCTAAGTCTGATGGATGAGAGGATAAAGGCGTTAGAGGACGAGAATTAAGAACTGCCTCTATTCTTACTAAAACAGTATTTAATTCTTCAAACATGAGATTGGAGTTACCTAAAACCCGACGTAGATGCGTTTTTACAGATTTGATAGACGCTTCCCATAATCCTCCAAAATGGGGTGAGCGGGGGGGAATAAAATGCCAATTTGTACCTTGTGGAGCGAGTGAAGTATACAAATGACTTACATGATCTTTATTTTGAAATAATAGTTTAAGTTCTTTTAGCTCGTTGTTCGCGCCAACAAAATTAGTAGCATTATCGCTATATATATCAGTACTATGACCTCGGCGTGCGAAAAAACGTTTTAGGGCGTTGAGAAAAGATTGAGATGTTAAGTCGCTTACCAGTTCGATATATACCGCATGGGTACTGAAACAGACAAAAACACATATATATCCTTTGACTGTCGATTTTTTACGATTATTGCTTTTTATCAGAACTGGATCCGCGAAGTCGACACCACATTTTTTAAATGGAAGAAAAGATTCCACGCGTTCAGAAGGAAGCTGTCCCATTATAGGTTCGACGATGGCCGGACGCAAACGAAAACAGTTTATGCATTTGTAAAAAATATGTCGGGCCATGTTTCTACCATCGATTATCCAATACTTCAATCGGGTAGAGGCTAACATAGCTTGTGGTCCAGCGTGTAATAACCGTTTATGTTCATTGCATAAAATTAATTTTGCGATATGACACTTGGCAGGAATTAAAACAGGTTGACGCTGAGATGGACTTGTATTACTAGCATTTTTTAGACGTCCACCGACCCTTAATATACCGTCGTCCAAGAATGGATGTAAATTTTTTAATTTGTTATTTAAAATCACTTCATTTTTATTTAATAAATGATTTATTTCGTTTGATCAATATAAGGCTTGAGTTAATTTTATTACCGTAATTTCGGCCTCAAATATTTCGTTGGATTGTATTACACCTATGATCCTTTGCTGTTTTTTTATATATTTTATAAAACGATTACAATAAGCGATTATTCTTAACAACTTGTGCCATGACGAATATTTATTTAATATAGATACCTCTGCCGATTTATTTACTGATATAGCTACCACTTTGCTTTTTTCTCTTAATTCTGGGATAGTATTTGAGTTTATTTTAAAGTCGTATTTTGGCCAATTATTTTTTTCAACTACTAACCAGGGGGCCCGTGCCACCATAAAGTACTTTCGATGATTTGTTTTGGGCTGCAACCTCTGGATATTAGATCAGCCGGGTTATCCGCTGTACCGACGTGGTTCCATTCATTTATATTAGTTACGTCTTGGATTTCGCCTACACGATGAGCGACGAAAGTCTGCCATTTTGTAGACGGGGATGTAATCCATGCTAAAGCAATTGACGAGTCTGTCCAAAAATATTTTTTATGTATTGTTAGTTTTAATTTAGGGATAATTTTATGAGCTAAACGAGCGAGTATTACCGCCGCACATAATTCAAGGCGTGGCAGTGATAATACCTTTAGCGGAGTGACTCGATTTGGCACATATTAATTCTGACGTGTGAACATTATTTTGATTGATAACTCGAACGTATAAACAAGCTCCATATGCAACCAAACTTGCATCAGAAAATCCATGTATTTCTACTAACGAGTCATTTCCAGTACCCAAATGCCGCGGTATTTCTAATTTTCTTAATACATTTAATTCGTTTATGTAGTCGTTCCATTCTTCTCGTAAATCATTTGGTACAGGCTGATCCCACTCGATTTTAAGTTGCCACATTTTTTGCATTATAATTTTAGCACGCGTTACCACTGGACCTATTAAGCCTAACGGGTCAAACAAGGAAGCAATTTCTGATAATATTTTCCTTTTAGTTAACGGGTGCTTCACATTTTCGTTTATATATTCGTTTATATTATAACAAAATACATCACGTTCTGGACACCATAACAAACCCAATATTTTTACCATTTTATTTTCTAATTCTAGTACTATCGTAGCTTCGTTTTCCGCACTGTGCAAGTTCTTTAATAGTTCGCGCTCGTTGGACATCCATTTCCGCAATTCAAACCCACCCTAATACATAATTTTTCGCAAATTATCTCGTAATAGCAAAGCTTCTTGTTTAGTATTCGCACCACCTAAAAAGTCGTCCATGTAGAAATCTGTTTTGATAGCTTGACAAGCTTCCGGATATGATTCATACATTTCTTCTGCTAATTTGACTAAACAACCGGTAGATAAAAATGATGCAGAGATTGTACCATAGGTAACGGTAGTTAATTGATATATTTGTATTTTTTCTTCGGGGCTAGACCGCCAAAGTATTTTTTGGAATTTACGGTGTTTTGGTTCAATTAATATTTGCCTATACATTTTTGATATATCCGATGATAACGCATATTTATATGTTCGGAATCGTGATAAAATTGTAACCAGCTCCTCTTGTATAGAAGGACCTTTCAACATTACGTCGTTTAGACTAAGACCCGTGCTTGTTTTACATGATGCATTGAATACGACGCGTAAACGTGTGGTTGAACTATTTTCATTTACCACAGCGTGGTGAGGTAGAAAATAGCCACATTCATTTCTACTACAATTTTCCTCTTCGACGAGTTCCATGTGACCTAACTCTAAATATTCTTTTAAGAATTTAGTATACGATACTCTTAAGTCTTCGTTATATTTAAATCGTTTCTCGGTGGTCAGTAACCTTTTCAAAACCGTTTGGTATGAATCTCCTAACTGATCGACGTTATTTTTAAACGGAAGTTGTACTATGAATCGTCCTTGTTCAGATCTACTTACAGTACGGTTGAAATTAATTTGACATGCCTTTTCTTCTAGTGTACAAATTTGCTTGTTTATTATCGTTTCTGAGCGCCAGAATTTTGCTACTTGTTCGTCTAAATTACAACAAGATATTTCATTCACGCTTAATGAAATATTTGCCCTTGTACCTTCAGTATATTTTGAATCGGCGGCTGACACTCGTCCGGAAACAATCCAACCTAATTTTGTTTCTTGTATAACAAGTCCACTGTTTTCATTTATAATTTTACCTTAACTCATTAACTCGAAAAATATTTCTGCCCCGAGTAGCATATCGATTGCTTGTGGTTGATTGTAAGCATTATCTGCTAGTCGTATTTCAGCAGGTATTTTTATTTTGGTTGGGTCAATGACCTGTACAGGTAAATTATTTGTTAAACGCGGCAATATTAAACAAGACACCGTTTTTTGATAATCCGTGATACGAGATTTTATCGTAGTCGCAATTGCGGCTGTAATTACATGTTTCGATTGACCTATACCAATTATCTCGTATTTTACCCTTTTCCGATTTAATCCTAACGTTTGCGATAACGACTCAGTAATAAAATTACTTTGGGCTCCGGAGTCTAACAACACACGACATAATATCGGCTCGCCCGAATTATTATAAACCTTTACTACGGCCGTAGCTAATAACACTTGTCCACGATCTGATAAAGCGGAATGCACCACTATCGACTTATTGTTTTCGTTTTTGTCGTCTACATCATTTTGCACCTTTTCGTTATTTTTGTTTATGTGCAATAAAGTGTTATAAGATTTTTGACATTTAAAACATTTTTTACCGAAACACTTATTTTTGGTATGCTGACGTATACATACAATACAAAGTTTTAATTCTTTTACCCGACTTATATGCTCAGATATCGAAAGTGCAATAAATTCAAGACACTTATATATTGTATGCGATAAATTACAATGCCAACATTTTAACGTTTCGGTCGACAAGAACGCCATCATTTTATCATTCGTCGTTTTTTTACCGCCTTTCTTTATTTGTAGATCCTTTATAAGTTTTGTATTTAAATGAGTAGCCGATTCTACCGCTTCCAAAATTGTAAACCTTTTTTCTAAGAATTCGATTAACATTTTAACAGGAGGTACTTCTTCTTTCGGTGAAACGGTTTCCCATGATTTTATTGTGTTAGTGTCTAATTTGGTAGTTATGAGATGTGTAAACAATGATCCCCAAACTTTAGAGTTTTCACCCATAGTTTTCAATGCATTCATATGTCCGTTTAACTTATCTATAAACTGACGTAATTGAGCGGCTTCCTCATTTATTGTAGGCATGTCGAATATACCTTTGGTATGTGCTTGTATCAAGACTTTTTTATTGTTATACCGTGCGATTAAAGCTTGCCACGCCATCTCATAATTTGATGCGGTTGTTTCTAAACACTGAATCACTTGAGCTGCTTTACCACTTAAAGACGCGCGTAAATGAAAAAATCTTTGGATGTCTTCTATTCTTGGATTCCTATGTACCAATGCACCGAACATGTCATAAAATGCTGACCATTCATTATATGCACCAGAAAATATTGGTACACTTAATGGCGCCAACTGCATCTGGGTTACTGTGCCACAGCAAGAACTATAATTTGCACTAGAATTTTTTACATTTTCGTCAACCACGTCATCCCTTTTTTGATTAACCTCATATATAAGTTTTTCGCATATTGCCACAACACTGAAATAAGCATCCTCAAATTCTGCGCGATATACTTGTGCTTCGTTATAATTGTCGTCGTCGTTTGCTTCTATAGAACTTTGCCCTCGTTCGAACTCCGACCAGACTTCTTCAATTTTTTCTCTACGACATTTTAATTCATATTGATTCATGGACTCTTTAATTACATTTCTTACATATGTCCCGAATCTCGTCAAATGAGACTTTAATTGCCCTCTACGTATTTTAAGAGCTGATATATCGGACATCCCGTTATTATTTATCACTATTCGCTAAATATTTTCTTCTTGACAATTTAGGAATGTGACGGTATCTTCCCAATTTAAACGTTTCTATCTACGACTCTCACACTATTTTAAAGTAGAGGCAGTATGGAAAAACCTTTAGAAAATTTGGATACAATGGATTTAATTTAAGAAATAATATTTTACTGACACGACTCACCCAAATTTCGGCACAATATTTTGTAATCCACTTTACCAATTCCGATTTTAAATTGATGATTACTTACGCCAGTGCACTTTGAGCAGATTACAGATGTTTATTAATTTACATGCGAATAAATTAATTTATATTAACACTACACGTATACCCAATTTTTAAACCTTTAAACGTATTTGAGTTATTAGATGTTTATTAATTCACACGCGAATAATTTAATTTATATTAACACTACACATATACACAATTTTTAAACTTTTAAATGTATTTGAGTTATTAGCCAGACACGCCAAACACATAGATTCTTTTAATCCGGGTCGAAGGACCAATGTTTTTCGGTTAAATTTAGCGGACTGTATGGTTTTAATTTTATTGAAATAAAAGAATGCAATTGAAAGTTTGTACTAATTTAGTCTTTATTTTAACGTGAACTTTACTGTGTGTGACGGTCGGCTGCTACACGATAGGCTTGCGTTAGAGAATAAGATATTATAACGATATAAACAAGATAACAGAACAATATACTTAATGGTATTTCCCTACGCAACAATACTAACGGCATGTTTCGCTATTGAATTTACACCTGAACGCTGAGTAATTATATTGTGAGTTCGTCTTTTGGTATTATTGGCATGTCGACTTTTTAACCATTTAGTTTTGTTGTCTTTGCCCAAATAAAAATCAAGTTCAGATGTAGAAACAATATTATCATCAGTATCGTAAGGATCATCATCATTTTCTAAATCACTCACAAGTTCATGGTCACTAGTATGGTCCAAAGGTTGAAAAAAGTCAGGGTCGACGATAGAATCATCACTATCACTCAAAATGATATCTTCATCAAATTCTTCTAACCAGGCATTCACTGGGTTTTTATTAGCCATTTGTAGGACCGAAATCGAAATAACTCGGATAAATGAATAATAATATAAATTGTACCACACGACGAAAAAAAATAAGTAGATAAATAGGTACGGAGAAAAAAAATTACACCAACCGTGACGTGCGTGCGCGACGCTAACAAATACGGTACTGTCGATATTGGACGGCAATAACATGGACAGTTTATTTATAGATTAGATATTTCCTACGTTATTACCTCCATAAGTAAGTTGTAGTAGCATATTAATAATATCAATATGAACAAAATAATTTAAAGCCCAAAATAATATAAGTTCCCAAAATAACAATAATGTGAGCGAAATGCTCATAGTGTCACCAACGACGGGTTAAGACTAACTTGCATAAAATTTTAAAAATTATCTTGACACAGCACAGATAATATTGAAGTATTAATTTGAGTTTCGTACCTAATTCTAACCAGTAGGTACTCGCCACCAGCATATAAACGTACAGCGATTATGCCGATTATTGTATTTGCGGGTTATAGGTACCTATTTTCACTTTTCAGTATTCACGAATGACGACACAAAACAACAATCAACAACGCTACAGTAAATGGATATTATAAATATAATTTTTTAATCGACGAAGATGACTGGATGGCGGGTTTTTTAGAATAGTATAATTTTATTTATAGAAGAAAACAAGTATTTAATTATAATCTATGTATACAATAGTATAATTATACATTTATAATACATTTAATTATAATTATACAGCTCGAACATCTACAGGCATAGTACTGCACCGACAACTGATACAAAATTTTGTTTATTATAATTAGGGCTCGGATGATTATGCACTTCATATTATTATAATATGTATGCATTTATGCACTAAAAAATTATCAAATATGCAATCAAAATATGCACTTTAAATCATAAAACATGCATTTTTTTTTAAATAACACAGAAATATGCACAAAAATATTAATTAATATTAATATATTTTTATTTATTATTTTTTTAATATTATATATTAATTAAAGCGTTACACAGCAATACAATGGTTTTTTTAATTTGATCAAACTTGTAACTGCGTATGTTATCGGAAAGTAAATTTTTGTAGCGTGAAAAACTTCGTTCTACATCTACTGATGTTATTGGAGCACATTTGAAAAATACAAGGTCCTAGACCTTCAAATCTTTATCTATTAGTATTTATCACTTTCCATAGTAACCGCTTCACCAGAATGCATTTTAGAAATCTGAACTAAAGTTTTAAATCCAACATTCTTTTCAATTACGTTCTGACATTTTTCATAAATTTCTTTTTTTACTTCTCCATTAGCCATTTTGAGGGTTTCTCAAGTATTAGTGACTATTTCAATTGATTCAAGCAAAGTCAATCCGGATGATTCTAATTTAGTTATGTTGACTGGTGAACATTTAAAGTTGCACTGAATGTATGTTAAGTTTGGACATAAATTAGGTTCAGCCATAATTCTAATACTTTTTTCGATTGAAACTGCGTCATCTGGGTTTAATTGAGATAATATGTTTTGTATACTTGTAAAATTATCAGAGTAATAAAATGCTGCCTTTAACCACGTTCCCCAACGGGTTATTATAGGAACCGGAGAAAGAGAAATACCAGGGGCTTCTTTTTTAAAAATTTCTAAACGAGATGGAGCTTTCAAAAACACTTTTTTAACATTCTACACCAGTCCATCTACATTATTGAATTTTCCATGAATTGTTTCCGCTGCTCTATGATGTGCATCTGCAAGCCATGTGACATGAACCAATTTCGAATATAGTGCTTTTAATAATTTGGCAACTTTAACCATATATGGGGCAGCATCAGTGACAAATAAAAGAACAACATCGTGACGAATGCCTTCAGGCAATAAAAGAAACATGGATTGATCAAAAATTTTACTTATTGTGGAGAAATTTACTTTATCTAATTTTTGGAGGTCAATAAAACAGTTTACCCGGTGTATTTTTGTCAAGAATACCAATAATCACATTTGCGATATAGCGGCCTTCGCAATCTGTTGTTTCATCTATAGAAACAAATATTTTTTTGCTAATTACATTATTCCGAATATTTTTTATTGTTTCTTCATAACAATCAGTTAAATAATTTTTGCGTAAATTCGACTCGTCTGGTATATCTTTACCTATATATTTTGTTAAAAATTTACGAAATATTGTATTATTTACTTTGTAGAAAGAAATATTGGTTCCTAGAAACGCTCTGCACCATTTTTCGAATTTTTACCAACCACGTTGGAAATTAGTTGTTGTGACTGAGTTTGTTTCTTTCGATCAGCTATACCAATATGTTTAGATATCCTTAAATGGTGTTCAACAGTAAAATGAAGTTCACTCCCGACTTTAGTTTCACACACCTTGCAATATAAAACTAAGCCATCTGTAAAAAAAATATCATTTCCAAACTCGTTTAAAAACTTTGAAGATGAATTGAACTCGATGACTTAGAAATTCGGCATTTTTAAATTAAAATAAAGCTAACCGCGGAAAAATACTATAATCGTCACGACCGATACGAAAACACGGCGATTAAAGTCGCACAATATAAAATAGAAACAAAATATAAAAATATTATACGGGTAGGTAAATGATATAAATAAGTGTATTACATTTATATTTTACGTTAATATGTGGTTAACTATAGTTATACACCAATGAAAAAAATAAATATTGTGAAATCAATTTTATAGTTGCTTTAAATAGTTCGTTAATTTAAATTATTTAAAAAAAAAAAATAGAAAATGTACTGACATATGCATTTATATTCTTAAAATCCTAAAATATGCTTTTAAAATATAAAACCATAAAATATGCAAAAATATGTAAAACAAAAATAGTATTATTTGATTCTGTTGGGTACGGAAATTATCAACAGACAAGTCGATAAAGATACACACGTGGCGGAGAGCGGGGTGTTATCGAACGTTCTAGAAATCGCCCCGCTCCCCCTCCTTCCTTTCCCTATCGGACTTCGACGGCAACGAAAAGGCTCGTTATGCCGCCGCAAGTCAGTGTCGTTTGACGCACGTACGTCGATTTGTCGTGTTCGTGTTGTTCCGGTTTTTCTTGATGCTCACCAAAGTTGACGCATGTACGTTTGCGTGATTCCACGTGCGTGTTGTTCTTTTGGGTTTTGCTGACATTCGCGGTCGTCCGTTGTCGTGCCGTTTTAAGTGTTCGGCGTATGCATTTGACGCACGTACGGTCGTAGTTTCGCGTACGTGTCGTATTATCGGAGTCGCCGCTTTCGTTCGCGCGTACGTCGTAACTTCGCGTGCGTCTCGTATTACTGGCGGAGCCGTTTTGTTTGTGCGTACGCTGTCGTTCTCACGTGCATGTTTGACCGACTTATTGACCTGACAATCTATTCATTGGAGATCCTTGCGGTGCTGGAGTTCTGTCGTCGGCTGAGTGCAATACCGTCCAGTTCGAGAAAAACGTGCCTCGTGGTCTGGGTGGTTCGTTGATGTGGCAACACTGCACGTCAGGTCGTCATCATTATTACCCCCCCCCCCCCCTTAACATTGTAATATTCCGCGCGAATATTCCCGTTTGATTATATATATTCGTTGTGAACCTTGTATCGTGCCACGCACCGTGTTTATCAATTAATGAGTATATATATATATATTTGTGCTTGCGTTTAGTATCGTAATACGCGTGTATGTATTGAATAACGACGTAATAAACAATCCATCTGAACACAATACAGTCCACTTTAATTTGATAGTTTTAAGAACCTGACTGGCGAAGTTTACACTCCCGCAAATTCTACCTGTGGGAATAAACGTCGCAAACATTTGGTCCTTCGGGCCGGATTGTTTATTAAGTCGTTATATATACCTGCATTGTTTTGTACATATATTTATTATCTCCCTTTCGTCAACAAACGTAGTTTATCAGTTTATTTAGTTATTTTTGTTGTTGTTCACTCTCTGCTACTATTTCAAATTTGTTGTTGTTTTTTTTTTCTTTTTCTTTCACGATGGCACCGAGAAAGCGCGATGACGTTAACAGAATGGAACTAACGCGTGCGCGAATGTCTCGTGATATGATATTACGTTCAATACGAAAATTGGCCGCATTGGCGGCGGAGGTCGTTGAAGATAGTAGCAAGCGCCCGAATTTTGAAGTGCGGTATGAATCATTGGATGCTTCCGTGGCGAAATTCGAACGCGAGCAAGAAATTGTGTTGTCAACACTCATTGAACTGGGAGAGGAACAGCGATTTGAAGTCGAGGACGCGGATAGCGTAGATATCATGGAAACACTCTGTGGCGATATTAGAACAGTTGCAGCAGGCCTAAGTTCTAAGCCAACTAATATTCACAGTAGTGGGTCACAAAATACACGTATGGCGGCTCAGTCCATCGCGTTGCCTAAAATCGAAATACCGAGATTTGACGGTGATGTCACGGTGTGGTGTTCGTTTCGCGATACGTATCAGTCGTTGATACATAATAATAGTTCCATTACTGACATTGAGCGATTCCATTATTTATTATCGAGTTTATCGGGTCCGGCGTTAGCCGTGGCAAAAATGATACCATTGTCCGCGGACAATTATTCAATTATTTGGAACGCATTAAAAGAACGATACGATAATCAACGCTTGTTAGCTACTGCGCATATTGATAAATTATTTTCATTCGTCCCGCTAACAAAAGAATCGGTATCGTCATTATCAGCATTTGTGAACACGTTTCGAGAAAACGTAAGTGCTGTCAGATCTCTCGGTGTTGACGATCTAGCTGGGTTTTTATTATTTTATATTGCGGTTCGGGTGATCGACCCGGTGACACGACGACTGTTTGAAGCAAATATTCCACAGAATGAAGTACCGAATTTGGAGACATTGGTAAAATTTGTGTCGCAGAGATGCAAAATTTTAGAAAATGTTGGATGTCAGATACATTCCAAGTCACCAGAGACACTATCTACTGCGAAGAGCAAGAATGAACAATTCAAGAAGACTTCGTTAGCCGTAGTGACTCCGACGAGGACCGAAACTTGTGCGGTGTGCTCGCATGAGCACCCGGTTCATCGGTGTTTCGCGTTCAAACGGAAATCCGTATCATTACGACGAGATCTTGTGGTTAAAAACAAACTATGTTTTATTTGTCTCAAGTCCGGTCATATGGTGAAGACGTGTACGGCCCCGTATACGTGCAAATTATGTACGGGTCGACATAATACCTTGCTACACCCGAATGCCACTTCTTCGGAGCAAACCGATAGTGCACTGATTGGAACACAAGTTGCAGATAACGAAGCATCCACGTGTAGTCCTAAATTTGCTGGAACTACCTGCACAAATACCACAGTGCTATTGGGGACAGCTATGATCCGAGTAACGGATGGTACTGGAACGATGCATTCGGTTAGAGCTTTATTGGACAGTGGATCCCAGGTATCGGCGATAACATCGGATTGTGTGACACGGCTTGGATTGTCGCGTAGGAAAAGTCGCACAGAAGTAGTCGGTCTTTCTCAACAAGCTGTGATACATTTGAAGGGTATTACTAGTTTCAATTTTTGTTCAAGGCACGCTGAAAACCCGGAGTTCAGTGCAGTTAATGTTGTTATTTTATCACGGATTACATCTCCAATGCCAAACACGGTATTGAACCCTGACGTACGAACACGATATCACCATCTGACACTAGCTGATCCAGAGTTTGACATTCCAGCGAAAGTTGAGGTACTCATTGGCGGCGATCTGTATCCTTTGGTTATGCGATCGCGAACAGACGTCGTACATAGCATGGGAATGCCCTCGGCTATGAACACCCACCTGGGTTGGATAATATTCGGTACTCTTCAGGATAGTACAACGACACCTTTGACATCGTTGGTGGTCAGTTCAACTCCACCAATTGATGAGGTAATGCGGTGTTCCTGGTCTGTGGAAGAACCCGGTGAAGTGTCTACTCCTAGTACACAAGAGCAACAGTGCGATCAGTGGTTTCAACAATCAGTGAAGCGGGATGATACAGGACGTTTTCATGTTGGATTACTTTTTAAATCGAATATACGTCAATCCGCTGAGCGGGAAGGTGTGCCTGGAGCTCCGGTGAAGGTTACGGAGGTGGTGGGCCTTGGACCGTCAATTGTTTTATCGTGGCTCAATGCAGAACAACGTTTGTTTAAGATATTTGTAACGAATCGTGTCGCTAAAATTAAGTCCTTGTTACCGCAATGTGTTTGGGCACACGTACACACGAGAGAGAATCCAGCAGACCCTGCATCTCGAGGTCTGCTCCCACGGGATTTGACTTTGTGTTCACTGTTCTTTCAAGGTCCTCGGTTCCTTTATCTTCCGGTTGATCAATGGCCCTCCGTTGCGTTGTCTGAGGTGAAGTGTGATCAACTGCCCGAAGCAAAACAGTCGAAAAAATACGTGTTTCTTCTGCAGGAAGAGGATAGTTTTTTAAAACGATTTTCGGCGTTATTCCGAATGCAACGAGTCCTTGCTTATTGCCTCCGTTTCATTAACAAGTGTCGATTGTTACCGTGTAATAACGGTCCGATTTCATGGCGGGAGTATAAGAATACTTTGAATCTAGCCGTCAAGTATACGCAGCGGATGTACTTCTCGTACTTATACAGGAGCCTGGCAGACCCAATTTTAGTGGTAAAACCAAATGCGTTAGCGCAGCTTGCCCCGTTTGTGGATCCACAAAACATCATACGGGTCGGTGGTCGTTTGAAATTTTCGACACTGGAGGAGGAAGCAAAACACCCAATATTGCTGCCAAAGGAATCACATCTCAGTCTCCTTATTATACGGCATTATCATTTGAATTTTTTACATGGTGGACCGAGACTGATTTTATCCATGATTCAGCGTCGTTTCTGGATTTTATCAGGCCGCGATGCGGTACGAAAATTCATTTTCTCTTGTGTCAAGTGTACCCGGTTTCGAGCGTCTTGCCCACAACCGTTCATGGCGGATCTTCCTTTCACCAGAGTCCAACAGCATCGTCCCTTCACCCATATTGGGATGGATTATGGAGGGCCATTCATTGTGAAGGAAGGACGTCGTCGCAATTCGAAGACCAGTAAGGCTTATTTGGCACTCTTTATTTGCATGACCACTAAAGCCGTGCATCTGGAGGTGGTGTCTGATCTATCAACGGATGCATTTCTCGCCGCGTTAGATCGTTTTGTGGCTCGAAGAGGCATCCCTTCGCTTATTCAATCGGATTGTGGGACGAATTTTGTGGGTGCAGCCCGACAGCTTAAGATGCTATTTGCAAACGAGGACGTGCAAGGAGTTCTTCAGAGTCATGTGCCATGTCAGTGGAAGTTCAACCCCCCCGCAGCCCCGCATTTCGGTGGGATCTGGGAAGCTGCTATTAAAAGCGCCAAATTACATTTAAAGAAAGTAATTGGTATCCAAACTCTTACGATGGAGGAATTAACAACGCTGGTCGTTCGAGTAGAAGGCGTTTTGAACTCACGTCCAATATTACCGGTTTCAAATGACCCTAACGACTTGTCTGCTCTGACACCGGGCCATTTCTTAATAGGTCAACCGATCTTGACGGTGCCCGAACCTGACTTTATCGATCGGCCAATTAATCGGTTGACCCGGTGGCAGCTTATTAAGCAAGCACATCAGAGATTTTGGACACGTTGGAGTCGTGAATACCTCCAGACGTTGCAGGGTAGACAAAAATGGTATGTTCGTAACCCGAGTTTGGCAGTCGGGGACATGGTGGTGATTAACTCTCCAATTCGCCCACCCATGGCTTGGCAGATGGGTAGGATCACTGAAGTGCATCCAGGTCCTGATGGAGTGATACGGGTTGCTACAGTAAAAACGACCGACGGCATTCTGAAACGCCCCGCCGTCAAATTAGTAAAGTTGCCGACATCTGAGTAGGTGTCAGCACTAGTAGCCATTTCCTTTCATTCCACCTAACATCCTGATCATCCAGTTGTGCACGCCTAGAAAACTTATATATATATATATCACTCGTTGTTTGTTGAACGCTTCAATATGTACTTTACTATATATATATATACATTGTAATTCTTTATTTTATTTATTTTTATTTTAGTTTGTTAAGTACTTATGATATACGTCATGTTAGTTTTTCTTAATTATTATTTTTTCTTAATTAATTATTAATCTTTGTAACCAATGATACCAACCGACCACAGGTACGTTTGGATTGACTGACATGGTACCAGTCAACTACGTCTCTTGTTCCGATTTTGAAAGTTTCCACTTTCAACGGCGGGAGGATGTTGGGTACGGAAATTATCAACAGACAAGTCGATAAAGATACACACGTGGCGGAGAGCGGGGTGTTATCGAACGTTCTAGAAATCGCCCCGCTCCCCCTCCTTCCTTTCCCTATCGGACTTCGACGGCAACGAAAAGGCTCGTTATGCCGCCGCAAGTCAGTGTCGTTTGACGCACGTACGTCGATTTGTCGCGTTCGTGTTGTTCCGGTTTTTCTTGATGCTCACCAAAGTTGACGCACGTACGTTTGCGTGATTCCACGTGCGTGTTGTTCTTTTGGGTTTTGCTGACATTCGCGGTCGTCCGTTGTCGTGCCGTTTTAAGTGTTCGGCGTATGCATTTGACGCACGTACGGTCGTAGTTTCGCGTACGTGTCGTATTATCGGAGTCGCCGCTTTCGTTCGCGCGTACGTCGTAACTTCGCGTGCGTCTCGTATTACTGGCGGAGCCGTTTTGTTTGTGCGTACGCTGTCGTTCTCGCGTGCATGTTTGACCGACTTATTGACCTGACAATCTATTCATTGGAGACCCTTGCGGTGCTGGAGTTCTGTCGTCGGCTGAGTGCAATACCGTCCAGTTCGAGAAAAACGTGCCTCGTGGTCTGGGTGGTTCGTTGATGTGGCAACACTGCACGTCAGGTCGTCATCATTATTACCCCCCCCCCCTTAACATTGTAATATTCCGCGCGAATATTCCCGTTTGATTATATATATTCGTTGTGAACCTTGTATCGTGCCACGCACCGTGTTTATCAATTAATGAGTATATATATATATTTGTGCTTGCGTTTAGTATCGTAATACGCGTGTATGTATTGAATAACGACGTAATAAACAATCCATCTGAACACAATACAGTCCACTTTAATTTGATGGTTTTAAGAACCTGACTGGCGAAGTTTACACTCCCGCAAATTCTACCTGTGGGAATAAACGTCGCAAACAGATTCAGTAGAACATGAATCAAATTTGTATCCAAGTCAGCATTAAATTAGATAAATAAAAAAAATATCCAATTTCATAAACATCCGAGCCTTAATTATAATTAGATCATAATATGACTAACTAATTTAAAATTAAACAATATATACTAAGTGAAATAATACTTGTATGGAAATATATCATTATAGTTTAATTAACTATAGTTTTCAAAATATTACACATAAATTAATTTTAAATATTTGATATATAACATTTAGATAATGTATTAATTACATTAGAATTTAAATATTTGAAATGTGGCGGTGAAATTAATAAGTCAATTATCAGATAAAAGATTACCGGTCCAAGGTCCGATAACGATCCCGACCGGAATCGACCACGAGCGTCGATTTTCTTACATGAAGTCATTCCTGGTATGTCGTGCCCCTCGTAAAATATGTTATTATATTTTTATGACTTGATAGCCACTTGGAAATTCAAGGGAATTAAGTGAATTGTGACAGTAAACAAAAAAATGAATAAATCGATCTAATCAAATGTTAATTAATCAATGCAAAACTCGCTATGACTTGAATTCTTAATCTTCAATGTTTTTTTAAATATATTATTAATTATACATTTTGTAGTATATAAACTATTCTGTATCCATTCTAAATCTATGTTTGACTAAACTCGATGTAAGCGGTAATAAAATTATTACCAACTTATATATATATATATATATGATTCTACAGTTAAACGTACAAAGTTATATTTTTGTATACGTGTATAGTATCGGCAATAACGGTATATTAACAATACACGTAGCTGTTTTTATAAACACTTGTATTTTTAAAAAAAACCTATACTTTGTCAATAAAATTGTTTAGAAACCATATGTTTGGCAGGCGATAAAAAAATATACGTACAAAAATACCGAGTATAATGTTCGACGGAATTCCGTTGTTGAAAATATTACTTTTTTTTTTGCTGTATATATAAAAATGCTAAACAATCTTGATATTTTCACATACTTTGTTAATATATTAAAACATAGAATACACATTTTACGTATTGTTTGAGAGATGTATGTAAATTTTGTTCTGAAAATCAAAATTTCCAAAATCTCATGTTTGCTTAAAAAAATTTCATAACAATTCAAATTCACATACTTGTCATTCATGCAAGAATTATATGTGAAACAGATATAAACATATAAGTATGTAACAAAAAATATATACATCAAAAAATAGTTTGGTTCGAATACGGAACTAAGGAATAAAAATTCGTAACAAATTGGTCGGAAAACAATAAAAAAGTTGTCGAAAATGTTTTAATAAATAAATTTTATTTTGTTCTATTTTAGAATGGATAGTAATATTTTCCCGCTATTTACAATAATACTGATACGAATGACGTTATCTTTTACCAATATAATAGTGCTTCTATGTAAAGAGTGATGTTCATTTTTTACAAAGATTTGAAATATTATCGATTTTTTATGTTTATTTTTTTATTGACTGATTTTCGATGTTGGAGATGGACTAGTATAAAAATATTTTACATTGCTCATATACATATTTAGAGCATTAGGACTTCAAAATATATTGTTTCGTCTTTCAAATGATAATAACATAAAATTTGGTAAATTAGTTGCAAAACATCGTAATTTTCATCGCGACTGTGTTTATAGTGGTAACCATAGAATAAGTAAAGGTTTGTGGTGAAGGGGGTATTTGAGTTTGAAATAATTAAGCTTACGCTCAACACCAACTTTTGAAATAAATTAAAGAACAATATAACAATTTATTTAGGTGAAAACAACGACAGAGTTAAGGCGACAAAAGCTACGACGACACTCAAAAACAACGGTATATAATTACAATATTTTGATAACATAAAAGTGCAGATTGTTGAACAAAAATGAATAATAATAATACAATAACATTATAATTGCCAAAGAAACATATAATAATATACTAATAATATTGCAACGATAATTATGTTCAATAGTTGTACGATTACCGAATGTTATTCAAATTCCTCGGATGACACACTAAAATATTATGCAATTATTCATTACACTGTATTTATTTTAACCCTTTGATCCATATTAGCACATATAATTCTATGATATAAAAATTATATCTTAATACATTATACACCAAATCAGTTTGTTTCTTGGGTATCTGAACCTAGATTTTCTCCCTCTATGGCGAGGACTACAAGCCGACGGACCTTTTACTAGCTCGGCGGAGCTACTCAAGGGCCGCCACAGGAAGACGTTCCCAGCGTATGGGTAACGCCAACCGACATAGCGCCGATCAAGACCGAGGGCTTCGAATTCTCATACCGCATTTACACGTCAATGCACACCCGCGGGCGCGGTTTGCCAACAGGCTATACGACCTTGGTGAAACCCAGCCCGTACAAATCCAACCCAGAACGAACCAGGTTCGATCCGTGTCGCTACGGCCACGGGGTGGTCCCCGTGATGGGGCTTTAGCGATACCCGTACTCCTATTCGTGCTCGCGTCAATAGTAGGACATGCACCGAGCAGACCTTCGCCTCAGCCGCTCTACCGTTTTTGACGTAATATGTGACACCAGACATCAAGCGTTCCGACTACTCTCAGCGCGGGGCGTCCCCGGGATGAGAGGCCAGGAGTCTTAATACTGAGACTCTGAGGCCCATCGCCGAGCAAGAGTCCCGTAGTACTCTCACCCATCCGAGCCAGTACGGTCAATCTGACCTAGGCACCCCCCGCGGGTTTCGACCGGCCAAGCGTAACGCCTCGCCAGACCGGCCGTGCCCAGCTGATTAAGACCATGCTCCCCGCGGGCAAGGATTTTATCCAAAAATCTGGACATGCTCTCCCCTCCAGCCAGGGAGTGCCATCGTCCCGCTTGACGACCCATCCGACGGCTGAGATCGTATCCTAAGCCGTCGAAGCGAGAGACCCATGGTCGGCGGCCACTTATTTCAATGTATTCAGTGGCTATCCCCGCGACAAGGATTTTCAGTTATCGGCCAGCTACTGACGCCATTTCGTGGCTTGGGTCCGTGCCTCGACCCGGACCCGTGAAGACGAGGGGGTAGGACCCTCACGGGCCCGGCTCGGAAACCACTGTGGAGCCCGGTGAATCAAGCCTGCTCCTATGCAGTGGTTTCGCGAGTGTTTCTTGGGTAAGCCACATTAAATAAATGTATATCTGATAATAACATTATCCTCAGATACCAAATTTTTTATTAAATTAAGAAAATTTTGATTTTAAATACTAAATACCTATATTATTTTTTTTATGGAAATAATAATAAATTATTTAGATTAATTAACTATTAAATCAAACGAGTACTTGGATGTTTTAAATTAATTTAAATCCTTTGAACTTTTTATGATGTTTGGTTTGTATTCGACAATTTAATTGAATAGTTTTTTTGGTTCGGGTTCAAATAAAAAATTGTAAGTTTAGTTCGGTTCAGTTTCGTTATAATTTGAATAAGTTCTGTTTGAGTTCGGTTCGACTTCAAAAATCTGGTTCGTAACAACACTAAGAATAACTTAATAAATAGCATTTACTATTAGGTATTGCTCACATCATGTTTTATATTTTGTAATATTTTAACATCAATTATCGATTAAAAATAAAAAATAAGTAAATAAAGTATATTTTTTAATTGTATGTGACTATAATATAAAAACATGTCTGATAGCTAAAAGGCTAGAATGAGCTGGCCATATATGGAGGGTGAAAGATAAACTAATACACAAAGTACTAATCAATAAACCCAGAGGGAAAATGTCAAGAGGGAGGCCCCGTCAGCGATGAATTCATAGAGCGAATAAAGATTTGGAAAGCTTAGGAATGACGAAAAATGAAGATGCGGATGATCGGGAACTGTGGAATGCAGTGCCGTAGCCAGAGATGCACCAGGGGCACGTGATCCTTCTCCGAAATTTTATATATATATATACCTATATAAATTTAAGCTAGTGCTAAACCACGCGCGTATGTGTATATATTTTATATATAATATATATATAGGTACTCGGTGGTTATAAAACAGTGCAAAATTAATTTTAGAACAACTAAAGTAGTGATACAAAATTCAGTGCCCTCCCCCCCCCCGAAATAAATTTCTGGCTACGGCACTTGTGGAATGACTTAATCAAAGCGGCAAAAGGCCTTCATGGCCTGTAAACCTAAAAAAAATAAAAAATGACTATAATATAAATGTATATATATCTATATGGACTTAAAATTAAGGTCTCCAATTTTTTTTTACATAGAAAATGACATTTATTTGCATCATGTAATACATCGAAAAAAGGTTTTGGCTTCAGCTATTTTTCGATGTAGTCACCATGGCGCTCGATGACTTTCCTCATCCGCACAATACAATTTTGGATCCCGTCCTCATACCAGCTTCCGTCCGCGTTGCGAAGATAGGTGTTGACCTCCTCTTGCACCTTCTCGTCTGTTGAAAACTTCCTCCCTCCTAAGTGTTTCTTCAGGGTGGAGAGCATGTGATAATCACTGGATGTGATATTGGGGCTGTAAGTCATCCGGTGGTTTTTCAGCACTTTCGCATCCACAGCTTGCACTGCCTCATTTGAGTGTGACGGCCTACCACTTCTCTTCTCGTCGTGTACGTTTACCCGACCGGAAGGAACTCGCGGCACCACTTACGAACGTTTTTAACATCCATACATTTTTCATCATAAACTTCAACTAATTGGCGATGAATGTCGATCGATGCCACCTTTTTTGTGGTCAAAAATCTTATAATATATACGCATTTCACACCTGGACGGAGACGCAAGAGGGAGCTCCATCGCAGACAGCTGCTACGCCAAGACTAATCGGTCGATAATGCTCTATGCGGTGTCAAAATGATAGTGGAGGAACAAGGAACACAGCGGTG
Organism: Schlechtendalia chinensis; assembly: GCA_019022885.1. NCBI lineage: Eukaryota > Metazoa > Arthropoda > Insecta > Hemiptera > Aphididae > Schlechtendalia > Schlechtendalia chinensis. The sequence continues at coordinate 38,175,133 of CM032339.1, forward strand.
TTGCTATATCACGCCCAGCGCTTGATGCGGCGTTGAAATGACTATAAAGACCTTATTTTTAAGTTCACCCTCGTATATAAATGAATTGATGTATGTCTGTATGTATGTTATCGATGCCTGGCCAAACTACTGGATAAATTTTAATAGGGTTTTTTCTTACGTACTCAGGGTGGTCCCGGGATGGATTTTGTCTCTTAAAAGTTTTCAAAATCTGGCTCCTTAAAGGTTTAAAAACCCGGCACCGGTAACTACGCAACTACGAGTTGTTTACCTTTCACCATAACTAAAGATGTGACGTCAGATGGTTACCAAGGACAACCGTCATATGTTTTTTATTAAGTTTCTGGCGTGGTTTTTTATTAGATTGTGATTATAAAATACAATTTCTCCGTTTTCGTGAGTAATTAGTGATTTTTCGCCTTGCAAAGGTGTAGGAAGTTTGCGTGTGGTAGCAATGGTAATGTAGCCACCTTTGTCGTCAACATTTTAGCGTCGTACGTGAGAATCACATGCCAACTTTCAAAATCCAAGAACAAATTTATCATCGTGCTTCTACCTCTCTCAGATTTTGATTACAAACTTCTCGACTATATCATCGACAGTTAAGCCCCCCAAACGGAAATCAATTGGCCGATCTACATCTGTAGCACGAACGATAAAGGCCTTTCGAGCTTCCAAAACAACCGAACAACATGCATCACGATTGGAAACCATGCGAGAACGAGCTGCTCATGCCCGATCGATTGAAACTGGAGAGCAGCGAGCATCACGACTGGAAACCGACCGAGAAAGAACTGCTCAAGCCCGCTCGACTTATACCATTGACCCACGGAGAGCAAGTCTGACTTTAAGAAGAGAACACTATGATCGATCCAGACGGACGCTGCACGTTGAATTGAATCTCGCTGCGTTTCATTACGATGCGGAATATGATTACAGTCGCCATCGAAGTCTCGTCATTGGAAAAATGGACAAGTTATGTGAATCTTGCCGTGCATTGAAATTCAAAAACGAAACTTCAGAAATATGCTGCGTAGTTGGAAAAGTGAAATTTTCAGAATTGCATTTACCATTTGAACCATTATCAACGTTGGTATCAGGTATATCACGCCAGTCAAAACATTTCTTGGCAAACATACGCAGTACAATTCATGTTTCCAAAACTCTTCCAAAACTTCTCGATAGGTCACATATACTTCACCATTGACTGTTCTCAGTTCTTGGAAGGATTTGGTCCACGTACATTAACTAATAGTAATCGCAAGTAAAAAGATTCTTGATTGTTTGGATGAACTGTATAGAGACGACCTAATGCGTCGAACGAATATAAATTCAGATGTCCTTCAACTGGTTTGCCTTGTCTACGACGTTAAAAAGTTTTGGCTGATGCATTCCATGTATAGTATTTTGGCACATCTGAGTAAAGAAGCGTTCTTGCGAACAAATCATCCGTACACAAAGAAAAGAACGCAGTTAACGTTGTTTGCGGTGACAAAAATGCTCTTGCATGTACATTTTCCGTTGTAAAATAAACGCGCTGTCCATTCTCAATATGCACAGCCAAATGAACAATTGTTGATTGACGTTAATGAATAGAAAATGAGAAAATATGCCAAACAGCTTCATTACTACTAACGTAGTGTCCTAATTGATATCTTTCAATTTCATCGATTGGTGCAGATGCATTTCCCACTCCAAAAACTGCCATATCGCATTCTTTGTTAATATATTTGCATATGTATTTGATCGATTTTACTAAATTGAAATACTCGACATTGATGTGTGCTTTGAACGTCTTAGAGAGTAATAGTGAATACGGCACAATCCAACGATTATCGACTTCAAAGTCATTGTTTCGCACTTTTAGAATGATGTGTTTGCCGCCATCTTCAGTTGATCGTCGACGATATTGGGGATATCCATCATTGCCAGTGATAGTTTCGGCGTGTAAGTCACTTGGATAGCGTTTCGTGCATTTTTCATCCTTCATGCATTAAGTTTTGGTGTTGATCGCTCCACATGGGCCATGAATCATGTTTTTAGTAACGACTTCGAATAAGCCTAAATCAACGTTAACGTCTGGTATTTCTGCTGAGATGACTGCATCAATTTTGTCTGGTGTAGTTCTATCAATTAACCAAATCAAAATGTGTGGTTGCGGCAATCCTCTTTTCTGCTATTCAATGGAATACATCCAACAATGTGTCTCCCCAAAAACATGATACTTGTAAATGAAATCCATAAAAGATTTAAATTTTTGTTTGAACACACGTGCAATGATATCATGGCGATCCGAAGATGATTGTCCAGGCAACAGAAGTTCTTTAATTTCATCCCACGTAGGGTTGCACGTGAATGTTATGAAAAAATCCGGACGGCCGTATGCGCGAACGTAAGTCATTGCATCTTGTGCATATTCATGCATATGTCGTGGGCTTCATCCAAATGTAGCCGGAAGTATGATCATTTTTCCCAGTTCATTGGGATTGCCATCAGTAGCAATCGCATCGCGTAAATGAATATATTCTTCATATTAATGAAGAGAAGTCGTTCGGTTTCGATTTTTGCATACATATCGACAATATACTGGTGGAACAACTGCCGACATTTCGAAATGTGATTGTCTGAGTTCTCACGAATCATCAAGCGATATGAATAGTAATTCATGACACTGACTTTTTTATTAGTTTCCTGATACGTTTGTGGATTTATCATTTTGATGTTAAAATGATATCCATCTTCTCCTTGTCAGAATAAAATTGAATATTGCAATGCATCGTAGGGGCGATGTGTTTCGGAAACTCGCTAAACATTACCATCTCTGTGATGAAGAACTACATCACGCGAGTTAAATTTTTCACCAACTATTACGATTGCGACTATTAATTATTGGTGCGTTGAACTGTTTTTCGTGTTGGCCGACTGGTGTTTTATCGGCTCTTATGACAACAACGTGATCATCAGCTGGCATTCGCTCGAACGCTGTCCTGAACAGTCCAACTAATTCGTTGTGTTGATCGAATAAATTTTGTAATGCAGTAACAATTTCCCGATTAGAGCTGGTTATGAATCGACAATGTTGATCAACTTGTTTATCATTGATTCCCATGAAATAAATTTGGACAAATTTGTGATTCGAATCTGGCAGAGGTAGAAGTGATCCTGCACGATGATAGATTTGCCCTTAGATTTTGAACCTCGGCATGTAATTGTCACATATGATTTCTGTTGCACCGAACGATATAATTTGGAAACATGAATTGTACTGCGTATGTTTGCCAAGAAATGTTTTGACTGGCGTGATATACCTGATACCAACATTGATAATGGTTCAGATGGTAAATGCAATTCTGGAAATTTCACTTTTCCAACTACGCAGCATATTTCTGGAGTTTCGTTTTTGAATTTCAATGCACGGCAAGATTCACATAACTTGTTCATTTTTCCAATAACGAGACTTCGATGGCGACTGTAATCATATTCCGCATCGTAATGGAACGCAGCGAGATTCAATTCAACGTGCAGCGTCCGTCTGGATCGATCATAGTGTTCTCTTCTTAAAGTCAGACTTGCTCTCCGTGAGTCAATGGTATAAGTCGAGCGGGCTTGAACAGTTCTTTCTCGGTCGGTTTCCAGTCGTAATGCTCGCTGCTCTCCAGTTTCAATTGATCGGGCATGAGCAGCTCGTTCTCGCATGGTTTCCAATCGTGATGCATGTTGTTCGGTTGTTTTGGAAGCTCGAAAGGCCTTTATCGTTCGTGCTACAGATGTAGATCGGCCAATTGATTTCCGTTTGGGGGGCTTAACTGTCGATGATATAGTCGAGAAGTTTGTAATCAAAATCTGAGAGAGGTAGAAGCACGATGATAAATTTGTTCTTGGATTTTAAAAGTTGGCATGTAATTCTCACGTACGACGCTAAAATGTTGACGATAAAGATGGCTACATTACCATTGCTACCACACGCAAATTTCCTACACCTTTGCAAGGCGAAAAGTCACTAATTACCCACGAAAACGGAGAAATTGTATTTTATAATCACAAACTAATAAAAAATCACGCCAGAAACTTAATAAAAAACATATGACGGTTGCCCTTGGTAACCATCTGACGTCAAATCTTTAGTTACGGCGAAAGGTAAACAACTCGTAGTTGCGTAGTTACCGGTGCCGGGTTTTGAAACCTTTAAGGAGCCAGATTTTGAAAACTTTTAAGAGACGAAAACCATCCCGGGACCACCCTGAGTACGTAAGAAAAAACTCTATTAAAATCCATCCAGCAGTTTGGCCAGGCATCGATAACATACATACAGACATACACTAATTCATTTATATATATATATATATATAGATATGTACTCCGTGGTTATAAAACCGTGCAAAATTAATTTTAAACAACTAAAATAGTGATACAAAATCCAGTGCACCCCCCCCTCCGAAATAAATTTCTGGATACGGCACTGGTGGAATGACTTAATAAAAGCGGCGTAAGACCTTCATGGCCTGTAAACCTAAAAAATATATAATATGACTATTTTATAAATGTAAATATATATATACATATATATTATTTACCCTGTCCTTATGTTAAAATTTAATTTTAATTTATGATAACATGTTTTATGTTAAAATTTTCATGATAGTTTTATATTTAATATTCTAACGGTATACTTAAAATAATTTTAACATTATTTATACGTACTTCTTGTTTATTTAATCGAAAGTTCCTATTTAATTGTTTATTTAAGATTATTTATGTATATCAATAGTAACACAAACACCTGCATATAGGAGTATTATTTACACTGCGCCTAAACAAACATCTTTCTATATTTTAAACGAAATAAAAATCGTGATAAGCAGTAATTACTGTTATTCGTTTAACAGTTATTGCGAGCAAAACATAAGTTTTTCCAAATCCAATTTAACTAAGCAAAAAAAAAAAAAATGATTTCGTCTCCAGTTAAAAGTTTTTTAATTCAATTAACTCTGGCATTTATTGTATTATTTGATAACTCATTATCTAGACGTAAGTATATATTTCCATCTATATGAAAAAATGTCCGATCTTACATCATTAAATATATGTTTCTTATTGATTTATTCATACATAGATAGAATTTGTAAACTTTCTTGACTTTCAACTTGAATAATATATATTATTTTTCTCATGTATAATAGTGTGAAATAAGCAACAACGTTTTATTGTATATTTTTTTATAAAAGTTAATTAATAAATAAAACTATTCGTAAAAATATATTTACATTGTAAACATTAATGAAATTGGTAGATTTATTTTTCACCTAAATAAGAGTTTTTAATTTTTTTTTTATGTTATTTGTTTTTTTTATTTTGACTCTGAACAATTATGAGTGTAGCATACGAGGTCTGACAATTAAGTAGTGAGACTGACTTTTTTCCCGCGCTTGTAGTATGTGGTCACACTGCGACGTTAAAATTTTTATCAGTTAGTATCCCTTTTCTATTGATACATACATATTTTTATCATGCCCGTGCGATAGTTAATTGTCTGTCATAGGGATGAGCAAAAATGTTTGAACATCGATATTTGATGTATCGATACATCTATTTTTAAAATATCGATGAGTTCGATGTATCGGTTAAAAACCATCGATTTTTAAGAACATCGAACTTTAAAAACATTGAAAAAAATTTTTTTCCCTTTAGAGCTGCCATCTGTTGCACACCTTATTATCTGCACACTGTACAGTGTATTAGTTTCCTGATTATATAATTAATTTAAAAGTTAAAATACAATTGTTCAACTTTATTTTTTTAATACATATCAAAAAAATTGTAAATAAGCAAATAGTATTTTTGACATTTTATGTCTTTGCTTTGGCACACAATCGAAAAAAACGTTACCGCTTCGCATCACGAAATTATAGTTGCTACCCAACCAAGTATTTAATTTCTGCGGGCGTCCGGGCAAAAACAACGGACGGTCAATTAAACCCGACGCCCCCGCCGCTTACAGCAGTAGTAGTGACCAGAGTGAGAGAGAGTGGATAGCGTAAGACCGACGATCGAGGATAGAGTGAGTTTGCAGATAGAGGCGGCGGCGGTTAAATCGCCGGGGTACCGGGCGCCGGCCGGACAAAAGATCTCGGTCTTTAACGAGCTTTTGCCGCGCGCGTTCATTCCGGCAACGCCGCCGCCGCCACTGCGTACGATGATAGACCGGGAACGTTGTCGTGCACGTGTGTGTGTAAGTTTTCTCCCCGCTCGGTTTAGGCTTTTAATTAATGGAAAAACCGTGGGGTACGAGGGACGGAGGGAGGCGAACGGCGACTCCGGGGGATATGGCCGAAACGTAAGCATCCAATTTATCTAATTGTTGAAGACTTCGGGAAGAAAACATGAAAAGAGGTGAGGGGATGGGGCGGTGTGGCGGTTTATTATAATTTTTTCCTTGATTATCTTTATATTATAAAATATTAGTAAACAAGAAAATTACTTACCGCTTGTTTTTAATGTTTTCTGGCATAATTGACAAGTGGCTGTACCATTATTATTTTTTATAAAATGCTTCCATACTACACTGCGACCCATCGTTTCAATGATAGTGACAACGACGTACATGGTTAAATAACGAGTTTTGATCAAAACGAATCAACAAAACGTTGAAACAATTAAAGTTTCAAAATATCAGTAATGACTTAAGTAGCAATTAACATTTCACACTACAATTTACAAGTAACAACAATAAACAAAACAAACTGAACGATTTAATATCGACGCCCGACGGACGTCAGTCGACAGTTTGACAATAGTAATTAATAATTGATATTTAATATTTGATTTCGACTGTTATAATATATTATGATAATATGACAATAAGCAATGTGAACTGTGAACATGAACTACGCAGTTATATTCCTCTAACTATTATATTTGTTATCAGTTAAGCAGTTTAATACATTTTGCAGTGTCGCATTTCCCCAAAATCAAGAACGATTAAAAATTTAGCTGTTAGCAGTTGGTGCTTATCAATTGAAAGATTGGAAACTAAACTTTTATATACCAAAATAATATAAATAAAAATCATAAAATTGTATGTTATATAAAAAAAACATCGAACATTAACATCAATATTTATATCGATTAATCGAAATAAAAATAATCAATATAAATCATCGATTTATCGAACTAAAACATCGATGTTTTTGCCATCTCTAGTCTGTCAGTATTGTGTTTTATACAAGTGTGTTTGTGCTGCCATAGGCGTGCGCACGGGGGGGCAGGGTGGGCAACTGCCGCTCCTGCGGGCTAAAGTTTTCTTCCAAATATAGTTTTAAAAAACCATAATATAATTTTATATTTTTATATAATGAATAATATGTAAATATAGAGTGCGCGGTGCACGATGATTTTGTGTAGTCCAACTTTAAGCAAACTACAAGCGATACCGCGGTTATAACGAGTGTTTATAGATAAGCGGCAACACTTTTCTGCCCCCCCTGCCAGTAAGGTCTGCGCACGCCTATGTGTGCTGCTCGTCACAAAAATGGAAAAGCAAAAATTCGAGCAACGCGTCATGATTAAATTTTGCGGTAAATTGGGCCATTCGACGGCTGAAACGTACGATAAATTACGAAAAGTGTATGGTATTGAGTCTATGAGTCGTGCACAAGTATTTCGTTGGTATAAACAATTCAAGAATGGCCGTGAGAGCGTGGAAGACGAAGCAGGAAGTGAGAGACCGGTGGAATTGCAATGGAATGGAATGAGACCATGCTCATTTGCCTCTTCGAGAGCCGCGGGGCGGTCCATAGGGAGTTCGTTCCACCTTGACAGACAGTTAATCAGGTCTTCTACCGTAAAGTACTGGATAGACTTCGAAAAATGGTCGACAGAGTGCGTCTCGACATCGCGAGAAATTGGATTCATCACCACGACAACGCGCCTTGTCACACAGCGTTCAGTGTCACGCAGTTTTTAACCTCGCGAGAAATTCCAGTATTACCACAGCCGCCTTATTCCCCGGATCTGCCCCATGTGACTTCTTTTTATTCCCCAAAATCTGAAATGCGGTGAAAGGTACGCATTTTGAGTTGATTAGCGACATCCAAACAGCTGTGACGAGCGTGCTGTCGGACCTCTCATTTCAAGACTTCCAAAACTGCTACAACGCCTGGAAAATACGCTAGAGTCGGTGTGTTAGTGCAGAAGGGAACTATTTTGAAGATGATCATAATGTAGTTGAATAATATTGTAATAAAGACTTTATATAACCTGTCTCACTACTTAATTGTCAGACCTCGTATGTGCACCGACTTACATAATTTTTGAAACAAATTTGTCTTCACGTAATAATAATCTATTTGATATGCTTTTCGATTTTTAAGATAGTTTGAACACTCTCTCTCTCTCTCACACACACACACACACACACACACACACACACAGGTATCAGGACATCCAGGTATTAGGTTGGTGGCCATTAATGGAAGGCGTCAGTAACAGTTATGTTACACCATTTACACAAAATCCAATTTTTAATATTTACCTAATCAATTTGGGTAGGAAATTATGAAATATATTTATTACAATGGATCTAGACAATTAATGTTTTTTTTAATATTCGTTTTTGTTGTAATATTTTGTAATAAAATAACTATGGCAATTAACTAAATTTAGATTTTAGATTTCTTTGTTCTTTTTTTATTTAGTTTGAATTGAAAACTTTCGTTTTGAATATGTTTAGATAAAATATGTTGAAAAATAAATCTTTGACAATGAGCATTCAAAATTAACATAATTGGTTAAAAAAATATTAAATAAATAAATAAATAATAATAATACATTAAATTAACGTTATGTGGAGTAACATAAATTTATTTACAAATAAATTATTATTGAACCTAAAGTATAATGTTAATTTAATTAAAATTGTTTAACTCAATAATTAACATATTAACTCGTAATAAATAAATATAAATACAATACATAAGAAACGACTTACGTGAAAATTACATGTAATTAATTCCGATTTTGAATAGAACAAGGGAATATGGACACAAGCAATTTCTTTTCAAATAATTGGTGCGAAAATCTATTTAAAATTTCAATCGAAAACGATTCAATAGAGCACGAGATCTTTAGTAAGTAAAGTAATAAAACAACATTTATATTTCAATCATCATATTTTCTAGAACAAAACATATTAAATATATATATATATGTATTTATATTACTTATGTGAATTACTGAATTAATGTGTAATTTATGTAATAAAACAACTACTATTTCAATATAGTAAATCATGAATTATGTTTTATCATAAATTATAACATAACAAATTGAATTCTTATTATATTATTCTTATAATAACCTTTTGTTTATTACAGGTATATGCAATAGTAAGTTTGAAGATAAAATTATTTTATTGCTTTACCTTAATATTGAAAATCTTACATTTGCATAATAATATCGTTAATAATTATATAAATCAAATTATAATAAAAGTCTAAATTATATTATGATTATGTGCACACTATAAAAATTGGTCGTCGTTATTCCTATTTATTTTATATTTGAGAGAAACTTTATATTATAAATTGTACATCAAGAATACTTCTAATTTTTGTATATTTTTAAATTAATTGATATTTCTTATAATCGTGTTGTTCTTAATAATATAAAAGTAAAATATTTTAATTTCAATCAATTAAATAGATGCAATTAAAACATCTGATGGTAAGTAATTTATATGTCTAATAAAACAGTGACGTCATTTTGAAAAAAACGGAAAATAGAATGGTTGAAAAAAAATTAATAATCCTACATTTCGTAATTTTTCTACACAAAACCCTTTTTAAATTAAAATTGGCTTATGAAAACAATTAGTTCTGAAGTCAATTATTTTTTGCTATATCACACATAAGTCTGAAATTCTAAAATAGTCGACTATTTTAATTCTCAACTTCTACACTTCTCCACACAGAAAAAAATTATATTGTGAAATGTAAAAAAAAATTTTAACTTATAAACAACACAAACTCCTGTAACACATAAATAATAATAAGAAATTCAGTTATTAAATAATATTTTTCTACAGTACAATGTGTAGTACAGTAATGTGATATTTTGTCTAATGTATGTTGTATCCACCTTATATGAACAACATAAAAACGGTTTATATTTATCTATTGTGGGTTCCATTTCGCTGTTTTAAGCTGTGCACGAACGAAAAACCCTTTTTAAACACTGTAACAAAAAATATATAATGTCTCTATTGTAGACAATATATTTACGTTGAACGTTGAAAATTATATTTATGTTGAACATATGTTATGAATGATTTCATTTTATGCTTGATAAAAATATTGGTGTAAACTAAAAATATTAGAATTTGAGTACAATCATTTTATTTTACATATTCTTAATTAGAACATTTTAACTAATATTATATTAAATAACTTTAAAAAAAAAACCAGATACGTTTCTTTTTTATTTAATTCATTTATAAACTATTCATTTTTGGATTGTTAAAATAATGAGTTATACAATATAATATTACTACATAAGTGCATATCTTATACAGTAGAACCTCGATTATCCGAACTAATTGGGACCACACCGAGTTCAGATAAGCGAAAGTTCGGATAATAGAAATTAAAAAAAATATTATTTGTACAATGAATACAGAATTATTATTACATATTATTATTATCGACTTATTATACTTATTATTACACATTACGTATTATGTTATTACATACTTATTACAAAGAATAATATTATTATTATATTAAGAATACATACATATTATTAAATTCTATAGACTTATTTTATTGTACATATGTATTATTATTACGTATTACGTATTATTATGTATTACGACAACCAGTTTTAACCAGATAGAATGAAAATATATACATAATACAAAAATAATATAGATGTCCAGTATACAATATGTATTGATAAGCTTGCCGCATGTGAATGTCGTTAAGATAAACATTATTAAATTACGTACATGTACATATTATTATTACATATTATACGTTCGGATAATTGAGGGTTCGTATAACGGAGGTTCGGATAATCGAGGTTCTACTGTATTTATATATCTTATTGGATCATTGTGTGATTAAATTTGGTGAGGTTACTTATTTTTTTTTAAATAGCAAAAAACACCTTTAATTGTGTTATTAAATTTTATACTTTTTTATTTATTTAACATAATCAATCAAAAAAATTAATTTAAATAGGTTAGTCTTGGAACATTCAAATAAAGAAAAGCATTTAATTTTACGAGTTTACCCATTATAATCAATACATTCATTGTTTAATTTAAAATTAAGTATAACACATGATATACATTCTTTAATTATTTTTTATTTTTTTATAAGAATAAAATATTTATAAAAGAATATTGAAATTTATCTTATTTATATCCGTCTGTATAGGTATTGAGAACATTGATTCGAAGGGTAAATTAAAAACATAACTAAAGTATACATGGTAGTTCTATTTAATTTAATTTAATTTTTAAATTGGATCTTATGTATGTCGCAAAAGTCTTGTATTGACAAAATAAAAATAGTTTATATGTTTTTTTTGGGCTCCATATATGTAAATAAAGTCGTCAAACGTATATATAGACCGAACCCTCATTGAACAATGTGATATCATATTTAATATGATTAATATTATTTATAACATAATATTATGTTATAAGGATACAGTTATTGTGAAAACTTAAATATTGTATATATCCCTAATTACATAATTGCAATTTTAAATTTGGTCAGAATACTTTTATTTACAAACTGCAAACATACATTTGATTTTTAACTTAATTTATAATTATTTTATTAACTCAAATTTATCAGTTAATAAAAAAAAATGTTACAATTTATTTAATTTCATTTGTCTGTGCAGATTTGTTTGAAACCCTGAATGGTAACTTAAAAACATAATGCTTACATAATAGTTTAATTTGATTTCATTTAATTTTTAAAATGAGTTTAATGTATGTTGCACTAGTTTTATCTGGAAAAAATAAACATAGCTTATATTTGTCTATTGTGGCCTCCATATCTTCGTCATAAAATGTATACGGACGACGAAACTTTTTAAACATTGTAGCAAAACATATATAATGAGCTGTTCGTTATTAATATTAATATCGTTATAAGAATATTGCAATTAGAAGTAATTTTATTACTAATTGGATCATCGCAACATTTTATATAATCAAGTAATATTTAAAAAAAAAAAATTGCATTAAAAATTCAGTTCTTTTTAAATCAACTTAAACATATTTTTATTTACTTTACATACTGAATTAAAATAATTAGTTGATCTCCTAGCTTGTATAAGTATTAAAAATATATAAACTACATTACTACGATTTAATTTATGTTATTTGTTTGAATGGCCAATCAAGAATTAAAAGAAAGTAAGTTTTAAATATAATTAAAAGTGTACATAATAATTCCATTTTATATTATAATATATTTATAATGGGTTCAATACTTATTGCTTCAGTATTTTATCAATAAACCATTCAAAAGTTAACTAAGAGCTTACATGGTATTTACTTTTGATTTGATTGGATTTTTATAATAGGTGCAATATTTCTTGCAATAGTTTTATATAATAATTGAATTTTATACAATATTTTATATTATAATTGAATAAAAAAGGTTCAGACTTGTATTTTGTGCGCTCAATATTTTTGCTTTAAAATGAATTTGGAGGCCAAAGAATCTTTGAACTTTGTGTTATCACATTTATAATGATCTGATATATATTAATATAATGATTTTTTATATCTCTAATTGGATCATTGCAACTTTAAATTTGGTCAAGTTACTTCTTTTTAAAAGTAGTGAACAAGCATTTAATTTTTAATTTTAATTATAACCATTAAACTAATTCTACATTAAAGGTTTTAAAAAATATAAATAACATTTTCTTTCATGAATATTAAACTAAACAAAAAAAAATGTCATAATTAAATCAAATATAACTGTTTTACAAATGTATATTCCTAAAGAAATCAATGCAACTTTAGTTTGGTCAAGTTACTATTTTTAAAATATAGTTATCATTTGTTTTTATATTTAACTTCTTCTTTTTTTAACATATATATTTTTATTACTTAATCTAAAATACAATATTTGAAATGAGCGTAAGTGATGATGTTGATAGTTGTTGATGATGAAGTTAATTTATAATTTAACATAAATCATATATTTTCTTTTTCAGCTCAACTTGATTAGTTTAAAAGAAATGTTACATGTTCATTCTTGGAGACTTAAAAAAAAAACATTACTTTATATTTATTAAAACGAATATATTCTGTGGTTCTATTAATAAATAATATATAAAATTATTAATAAATATATAATAATTAACAAATACTGCAATAAAATACACAGGAAATTATTTTGTTTAATTTAAAATTTTTTAACAACATTATAATATTCATTTTTGTAAAACATTGCAACTCATAATATATTATTCTTTTGTGTAGAAATAATAGCCAGAAATAAAGGTAGTTTTTAAACAACAGCTGTGTCATGAATATAACACTTAGTCTGAGCATATTTTCATTTAATAGCTACGAGATATAAAACTCAATTTATGAATTGCTTCAATTTGTACTTAATAAATATATTAGTTTAATCTAAAAATATTAGAATTTGAATACAATAATGGTTTTCACATATTCTTAATTAAAACATTTTAACTAATATTATGATAAATAACTTTAGAAAAAACAAATCAGATACGTTTCTTTTTTACTTCATTCATTTATAAATTATTCAGTTTTGGATTGTTAAAATAATGAATAATATATCATAAAAAAATATAGATGTCCTTATATTTATATTTCTCATTGGATCGTTGCAAATTTTAATTCAGTAAAACTGTATTTTTACTAAAAAATCTTAATATTATATATCATATTTTCCACTTAAATTATAAATAATTATTATTAACACCACTTGATTTGTTAAAAAAAAAAGTTTCATTCTTGAAGAATTTTTAAAAGATTTCATTGTTTTAAAACAACTAAAACCAATACATTCTGAGATTCGATTAAAATCTTATGTCACTCGGTAATATGACGGAAATTATATCATTTAATTTTGAATTTCTCAACAAGGTAATACGTAATATGTATACTCAATCATTGTACTTCATAATATTTTATTTCTTTGTATAGTAAAAGAACCTCTCACGAAAGGTAATTTTCAAAAACAGCTTTTTCATGAATATTATACCTAGCATGAGCCTATTTTAAAAATGTGTCTACAATATGTAGAACATATGTTATTAGTAGCTTCATTTTGTGTATGAAAAGAATATTAGTGTAAACTACAAGAATATTAGAATTTGAATACAATAATTTATTATACATATTCTTAATTAGAACATTTTAACTAATATTATGTTAAATAACTTTAAAAAAAAACCAGATAAACCAGATTTGTTTTCTTTTATAATTCATTTTCTTATAAATTATTCAGTTTTGAATTGTTAAAATAAAGAACAATAAATCATAACATAATTAAGGGAGTTCTTATTTCATATTAATATACCTAATTGGACAATTTAAATTTTAAATTTGGTCAAATCACTTTTTTTTTTAAATAGCAAGAAATAATTTCATTTTTAACTTAATTTATAACTATTTTTACCTCTAATTTACCAGATAAAAATATTAATTTATTGTGTGGAATATTAAAATAAAGAAAAACACATTATAATTTAATCAAATGAGTTTGCATTTATATTTAAATTCCTAAAAAAATCTTTACAATATTCATTTTTATCAAGGTTCTTTTTATTAAAACAGTGAATATCGTACGTTTTATTTTTAACGTAAATTAAAAATAATTTATTATTAACTATACTTTATTTGTTAAAGAGAATAGTTAACATGTTCATTCTTATAGAATTAAAACAATATATTATTTTAAAACTAAAATCAATATATTCTAAGATTCTATTATAATCATATACCACACTGTAATATTTTGAAAATTATTTCATTTAATTTTAAATTTCTCAACCAAATAATAATGTTTGTACTATAACATTACACTATAATATTTTATTCCTTTATATAGCTAGTGAATCTAAGGAATTAGGTAATTTTTAAATAACAGCTTTGCCCTTAATATTAAACATAGTCTGAGCCTATTTGAACGTTTTTTGGCTTTGGTCGTATATCTGGCGCATTTACTTTAAACCCTAAGTAGCTAATTTATGTTTTAAGAAATTGACATTTATCTAATCTCGTTTGCAATTTATGTTTTCTCATTAATGTAAACACCCGAGTCAAAATATCTAACTGATCTTCTAATGTTTTAGTTATAATAACAATATCGTCGAAGTAAACTATTACCTTATTTGTTCGAATAAGTTCATTAAAAATATGATTAATAGGGAACGGATTTTATTGTAATAAAAAAATCAAAATATGTACATAAATATGTACTTATTTTTATTGAAATATGTAAAAAAAAATCAATATATATATTAATCATTGATTAATATATCTTTGAAATTTACTCGGTCCGTTGCAAAGACCAAATGACATTCTGCAATATTAATATTGACCTAATGGGGATTTGAATGCAGTATATTTTCTAGATGATTGCTATTTCAATATGATGAAACCCATCCTTAAGGTCTATACTAGAAAAGTATGTTTTCCACCTCAAAGAATCAAAATGATCATCGATTGATGGAATTGGATATATATCATTGCAGCTTCATTTATTCAATTCTCTATAAATCCACACATAACCATAATTATCCAGATTTCTTTTTCACCAAAACTATTGGGCTACTATATTGAGAATTTTTTTGTCTAATAACACCCTTTTCTAACAAAAAATCTAATATTTCTTGCAACTTTCCTTTTTCATAATTTAGATAAATGTCTTGGTTTGAAATTAAACACATCTTTATTAAAACTTTCATGGATTGAAATATTATTATTAATGTGTTTTTCGGATATATCCATGTTGTCAATTTTTCTCTGACGTTTCAAAACCGTTACCGGTTCCATCTTCAAAGAACGTAATACACGTCTATCATTACTACAGTTACTGCAGTGTAGTAACGACAGTTAAATGTGTACTACGTTCTCTGAATATGAAACCTGTAATGGTTTTGAAACGTCAGAATAAAATTAACAACGTGGATATATCCGAAAAACACATTAATAATAATTAAACACATCATTATTTTTTAATACTATCTCAAACGGGTCACTAACTGTTAAATCACAAGCTCGAATAAATCATTTAAATAAAAATTTTTAAATATTTTATGCATTTCTACTTTGATATGGTCAGGTATCATTAAACCCAAATTAAGATTAATTTCATTAGTTGGCAAGTCTAAAATATTTAAATTTAAAATTTCATAAAATGGTACAATATCACTACGTTTAATTTCAATTTCGAATTTACCATTATTGATACAAAAAAAACTCTTGGATGTGACAAGAAATTCCTACCAAACAAGCAATCACATTTGATAGTAATGATTAGGAACAATATTTAACATAATATTTATTGGATCACCAATATTAGATTGAGAAACGTTTTCAAAAATTAAATTTAACACTACTAATTCAGAACCGAAACTATTCAGAAATACCGAACTAATTGGATTTATTGGAGATATGAAATCCAATGGGAACAATTTTTTTTTTGCGTAAACACGCAGGACTACCGGTATCTACTATCGCTAAGACATTAAAGATATGATTATTGTCAATTTTTAAATCAACACAGATTACATAAGCTTGAGTTACCAAATCTGATGGTTGTCATGGTATTACAAGGAGTGCTGCTTGGTCCATCTTGACGTTGATTACTCGATGACGATGGACGATTTTGAGAACAGGAACTAATCTTATGTTAAATGGATCCATACTTGAAGCAGGAACCTTGCTGGTACTTGGGTTTGGTACATGACGGAGAAATGTCTTCAAATGATCCACAATTGAAACATTTTGCCTTGGTTTACTCGACGATTGCTGTTTAGTATTTGTGTCTAAGAAAGACTGTTTTGATACAGTATCCGACTGTGAGGGTAACAACGTTGAATGTAATTTTGTGTGCGTTGTACGCCAATCATTCTTCAAACGTGCATGTCGAGAATCTTTCACTCTTGAAAACGTAGCAATATTACTTTTGATAACGAGAAATTAATAGTTTCATACGATCAACTTCTTCTTCTTCTTCTGCTGGCATTCATTACTCTTAAAGAGTTTTCGCCGCCAGCACGATCTGCCTCCATTCTTCCCTGTTATGAACTATTGTTCTCCACTCTCGTACTCCTATTTTCTTGAGATCTTCTTCCACTGTATCCAACCATCTCTTTCTAGACCGTCCACGTGGCCTTTTCCCTGTAGGTCTCCATTCTAACACCGCCCTAACCGTTTCTTCCTCATTTCTGGGCATTACGTGACCAAGCCATTGTATTCGCTGGCCACTTATAAAACTACTGACTGGTACCAGTCCCAGCTCATCTTGTAGTTCCCGATTAAATTTTCTTCTCCATGCACCTATTCTGTTATCATATACAGGACCACAAATTATTCTCCATATCTTATTTTCAAACGACCTTAATCTTCTTTCTGTAATACTGGTGGTGGCCAAGGTTTCACATCCATAGGTTAACGTGGGCCTTATTATTGCCGTGTATAACCTTGCCTTTGTTTTCTTTGAGAATAATTTTGATTTCAGAAACTTATTTAGTGCAAACGCTGCTCTTTCAGCCTTTGTTATTCTTATCCCAATCTCTCTTGACCAATCATTTTTGACACTCAGCATGGCTCCTAAGTATTGAAACTCGATCACTCATAACCTACGTCTTCATCATCATCGTCTGTATTCCCTTCGTTCTCTAGTAATTTCATTATCTTCGTTTTCTCCCTATTGATTTTTAGTCCTACTTTACCAGCTGCTTGTTCCAAGACATGTGTTGCTTTTTTAGTGTCATTTAACGAGCTTCCTAAAATGTTTAAATCGTCCGCAAACCCAAGTACCTGAATTTGTCGCACCCCTATTATTATACCTGTTGGTTCCTTCTGCATTTCTCTTATTGTTTTCTCCAACGCTAAATTAAAAATCATTGAAGACAGCGTATCCCCCTGTTTTAGGCCAGTCCTTACTTCAAATGCTTCGGACAATATATTATTCACTCTTACTTGATATTGTGTATTCTTCATACACATTTTGGTCAGACCTATTAACTTCTTTGGGATCCCAACTTCATCAATTATATTGTACAAACTGTCCCGGTGTATACTGTCATAAGCTTTCTTGAAGTCAAAAAATAGCTGCCAAATATTTTGCCTGTATTCGTACTTTTTCTCTATAATTTGGCCAATTACTGACAAATGCTCTATCGTTGATCTCCCTTTCCGAAACCCGCACTGGTATTCTCCTAGATTCTCTTCCACATAAGGTTATAGTCGGTTCAATAATATCTTTGAGAATATTTTGTAAGCTGAATTTAATAATGATATACCTCTATAATTTTCACAAACTGTTTAATCCCCTTTTTTATGTAACGATATAATTATCGTTTCATTCCAAATCGTTGGCATACGTTCATCCTTCCAAATCTTCTGGCATATTTTGAACATGGCGTAATGTAACTGTTTGCCTCCGTATTTGATTAGTTCCGATGGTATACTGTCCGACCCAGGTGCCTTCCAATTTTTTAAGCTATCTATTGCTTTATCAGTTTCCTCTTGAGTTACTTCATTCAACATTGGTTCGGCTTTTTGGAAGGTTGTACCTATTGTTGGACTTACTGGTACCTCCGCATTCAATAGTTCTTTAAAGTACTCTTCCCACCTTATAGCTTTTAATTCTGGTTCCATAATTATTTCTCCATCGCGATTTTTAATAGCGTTCAAGCTTGGGTTAAATGATTTATATTGCCTGATGGTTCTAAAGAAGTTTCTTATACTACCTTGCGAACGGGTTTTTTTTCAGCTTCTTGTAGTATACCGTTTAAGATGTTCCTCTTTTCTCTTGGTATAATTCTCTTGCAATTTTTTCTCTCTATATCATATAATATTTTTGTGTTTGCGTCATTACATTTTACGTAATTGTCCCGAGCCATACGTCGTTTCTCTATCGCTTCCCGGCATCTCTCGTTATACCATTTTTTCTTCCCACATTTTAGTCTGCCAATTACTTGTTCTGCAGCTTCTTTTATAGCTTTACTTATCTTGCTCCATTCTTCTTCTACATCCTCTTCTTCAATATTCTCAACATATTCTCTCATCTTAACTGAGTATTTTTGCTGGATCTTGTCATCCTTCAAACGCTCTAAGTTATAGGGTATATTACTTTTGCTTTTCAGCCGTTTCTGACATTGTAATTTTAGTTTGAATTTCGCTATGACTAGAAAATGGTCCGTATCACAGTCCGCTCCCCTATAACTACGCACATCTCTAATGCATGAGCGGAACTTTTTTTGAATGATAACGTGATCTATCTGATTAATTGTTACACCATCTGATGACTTCCATGTACCTTTATAGATTTTCTTATGTGGGAACGTTGTGCTACTTATTATCATGTCTTTTCCTGCCGCGAATGATATTAATCTCTGCACATTCCCATTGCTCGTCTCATATAGACTTTCTTTCCCTACCGTAGATGAGAACTGAATTTCTCTTCCACATTTAGCGTTTAAGTCACCTAATACTATTTTAATTGCATTCTCTGATAATTTGTCATATGCTTGGATCAGGTCCTCATAAAAGGCGTCCTTAATATCCTCGTCAGCTGATTCCGTTGGTGCATAAGTGCATATTAAGGCAATATTTATAGGTTTAGTGTCAATTCTTAGTACCGCTAATCTCTCTGATATAGGGTTGAATTTCTTTATGTACGGTTCTAAGGTCTCGTGTATTGCAAAACCACACTTAAACTGGTGTCTCTCTTCCATTCCTGAGAAAAATATAATATACTTTCCTACTTTTAGCTGCCCTTTTCCAGCCCATCTTACTTCTTGAATACCTGCTACTTTTATTTTATAAAAGTCCAATACTTCTATTAGGTTTTGGCATGCTCCGGTTCTAAAAAGACTCAATACGTTCCAAGTCGCTATCTTAAACTCCATTGTCCGTTTTCCGTGTCCAATCTATAATTTATTTTTTTGTATCCGAGGCCGATTTAGTGATTGTTTCATATCATGGGTCGCAGGTAATCAACACACCGAGATGGTTGGAACACGACTGCCAAATAATTGGCTATCATTTATTAATAACAAATAGTCTTATCTTAACAGCCAATAAATCACTTACATATACTAATATACAACATGTTCCTTTTTTTTTTTTTTTAACAATGAAAATGCATGCAAATAAAATAAAATAGATAGTTTACAATTAATTTTTCAATACATCTTACTAGCTATTTTCAAATACAATATTTTAATAATTTTAATATTAGTGTTACAAATTAAGTTTACATGGTGTTTTAATTTTCCGTTGACGTATCCATTTAGAATTTAGATTATTACTATCATTACAAAATTTATTATACCTAAGCTGTTTACCCGCTGGCTTTAAATGAACTAAATTACGACGCTTATTTTGACCCGTATCATCACTAAAAACATAAGATCTAGGTGTATTATATTTACTTATTATCTTGCCCGGTTTCCACGTTTTGTTATGTAAGTCTCTAAACATTATATTTTGACCAGGACAAAAATCAATGTTCTTTCTTTGTTTAGCATTCCTGTCGTAGTATTCTTTCGTAATCTTATTTTTATGTTCACGAATAGACTTAAAGTCCTTAACAATTGCTGGTTTTAATGAATCGTTAAAAACCGGTATTTTTGATCTTAATGACCGGCTCATAAGAAGTTGTGCTGGAGAGAATTTTGACCCAATTATTACACTATTTCTATATTTTAATAACATCAATTGTATATCTGTTTTACTCTCATCTCCTTTCTTTAAAATTGATTTAGCAATACTCACACTTTTCTCAGCAAGCCCATTCGATTTTGGATAGCGTGGACTTGACGTAATTATTTTAAATTCCCAATTATAAGCAAAATCTATAAATTCTTTCGAATTAAATGGCATATTATCCGCAATTAACTGTTGTGGTATACCGTGAATAGAAAAAATTGTTTTCAATATTTTTATTATATGAGTAGCAGTTTTAGAAGATAAGGCACTTAACTCAAGCCAACCTGAATAATAGTCTATTAATACTAGATAAGCTTGTTTTCCATAATCTAAAATATCACAGGCTACTTTTTTAAAAGGCAAATCCGGTACTTCTTGACATATCATAAAGTCCTTAATATTTTCTCTTTTAAATTTTTCACAGATTGCACAGTTACTAATATACTCTTCAATATGTTTATCGATTCCTCTCCAATAGAATAATGACCGCGCTCTTTCTTTTGTTTTACAAATGCCTAAATGCGCCTCATGTAATTTAAATAATATCTTTTCTTTTAATGATTTTGGAACAAAAACACGATTATTTAGAAATAATAAATTATTGTCAAACGCAATTTGATGTCGCATATCATAATATGGTTTTAAATCGAATATAACTTTGTTTTTATGACTCGGCCAACCTTCTTTGCACATATACATTATTTGTTTTAGTAATTCGTCATTCTGAGTTTCTTTCTCAAATTCATCACGAATTTCATTAGACATATTTATTGAATGTACAACATCTGACACATCCATATCTACCTCATTCTCATTAGGTGATTTACACGCCCGGCTTAAAGCATCCGCTATCAACATTTTCTTACCTGATATGTGTATTAAATTTATATCATATCGAGCCAATTTAATTCTAATACATTGAAGTCGTTTTGATGGAATATCGTTTATATTTTTATTCATTAAAGAAATCAAAGGCAAGTGATCAGTTTGTATTGTTACGCGTCTACCATAAATATAATGATGAAATATCTTACATGCAAATAATACCGATAAAAATTCCTTATCAACTTGACCATAATTAACTTCACTATCTGTCAAGCTCTTAGATTTGAAACAAACTGGTCTACCCTCTTGTAATAACACACAACCTATGGCAAATTTACTACTATCTGTTTGTATAATAACTTCTTTCTCATTATCATAGTTTCTAAGTACAGTTGGACTAGCGATTATTGTTTTAAGTTTGTTTACACACTCGTCATGTACTAATGTCCATTTAAATTCATTATTTTTTTTAAGGAGGTCCCTTAATGGTTTCGTTAACATTGCCACGTTAGGGATAAAATTTCCGACATAGTTCACCATACCCAAAAATCTTTGTAAATCTTTCACATTTTGTGGCATTTCGTACTCAAAAATTGACTTCACTCGATCATCGTCCATTCTCATGCCATCCCGCGAGAAAACATGACCTAAGTATTTGACTTTATCAACTTTAAATTGAATTTTCTCCTTATTAAATTTAATATTATTTTTAATAGCTAAATCTAATACTTGTTGTAGAGCGATATCATGTTGGAATTCATTATCACCAAAAATTAAAATATCATCAAGATAAATAAATACATTTTCTATATTACCAAAGATTTTCATATTCCATTTTTGACATATTTCTGCTGCATTATTAATGCCAAAAGGAAGTCTATTAAAACAGTAATTACCAAATATAGTACCGAATGTACATAATTTCGAACTTTCTCTATCTAAACTTATTTGCCAAAACCCGTCCTTCAAATCAAGTACTGAAAATATTTTAGCATTTTTTAATTTCGCCGACAAATCGAATAATGTAGGGATAACACAATATTCACGAATTATATTGTCGTTTAAGTCACGCGGATCGAGACACAATCTCATATTTCCATTTTTCTTTTCGACAATAACTAATCGATTTACCCACTCGGTCGGTTCATAAATTTCAGAAATTATCTTTTCCGACACTAATCGATCTAACTCACATTTCAATTTATTGCGTATGTTTATCGGTACTCTGTGAGGAACATTAGTGACTGGTATCGCATTAGGTTTCAGTTTTATATTATATTTAGCTGGAAAATTGCCAAGACCATTAAATACCATTTGATAAGTCTGAAACACATCATTCACTCCCAATAATCTATCCATATTATCTATTTTCTTAATTAATCCTAATTCAATACAACTTTGTAAACCCAATATCGGCTTACAATGGTTTCCCACAATTACAAAATTTAAAATATATTCTTTTCCCTTGAATTTAACATTGAAGTTTACTGAAAAATAAGTTTTAATTTGATTACCACCATACGACTGTAAATTTATAGGCTGATTATTAATTACTAACTCATCTTCCATAGCACGATTATTATTGTTAATATTATTTTTTATTGAATTAAAATGATCCATCGATAGTAAATTAACATCAGAGCCAGTATCTAATTTAAAATTTATTTTTTGGTTTTCAACCCAAATCATTTCAGCCCAGGAAACAGCAAAAGTATTAACAGTATTATTTACAGCAGAACAAAAATATGAATTATTAACAGAGTTATTTACTTTTTCAATAACCTGTACTTCGGTTTTACATACACTTTTAAAATGATTAAATTTATTACATCTAGAACACTGCTTACCATATGCAGGACATTTACCTTTATCATGTTTAAAATTACAATATTTACACAATTTATCTAATCGATCAGAACTGATATAAGTTTTTTTATTTTTACTAGAAAACTTACTACGCATTCCATTTTCCGCAAATCTCTGATCGCGATGTCCTCTTGTTTGACCACCATAACCGTTGTTACCATAAGTTCCGTTGTTTTGTTGTAAGCCATTTGAACATTTATTGCTACGTGCTTTCAGGTGAACTGCATTCACGTCATTTTCCTTGTCGCCATATTCCTTCATTTGATTAAGTTCTCTTTTCTGAATTTCCGCAATTCGTAAGGTTTCGATCGCAACTTCGAGTGTAACATTAGCTTGTTTAATTAATTTGTCACGAGTTTCGCCATCCTTTGTGTCTAAAACAATTTTGTCTCGTAAAATTTCTTCATGTGAATTAAATTCGCAATCTTTAATTAATCCACGACATGCCGCCAGAAACTCTTCGATAGACTCATTATCCTTCTGAATTCGTTTATAAAACAAATATCTGGAGTGTAGAATATTTTTTTTCGGGTTACAGTAATTTTCAAATGCTCTCAGTACGAGATCAATTTTTTTATTGTCATCAGGATTATCAAGTGTAAAAGTATTGTACCTGTCTAGACCATCTTTACCCACGAGATTTAATAAAATTGCCACTTGACGCTTATTTGCCGCTGTTGACAAACCAGACGCCTCCAAATAAATTTCAAATGCTTCACGAAAAACACGCCAGTTTTCCGCCAAATTACCAGTTAAAACCAATGTATCTGGTTTATTATATTCCATGGTTCAAAAAATAAATAAATAAGTAAATATTAACATAAATTCAAAATTAACACTATTCAAACTACATGCAAAATTTCAATTTGTCCTGACTGCTAAGTTTCACTCTGTACCGACTGCGCCATGTTTCATATCATGGGTCGCAGGTAATCAACACACCGAGATGGTTGGAACACGACTGCCAAATAATTGGCTATCATTTATTAATAACAAATAGTCTTATCTTAACAGCCAATAAATCACTTACATATACTAATATACAACAGTGATGGTATCATAACAATACATTTTTTATGAGGCAGAGTCGTTAGCCCTGCGCTCAACCCACAACCTGGAGGACCAGACTACCCCAACCAATTAAGGCCAGGGTAGGGCTACTGCAGTGTACTTACTAAGATACACTAGGCGATGGGTGCGCCACTTTCCCGACGCCTGATCATACGATCAACGGTTAAAGTAAAATTACCAATAAGTGTTACACTAAATTGTTATTCAAAACTGACCCATTCATTAAATACGCGACTCAGATACCAATTACGAGCTGGTCTCTTCAGTTAAATACGTACTAAAAATGTTAAGTTCATGAATGAATAGTTCATTTGAACTATTCACTTTGCTGAACTATTCCGAACTATTTCAATATCTGTAACCTTACAGTTCACTGTGGGTCGGTCGCCAACGAACGAACTATATGTATAATATATCCCGTATTATTCCATTCGAAATAGTTCACTAAAGTGATTAGTTCAAATGAACTATTCGTTCATGACATTAACATCTTTATCTCAAACAAATATCTGCAGTCTAGCAGTCATAAGAATAATTTATAAGAACTAATGAAAAATGAACTGGTGAATAGTTCTTTTGAATGGACAAAATTGACTACGCCTTTAATAAATATGATAAGCGACATATTGTTCTAAAATGAATATGTGGAAGTATCGATGCGTACGGGTTGAGAGCATCAGTTGGATTATTGGAATCGTCATTATTAATAGTGGACGGTTCGTTTTTGAGTGCGGTAAGACTAGTGTTATGAACCCATGGTTATTTTTTAGTTTTATATAATGAATTTAGTTTTAACAGTTATATTGTAAAAACGAGACACTGTCGAATAGCATATACAAGCATTTAGCTGAAGTAGTGAATTCTTTCTTGTGTTGGCCGACAGTGCCTCGTCCCCGGCATACGTCCGGTCAGTGTTGTAGTAACAGAGCATCTAGCAGAACTTCAGTCATATAATAATATTTTATAATATAAATTATTATTTTTCGTAGTGAATTTAATAAATATAGTTTGTGTTTGATTAATTTATTTGTTGTTCGTTTTTCTTTTTTTTATTGTTTATTGTTGTGGAGACCTTCATGATACTAGCATCGCCATTGGGAGTAATAAATTGTTTAGATTTATTTATATTACACATTCCTATCAAAGCCCAACGGTTACCGTATTATACAATGCCAAAGATTCTGTTAATTAGTTAATTATTATAATTTATAGTATGTAAATTTACTACTCGTATTAACTATTTGTCGTTTTCTGGCTCTATTGAGATGTTTAATTGGAGAAAATAGTTTAATGTAGAACTGAGTTGTTATAAATTAAAAGTAGCATCTAAAAATGCCAAAAATATGAATTTACATTAAGAATTAATGACAATATAAGAATAAGCAATAATATGGAGGAACACAATTAGGTGTATTATAAGTGACGTATCGCTAAAAAAAAGGACATATTTAAATAAAATTAAATATAACTTTTTGTTAGCTCAACTTGATTTGTCAAAAGGAAAATTTAACATATTTATTTTGGAAAATTTAAAAAAGTATATTATTCTATAATTACTAAAACTAATTCATTCTGAGATTCTAATAAAAACATTTACTATTCTGTAATACACTGAATATTTAATGTCATTTAATTTTAAATTACTCAACAACATAATAATATTTATATTAGACCATTATATCTCAAAAAATTGAATTCTTTTGAATAGCAAAAACAGATTTGGAAGTTAATAATTTTTATACATCTTTTTCATCTTCTTCTTATTACAATTAAACTGAGCTAATTTTATTATTTGTGTCTAAAAGATATATAACATATGTCAAGAGTGTTTTCATAATGTGTTTGATAAGAATATAAGTTTAAGCTACAAAAATATAAGCATTTGAATATAAATTTTTTTTGAAATATCGAAGTGAAACTCCTTTATAGAGTGTACAAAAAAAAATATTTTTGCACGTCACGGTCAGTTGTCAATGTCAGGAGTCATGATTAGCACGTCACGACACTTTATCGATATTAGTTGTCCATGCGCGTTGTCTCATTTTAATTATAATATTTAGTCATTTTCATAAACATTTTTGTTAGTCAATACAAACCTAATACGCTATTGGTTGAATTATACTGAAAAAAGTTTCACTTCATCCACGCGTACTCTTAACATTCATAATTATTTTAATTAGTTAAATTGTAACTAATATTATGTTGAATAATATTATAAAATATAACGAAACCATTTATAACGCATCATTTTTTCTTCATTCAACTATAATTTATTCATTTATAATTTAAATTTTAACTATTTTAATAACTCTACTACACTAGTTAAAAAATTATATTAACTTTTTCTGTCCTGGAATATTAAAATAAAGAACACATATCATAATTTATCTAAATGAACTTATATTTAAATTTATATTCTAAAAGAAATCTTTGCAACTTTAAATTTAATCAAGTTACTTTTTTTTTAGTAGTTAACATATTTATTTTGGGAGAATTAAAAATTTTTTTTAACAACTAAAACCAATACATTCAAAAAGTCTATTAAAGTTATTTACATATGTAACATGCTTGAAATTATTTTATTTAATTTTAAACTACTCAACAACATAATAAAATGTAAAATAAACTATTACAATTCATATTTTATCTTTTTGTGTAGCTGAAGAGAATCTCAAGAAAGGTATATTTTATGCTACTGCATTGTCTTAAATATTACACTTAGTCTTAGATTGTTTTATTATTTGTGTCTACAAGATGTAGAACATATGTTAAGAGTAACATCATAATATGTTGAATAAAAATATTAGTTTACACTACAAATAAATTAGCATTTGAGAACATAAATTTTTTATATATTTTCAATTAGAACATTGTAACTAATATTATGTTAATAAATTATTCAGTTTATGATTGTTAAAATAATGAAAAATACATCATAATATAACTACAAGAGTTTTTATATTTATATTCCTTATTAGAACATTATATTTAGCGAAGATATATTATTTTTTAATAGCAAACAAATATACCTTTTTTAAATAAATTAAAAATTATTTTAATAATTCTACGTTACTAGTTAATAAAATTATGAAAAAAATTATTATAGAAAAAAAATGAATATACATTATAAATTAACCATAAGTGTTTGTATTTTAAATTTGAATTCCTTAATAAATATTTGCAACATTAAATTTACTCAAGGTATTTTGTTTAAAAATTTGTATTTAACATCAATATTGTTATTCTTAATTTAAATTAAGTAGAATTTTTTATAAACTCAACTTGTTTTGGGGAAAAAATTATTTAACATATTCATTTGAAGAAACAAAAAAAATACATATGTATAATGTTATAATTACTAAAACCAATACATTCTGAGATTTCATTAAAATCATATACCACACTGCAATATGCTGGATATTATTTTATTAAATTTAAAATTTTTCAACAAGATAATAATATTTATATTAGACCATTATATACTCATAAAAGTTTATTCCTTTGTATTGCAAAAACACACTTCGAAATTAATAATTTTAAAACATCTTTTTCTTAAATATTACACTTAGTCTGATTTTTTTTTATTATTTGTTTATACGAGATGTAGAACATAAGTGAAGAGTGTCTTTACAATGTGTTCGATAAGAATATTGGTTTAAGCTACAAAATTATAAGCATTTAATACATAATTTTTAAATATTTTTAATTAGATAATTGTAACTAATATTATGATAAATAATATAAAATAATATAATGAAACCAGATATAATAATAAAGATACATATCTTTGTTTTTCATTCAACTATAAATTATTCAGCTTTGGATTCTAAAAATAATGTCAAATACATCATAATATAAGTACAAGAGATCTTATATTTATATTCCTCATTAGAACAATGCTATTTCAAATTTGTTTTAATTACTTTTGTTAAAAAAAAGTAGCAATCAATCATTTCAATGTTAACTTTTATTTTAACTATTTTAATAACTCTACTATGCCAGTTGAAAAATTTTATTAACATTTTCTCTCCTGGAATAATAAAATAAAGAACACACATCATAATTTATTCAAATGAGTTTGTATTTTAAATTTATATTTCAAAAGAAATCTTTGCAACATTAAATTTAATGAAGTTACTTTTTAAAAAAAAAGTTAATATGATCATTCTAGGAGAATTAAAAAAGAAATTAATTTATACCATTAAAACTAATTTATTCTGAGATTCTATTAAAAACATTTACTATTCTTTAGTACACTGGATATTATATCATTTAATTTTAATTACTCAATAAGATGATAATATATATACTTAATCATAACACTTTATAATAATTACACTTTAAATTTCATTCTTTTATATAGCTAGAAATCTTCGTGATAATGGTAATTTTTAAGCGATGGCTTTTTCATAAAAATTATACTTAGTCTGTGCTTATTTTATTATTTATGTTTACGAAATTAAGAACATATGTTAAGAGTAACTTCATAATGTGTTTGATAAGAATATTGGTTAAGCTACAAAAATATAAGCATTTTAATACATCATTTTTTAAAATATTTTTAATTAGATAATTGTAATTAATATTATGTTAAATAACATTATATAATATAATGAAACCAGATACATATTATTTGTTTTATTCAACAATAAATTATTCAGTTTTGGATTGTTAAAATAATGGAAAGTACATCATAATATAACTACAGGGGATTTTATAATTATATTCCGTGTTGAAACAATGCCATTTTAAACTTGATTTATTAATTTTTTTTTTAAAAAAAATAGCAATCAATCATTTCACTTTAAACTTACATTTTAACTATTTTAATAAATCTACTATACGAGTTAAAAAATTATATTAACTTTTTCTGTCCTGGAATAATAAAATAAAGAACACACATTATAATTTATTCAAATGAGTTCATATTTTAAATTTATATTCCGAAAGAAATCTTTACAACTTTTAATTTAATGAAGTTACTTTGTTAAAATAAAGTTAACATGATCATTCTTGGAGAATTAAAAAAGAAATTAATTTATACCACTAAAACTAATTCATTCTGAAATTCTATTAAAAACATTTACTATTCTATAATACACTGGATATTATGTCATTTAATTTTTAATTACTCAATAAGATGATAATATATATACTTAATCATAACACTTTATAATAATTACACTTTAAATTTCATTCTTTTATATAGCTAGAAAGCTTCGTGATAATGGTAATTTTTAAGCGATGGCTTTTTCATAAAAATTATACTTAGTCTGTGCTTATTTTATTATTTGTGTTTACGAAATTAAGAACATATGTTAAGAGTAACTTCATAATGTGTTTGATAAGAATATTGGTTAAGCTACAAAAATATAAGCATTTTAATACATCATTTTTTAAAATATTTTTAATTAGATAATTGTAATTAATATTATGTTAAATAACATTATATAATATAATGAAACCAGATACGTATCCTTTTTTTTTCATTCAACAATAAATTATTCAGTTTTGTATTGTTAAAATAATTGAAAATACATCATAATATAACTATAGGAGATTTTATATTTAAATTTCTCAATGGAACAATGATATTTTAAATTTGATTTAATTACTTTTTTTAAAAAAAATAGTTATCAATCATTTCACTGTTAACATACTTTTTAATTATTTTAATAACTCCACTATACCAATCAAAAACTTATATTAACTTTTTCTGCCATGGAATATTAAAATAAATAACACACATCATAATTTATCCAAATAAGTTTGTATTTAAAATTTATATTCTAAAAGAAATCTTTGCAACTTTAAATTTAATCTAGCCTACTTTTTAAAAAGTATTTAACATGTTTATTTTTGGAGAATTAAAAATAATCAATTATTTTATAACAACTAAAACCAGTACATTCTGAGAGTCTATTAAAGTTATTTACCATAATCTAATATGCTTGAAATTATTTTATTTAATTTTAAACTACTCAACAAGATAATAAAATGTAAAATAAACTATTACAATTCATATTTTATCTTTTTGTGTAGCTGAAGAGAATCTCAAGAAAGGTATATTTTATGCTACTGCATTGTCTTAAATATTACACTTAGTCTTAGATTGTTTTATTATTTGTGTCTACAAGATGTAGAACATATGTTAAGAGTAACATCATAATATGTTGAATAAAAATATTAGTTTACACTACAAATAAATTAGCATTTAAGAACATAAATTTCTTTATATATTTGCAATTAGAACATTGTAACTATTATTAAGTTAATGAATTATTCAGTTTATGATTGTTAAAATAATGAAAAATACATCATAATATAACTACAGGAGTTTTTATATTTATATTCCTTATTAGAACATTATATTTAGTGAAGTTATATTCTTTTTTAAGTAGCAAACAAATATTCCATTTTTAAATACATTAAAAATTATTTTAATAATTACACGTTACTAATCAATAAAATTATGAAAAAAATTTCTGTCTTGGTATAATAAAAAAATGAATATACATTATAATTTAATCATTAGTGTTTGTATTTTTAATTTGTATTTTTAGATAAATATTTGCAACATTAAATTTGAAATTTTTATGTTTTAAAATTAATAGTATCAGGTAAAAAATTATATTAACATTTTCTGTCCTGGAATAATAAAATAAAGAACACACATTATAATTTATTCAAATGAGTTCGTATTTTAAATTTATATTCCAAAAGAAATCTTTACAACATTAAATTTAATGAAGTTACTTTGTTAAAATAAAGTTAACATGATCATTCTTGGAGAATTAAAAAAAAACTAATTTATACCACTAAAACTAATTCATTCTGAAATTCTATTAAAAACATTTACTATTCTATAATACACTGGATATTATGTCATTTAATTTTAATATACTCAACAAGATGATAATATATATACTTAATCATTACACTTTATAATAATTACACTTTAAATTTCATTCTTTTATATAGCTAAAAAGCTTCGTGATAATGGTAATTTTTAAGCGATAGCTTTTTCATAAAATTTATACTTAGTCTGAGCTTATTTTATTATTTGTGTTTACGAAATTAAGAACATATGTTAAGAGTAACTTCATAATGTGTTTGATAAGAATATTGGTTAAGCTACAAAAATATAAGCATTTTAATACATCATTTTTTAAAATATTTTTTATTAGATAATTGTAATTAATATTATGTTAAATAACATTAAATAATATAATGAAACCAGATACGTATCCTTTTTTTTTCATTCAACAATAAATTATTCAGTTTTGGATTGTTAAAATAATGGAAAATACACCATAATATAACTGTTTTATATTAGTATTTATGTAATTTGTGGACTGTCCCGATTGAGAACCGCGTTTACCGGTTATAATAATATTAATAAATGATAGCCAGTCTGTCGGCAGTCGAGCGTTAACTGTAATACTGTTTTATGTTTAATACTTACCACCCACGTGATGAAACATGGTGCAATTGGGACAGATTGAAACATCGCATGCATTTTAAACAGACAGTGTCAATTATGAATTTATGTAAATATATATTTATATATTTTATGAGTTATGGAATACATTAAGACAAATACATTGATTTTAACTGGAAATTTTGGGTAAATTTGGCGTGTTTTTCGTGAAGCATTTGAAATTTACTTGGAGGGGTCTGGTTTGTCAACAGCAACAAACAAGCGTTGATTGGCAATTTAATTAAACCTCGTAGGTAAAGATGATCTTGACAGGTACAATTCTTTTTCATTTGATAACCCTGATGACAATAAAAAATTGATATCTTACTGAAAGCGTTTGAAAATTACTGTAACCCCAAAAAAAATATTCTGTAATTTAGATATTTATTTTATAAACGAATTCAAAATGATAATGAATCCATAGAAGAGTTTCTGGCAGCATGTCGTGGATTAATTAAAGATTGCGTGTTTACCTCACATGAAGAAATCTTTCGTGATAAAATTGTTTTAGACACAAAGGATGATGAAACTCATGACAAATTAATTAAACAAGGTAATGTTTCACTCGAGATTGCGTTTAAAACCTTATGAAATGCGGAAATTTAGAAAAGAGAACTTAATCAAATGAAAGAGTGTGGTGACAAGGGGAATAATGTAAATGCAGTTCATTTGAGAGCACGTAGCAATAAGCGGTTAAATGGTCTACAACAACACAAAGGAAGTTATGGTAACAATGGATATGGTGGTCAAGTAAGAGGATATAACAATCAGAGATATGTGGAAAATGGCACCCGTAGTAAGCTTTCTAGTAGTAATAAAAAAACTTATGACTGTTCGGTTCGATCTGATAAATTATGTAAATATTTTAATTTTAAATATGATAAAGATAAATGTCCTGCATATGGTAAACAGTGTTTTAAACGTAACAAATTTAATATTTTAAAAGTGTATGTAAAACCGGAATTACGATTATTGAAAAACTAGTTAACTCTGTTGATCATTATTATTTTTGTTCTACAGTGTATACTGTTAATACTTTTGTTATTTCCCGGGCTAAAAAAATATGGGATGAAAACCAAAATATACATTTTAAATTAGATACTGGCTCTGATGTTAATTTACTATCGCTGGATTAGTTTAATTCAATAAAAAATACTATTAATAATAACAATCGTGCTATGGAAAATCAGCTAATAGTTAATAAGCAACATATACATTTACATGCCTTTGGTGATAAACAAATTAATATTTATTTTTCAGTAAACTTCAATGTTAAATTCAAAGGAATAGAATAAATTTTAAATTTTGTAATTATGGAAAACCACTGTAAGTCCATATTAGGTCTACAAAGTTGTATTGAATTAGGATTGATAACAAAAATAGACAATAAAGAAAGATCATTGAGTGTGAATGAAGTGTTTTGGAATTATCAAATGGTTTTTACAGGTCTTGATAATTTCCCAGCTAAATATATAATATAAAATTAAAACCTAATGCGTTACCAGTCACTAACATTCCTTACAAAGTTCCTATAAACATACGCGATGAATTGAAATATGATTAAATTGATTAGTGTCGGAAAAGATAATTTCTGAAATTTATGAACCGACCGAGTGGGTAATCGTTGAAAAGAAAATGGAAATATGAGATTGTGCCTTGATCCACGCGACTTAAACGAGAATATAATTCGTGAATATTGCGTTATTCTAACATTATCGGATTTGTCTGCGAAATTAAAAAATGCTAAAATATTTTCAGTACTTGATTTGAAGGACGGGTTTTGACAAATAAGTTTAGATAGTGAAAGTTCAAAATTGTGTACCTTCGGTATTATGTTTGGTAATTACTGTTTTGATAGGCTTTCTTTTAGTATAATAATACAGCAGAAATATGTCAAAAATTGAATACAAAAATCTTGAGTAATATAGAAAATGTATTTATTTATCTCGATGACATTTTAATTTTTGGTGATAATGAATCCCAACATGATATTATTCTACAACAAGTATTAGACTTAGCCATAAAAAATAATATTAAATAATAATAATAATAAATAAAAACAAAATTTAATTTAATAGTTGATAAAGTCAAATACTTAGGTCATGTTTTCTCGCAGGATGATATGAAAATGGATGATGAACGAGTGAAGTCAATTTTTGAGTATGAAATGCCAAAAAGTATAAAAAATTTGCAGAGATTTTTGGGTATGGTTAAATACGTAGGAAATTTTATTCCTAACTTGTCAATGTTAACGAAACCATTAAGGGACCTCCTTAAAAAAAGAATGAATTTACATGGACATTATTGCATGATGAGTGTGTAAATAAACTTAAAACAATAATAGCTAGTCCATCAGTACTT
The DNA here is from genome assembly GCA_019022885.1 of Schlechtendalia chinensis. Lineage (NCBI taxonomy): Eukaryota > Metazoa > Arthropoda > Insecta > Hemiptera > Aphididae > Schlechtendalia > Schlechtendalia chinensis. The sequence continues at coordinate 38,209,683 of CM032339.1, forward strand.
AGAAATTATAATAATGAGAAAGAAGTAATCATACAAACAGATAGCAGTAAATTTTCAATAGGTTGTGTGTTATTACAAGAGGGTCAACCAGTTTGTTTCAAATTTAAAAGCTTGACAGACAGTGAAATTAATTCCGGTCAAGTAGACAAGGAATTTTTATCGGTATTATTTTCATGTAAAATATTTCATCATTATATTTACGGCAAACGCGTAACAATACAAACTGACCACTTGCCTTTAATCTCTTTAATGAATAAAAATATAAACGATATTTCATCAAAACGGCTTCAATGTATCATAATTAAATTGACTCGATATGATACAAATGTAATACATATACCAGGTAAAAACATGTTGATAGCGGATGCTTTAAGTAGAGCTTGTAAATCACCTATTGATAATGAAGTAGATATGGACGTGTCCGATGTTGTTAATTCAATAAATATGTCTAATGAAACTCGTGATGAATTTGAGAAAGAGACTCAGAAGGACGATTTACTAAAATAAATAATGCAAATGTGCAAAGAAAGTTACTTGCGGCATAAAAATAAAGTTATATGCGATTTAAAGCCATATTGTGATATGCGACATCAAATTTCGTTTGATAATAATTCGCTATTTCAAAATAATTGTGTTTTTGTTCCGACATCATTGGAAGATAAGATACTATATAAATAACATGAGGCATATTTAGGTATTTGTAAGACAAAAGAAAGCGCGCGGTCGTTATTCTATTAGCGAGGAATTGACTAACACATTGAAGAGTATATTAGTAATTGTGCAATCTGTGAAAGTTCAAAAGAGAAAATATTAAGGATATTATGATATTTCAAGAAGTCCCGGATTTTCCTTTTAAAAAAGTAGCCTGTGAATCTTAGATTGTGGAAAACAAGCTTATCAAGTACTAATTGACTATTATTCAGGTTACTCTTAAATTAAGTACCTTATCTTCTAAAACTGTTACTCATATAATAAAAATATTGAAAATAATTTTTTCTATTCACGGTATACCTCAACAGTTAATTACGGATAATATGCTATTTAATTCATAAAAATTCATAGATTTTGCTTATAATTGGAAATTTAAAATAATCACGTCAAGTTCATGTTATCCAAAATCGAATGGGCTTGTTGAAGAAAGTGTGGGTATTTCTAAATCAATTTTAAGAAGGACGGATGAGAACAAAATAGATATACAGTTGATGATATTAGAATACAGAAATAGTGTAATAATTGGATCAAAATTCTTTCCAGCACTTCTTATGAGCCAATCATTAACGTCAAAAATACCGGTATTTAATAATTCATTAAAACTAGCAATAGTAAATGACTAAGTATATTCATGAACATTTTTTTTTTATTTATTTTGAAAAAAAGACAATCTATACATAATTTTGCATAATAAGTTTTGATAATAATAATAATAGATGGTACATTAACATGAATCTCTTGATAGGTTAGGGAAGTCACCCATTTGTAATACCCCACATATATATTAGATTAATAATCTAGGTGTGAAAAAAATACAATTTCGTATTCATTTATTTATTTAATTTTTATTTTCAAAAAAGTAAGTCATGATTCCAATTTCTTTTTAATCTGCGAGAGGGGTTGTCAGGGATATAATTTGAAGACATGGTTTGAATTAAGGGGTTAGTACTTAGTGAAAGTTTGTTGTGAAAATACTTGTAATGTTGCAGTTTTGCAAGTTCATTTACAATTTTAATTTGTAAATCATTGTGATGAACTTGATTTGTTATATACCAGGGTGCACCAGTAATAATACGCAGTGTTATATTCTGAAATTACTGAATATGACAAGTGTTTGAGGGTTTAGCCGGGTTCCATATTTGAATACCATAAGACCACAATGGTTTTATACAGAAGTATTTTAATTTTTAGTTTGAGTTTGGACTTTAAGAGGGATCTAAAAAGATGAAGTCTAATATTTTTTGTTTTAAGGGGGGGGGGCAGATGAGACGTTTGTCAAGTGTCATACCTAGGTATTACAGCTGCTATAAATGAGTGACCTAGAGTATTAAAAAATCGAAAAATATCGTCGCGATGAATAATATGACAAAGTGGACATATACAGAGTTAATGGTTATTAGAATATTATTTATTTTTATTGAAATAGTTGTTGCCTGTATAAAGGGCTCTTGGAAATGGGTTAATTGTGTTGAATGGAATTGGATATTAAAATATAAAACAAGGTATGAGCTGTGACGTCAGGATGGTTCGTTTTATAGAGAGTATAGTTAAAGATAATGAAATGACATTTTTCAGTAAAATGAGTTCCAATTAATAATAAAATATTAATTTTTAAATCAATTAAAATTGTTTTGAGTTCAGTTTTATTGTCGCGAATAATTACACGTCTCGCCCAGAGACCTCGAGACTGTATCGCGCATTTACCGCGATAACTACTGGTGTGCAATTATGTAACGCATTAGTGCCAACGGAATATTGTTGTGTTCCGTCACAAGCACAACCAAAACGGGATGATATAATATATAATACCACTATTCGTATATATAACAAACAAATGAACTAATTGTCATAACAAAAAAAAACGAACTATATATTTATAACAATACTCGTTATAACAATACTTACAATACAAAAGGATTGTCGCCCAGGTACAATCCGATGCAATAACAATCGTTACACGCTTTAATACAAAACAGTAAAGAGGTACAAAATTCACCAAATCATACAAGCATCACGTCAATATACTCGAGCAAGACGGCCAGTCCGTTGACGAAAATGAATGCGCGTGGTCGTACGCTCTGGCGCGCACTGCTCACACGGCGGCCGCGGTCAAAATTTCTCGAACGTTATAACTAAAATTAATTAGTTGTTAACGTCGATGGCTCACATTAGTCGCAGCCAATTAGTGCCGATGGGGCCTAGTAAAAGGTGTATATATATATTTTGAACATTTATGTTTTAAAAGGGCATTTGCGTTTCATAGTAAAATTTTTATGGGGATGATTACGGGGATGATTCGTTTAACTAGTTGTTAGTCATTTTTAAGGATGATTTTGTTAATAACTGTAGTTAGTAGCGATATTAAGGGATTGATAACTGAATTGAAGTCAGTTATGAACATAGAAAATTGTTTTATTAGGTAGTTGGTGTTAGTGGTATCATCATTGTTTTTAGGGGTGTCGTTTGAATTGGTATTTTTCAAATGCTTTGCATAATTTAAGATGTGACCAGGAATATTATAATTGTTTGAAGAGGAAGCATTACCAATAGGGAATTGAACATAATTTTCTTTAGGTATTACATTTTGGTTTTGTGTATGGACAGATTTAATAAATGACTGAATTATAATATTTTTGCTGTTGAAAACTTTTGTAGATTGGGCATTCACGATAATTAGCTGGATGAGGTCCTCCACATAATGTGCATTTAAGTGGTTTATCTTTACATTTGGAATACTTATCTGTCATGTGAGAACCGTCACATTTTACACAACGGGTTTGGTAGTTGCAATAATGTTTTGAATGACCGAAATTTTGGCATCTATGGCATTGGGTTAATTGTTTTTTTGAACGTGGTTCTTCGAATTTGACTATTGAGTGATAAATTGAATTTATCTCAAATGTATCATTATTCTTTGAGTCGGGTTCCAAATCTATAAAGAAAAGAGGGAGCGGTTTTTTGGTCTGATTTTGAAGAACGTTGACAACTTGTTTAACCTTGTACCCAAGAGTAGATAGTTCTTTTTTTATGTAATCAAGGGGAGTGGAATGGTGTACATTTTGGAGGACAACACAGAACGCTTTTTCATCTTTTATATGTATGAAAATTTACTTCTTTTGATTTAAGTAGTTGGACAGCTTTTCTGAAGGTATCAGATGAGTTTAATTGCAGTCTTATTCCTATGTTGTTGCTTTTACAAGTAAAATCATTAGTATCACAATATGATTGAATAGCAGCGCATTTTTTTTTTTAAATCAACATAGGTTTTGATAAAAATGGGCGGTGATTTTTGAATTGGAGTAATGGTCGATTCCATCATTTTCATATCATTGGCGTCATTGATTAGATCACTATATCTATTAGGTGTTGTAAATAAGCTATCGATGTTTGAGTGTTTATTTTTTGGTGATAAACCAGGTGACTAAGATAATGGTCGCTTATTATTTTTGGAAGATGAAGCAATTACCCATTCAGAATTAGGTACGGAATCATCCGTTGGCGTCGAATTATAATTAGGATTGTTTTTCTTGCATTTAGATATAACGATGGGCGTAATGGGCTCATTAGTGGTCTTAAATAACGGGCGTCGCCGGCGGTGACTAAAGTTTAGGTGGCATTCTATTGACGGTATTAATTAATAATAGAATAAGAACATACCCTGATCCCGAAGGGTAACGAGACTGGAGACACTGTTGGGTAGTTTTCATAGAACGAAAGTTTTTCTAATAAATGAAACTAAAATTTAAAAAACTACTAAAATTGACACAAGGTATGACATAAAAACACGCATGCGTATTTATGTTTAGAACCATACTGGACGGTAAATGACAAGCATCTATGCTTATCGAAACGAGTCAAAATAAGCGTCGTAATATAGTTCATTTAAAATCAGCGGGTAAACAGCATAAATATAATAAACCTTATTACAATAGTGATAATCTAAAATCTAAATGAATACGTTAAAGGAAAATTAAAACACCATATAAACTCAATTTGTAACACTAATTTTTGAATTATTAAAATAAATTAAAAAATTAATTGTAAATTGTGTATTTTATTTTATTTGCTTGTATTCTCATTGTAAAAAAAAAAAAAAATTAACATGTTGTATATTAGTATTAGTATAATTTTTGGACTGTCCCAAATGAGACCCGCCTTTATAGGTAATATCAATATTAATAAATGATATTCATCGCCCACAAGATGAAAAAATAACTACAGGAGATCTTATATTTATATTCCTATTATATTTATATTTGTGCCTACGAGATTTAGAATATATGTTAAGAGTAACCATATAATGTGTTAGATAAAAATATTGGTTTAAGTTACAAAAATAAAAACATTTGACTACATACATTTTTTTACATATTTATAATTAGAACATTGTTAATAATAGTATGCTAAAGAACTTTAAATAAAAAGTTATCAGACACGTTTTCTTTATAACTTCACTTGTCTCTAAATTATTTTGATTTGGATTGTTAAAATAATGAAAAATACATTATAATATAGTTAGTCAATGTCAAATATTCCATTCTTAAATAAATTAAAACAGTTTTAATAATTCTACATTACTAGTTAATAAAATTATGAAAAAAAATTCTGTCTTGGAATAATAAAATAATGAAAACACATTATAATTTAACAAAAAAGTTTGTATTTTAAATTTATATCCCTAAATAAATATTTGCAGCATGAAATTTACTCAAGATACTTTGTTTAAATAATATTTAACATCAGTATTTTTATTCATAACTTAAATTAAGTAGAATTTTTCATTAACTCAAGTTGATTTGTTAAGAAAATGATTTAACATATTCACTTTGGAGAATTAAAAAAAAATATATATATATATATATACAATTCTATAACAACTAAAACCAATACATTCTGATTGTCTATTAAAATCATAAACCACACTATAATACGCTGGAAACTATTTTATTTAATTTTAAACTACTCAACAAGATAATAAAATGTAAAATAATTGATTGTTGAAACAATGCCATTTTAATCTTGATTTATTAATTTTTTTTTTAAAAAAAATAGCAATCAATCATTTCACTTTAAACTTACATTTTAACTATTTTAATAAATCTACTATACGAGTTAAAAAATTATATTAACTTTTTCTGTCCTGGAATAATAAAATAAAGAACACACATTATAATTTATTCAAATGAGTTCATATTTTAAATTTATATTCCGAAAGAAATCTTTACAACTATTAATTTAATGAAGTTACTTTGTTAAAATAAAGTTAACATGATCATTCTTGGAGAATTAAAAAAAAATTAATTTATACCACTAAAACTAATTCATTCTGAAATTCTATTAAAAACATTTACTATTCTATAATACACTGGATATTATGTCATTTAATTTTTAATTACTCAATAAGATGATAATATATATACTTAATCATAACACTTTATAATAATTACACTTTAAATTTCATTCTTTTATATAGCTAGTAAGCTTCGTGATAATGGTAATTTTTAAGCGATGGCTTTTTCATAAAAATTATACTTAGTCTGTGCTTATTTTATTATTTGTGTTTACGAAATTAAGAACATATGTTAAGAGTAACTTCATAATGTGTTTGATAAGAATATTGGTTAAGCTACAAAAATATAAGCATTTTAATACATCATTTTTTAAAATATTTTTAATTAGATAATTGTAATTAATATTATGTTAAATAACATTATATAATATAATGAAACCAGATACGTATCCTTTTTTTTTCATTCAACAATAAATTATTCAGTTTTATATTGTTAAAATAATTGAAAATACATCATAATATAACTACAGGAGATTTTATATTTAAATTTCTCAATGGAACAATGATATTTTAAATTTGATTTAATTACTTTTTTTTAAAAAAAAATAGTTATCAATCATTTCACTGTTAACATACTTTTTAATTATTTTAATAACTCCACTATACCAATCAAAAACTTATATTAACTTTTTCTGCCATGGAATATTAAAATAAATAACACACATCATAATTTATCCAAATAAGTTTGTATTTAAAATTTATATTCTAAAAGAAATAAGAAATCTTTGCAACTTTAAATTTAATCTAGCTACTTTTTTTAAAAAGTATTTAACATGTTTATTTTTGGAGAATTAAAAATAATCAATTATTTTATAACAACTAAAACCAGTACATTCTGAGAGTCTATTAAAGTTATTTACCATAATCTAATATACTTGAAATTATTTAATTTAATTTTAAACTACTCAAAAAGATAATAAAATGTAAAATAAACTATTACAATTCATATTTTATTCTTTTGTGTAGCTGAAGAGACTCTTAAGAATGGTATATTTTATGCTACTGCATTGTTTTAAATATTATACTTAGTCTTAGCTTAATTTATTATTTGTGTCTACGAAATGTAGAACATATGTTAAGAGTAACGTCATAATATGTTGAATAAAAATATTAGTTTACACTATAAACAAATTATCATTTGAGAACATAAATTTCTTTACATATTTTCATTTAGAACATTGAAACTAATATTTTGTTAATATATTTAAATAAAACGTAATTACATTGTAAGATCGTCATCGTATCTTAAATCTATTTATAAATTATTTGGCGATAAGATATTGTTGATATATTGAATATGATGACGGCCGCCGAACGTCGTCATTCGTTTAGTATAGGCATGGGACAAATCGATCATTTTAGTGAACTAGTTCAGTCGTTCACCGTTCATCAAATTGAACTAGTTCAGTGAACGATAACTGAACGATATGTAAAAATCATTCAATTACTGCTTGTTAGCGGTGGGTCGTTCATGAACGAATCGTTCCTTTGGAATGAGTATAGAGGGGGAACGAATCGGAATGATTCCACCTACTCGGTCCTTTTACGTTCAATAGATCCAAAACCAAATCGTTCCATACTCGTATCACCCGCCGATAACACCGAAATGCCGAATTGAGACTGACATTGATATTAATCTGCCTTGATATAAAAACTCGATCATCGTTCATAAATAAATAAGGTGAACGTTTAACGTTCATTCGTTCGCCTTTCATGAACGATTCACGACCATTCCTCGTTCACCGGAGATCGATTGATTGATTGTTCAGTTGGTTGTAACATTGTTCACATTACACAATCAAAACTAAATGAACGAATGAACGACCACTTTTGTTATCAGTGAACCGTTCAGTATCGTTCACCTAAGTCAGTGGTTCCCAACCTTTTTGACACTACGGACCACTTAGATAACTTTCAATACGTCACGGACCACCATCATTTTTAGACATTATTTTTTCTCATAAATAAGAATCAATTTTTTTACAGATATTAGAATTTAAGTGTTGAATAAATAAAATACAATGCAATTCCTTATAGTTGGCATAAATTAATGTTTATTATTGTTCAAGTTTCGGTAAACATTTTACATTTATTAAAAACTTAACACTAATTATTATTATAAAAAAAACATATCATACTGTTATTTTTATCAAAGGTAAATTTTAATTATAAAAACAAGTTAATGTGATTTTTGCGCTTGCATTTCTTTTACTAACGAAGATATTCTTGGGGTAATATTGCTCAAAGCTAAACGCATGTCTTAAGTGGCGTCCAACCGATTTCTTTGTTTATTTTTAATGTAGAGCAGTGCGGAAAATCCTTGCTCACACAAATAAGTTGTTGAAAACATGACTAAATATCTTAATGCGATTTCTCGAAGCTTAGGATACGCAATTGCTTTTTTACACCAGAACTCTTCGATATTCATGGAAGATTCAAACGTATCATTACAGTTTCGATCGTTTTGTAACTCTGTTAAATCTTCCTGGATATCATCAGGCACCTCACCAACTTTAACAATAAAAGGGTTTCGAATCATACTTCGGACTCCTTTCGTATCAGAACCATCATATATGTCCAAAAATCTAACAAAAACCAGTAACTGACAACATTGTGAAACATCAGTACTTTCATCACACTGCAATGCGTAAAAAGGCGAGTTTTTTATTTTTACCAATAATTGTTCTTTGATATCGAAAGACATTTTGTCAATGCGAGCTTTCACGGTGTTATTCGATAATGGAATTTCTTGAATTTTTTTTTAGCTTCCTCACCTAAAACTTCTTCAACAGCATTTAGTAAACAAGGTTTTAATAACTTTTCACCAATAGTGTGTGGTTTTTTTGATTTTGCGATCAATTGTGCAATTTTAAATGACGCAGATATCACTTTTTCAGATAACTCGAATCTGGAACCACTTGTTCCAAGTTTCATTTTTTTCAAATTTTCAGACTTACCCATGAAAAATGCTAGTGGTCGATCATTTAATTGTGGATGGACAGTTTTTAAGTGCCTTTCTAACTTAGCGAGTTTCAACGCATCGTTACTAAGAACGGTGGCACATATAACACACTGTGGTCGGGTTTCTCGGTTAGTTTCGATTGCAATAAATCCAAATTTTATATAAGTGTCGTCATATTTTCTTTTCGGAGCCATTTCATTTAATAATAACACAAACAATCAAAAAGAGCACAGACGTCGACTACGGAGTACGGATACGGAGCTATTAACAATAAAAACGCATTGATAATATAAAACTTTGAACATAGTCTGTTGTATTCTACGAATAATCTAATCTTGCTGTACAAACAATTATAGATTATCGGTTGAAATAAAAACCAAAGTAACATTATGTAATATACATTTATAAATAAATGATGTAATATACGGCGTCGCGTCGTGGAATCGATGATAACGATTGTCGGTACGTAATATTTGTAACACGTCCAAAGGAAAATTGAAATATTTTAAAATTTTATAGGTATGCCTCGCGGACCACCGCATGATATCTCGCGGACCACCGGTGGTCCGCGGACCATAGGTTGGGAACCGCTGATTTAAGTGAATCGTTCAATTGAACTAGTTCGTTCATGAACGTGTCATGAACATGTCTAATTTAGTACGCACTAAAGGTTTGTCATGTACTCATGTGTGGGTAATATGTATTTCTTTGTCTTATATGTATAAAATGATATTGATTTATTATAAAATTACAGTCCATTAAAATACAAAGCAAAAGTGCATTTACGTTTTAATACAAAGTATTTCGACCCTCGTGATAACGGAATCGGCGACAAAATTTATCGTAACAAACATACATATTTGTTCTGTTTTTTTCATTCATTTATAAATTATTCAGCTTTGAATTATTAAAATAATGGAAAATACATCATAATATAACTACAGGAGTTAATGGGTTTTACAGGATATTTTTTAATAGCAATCAATTAATTTAATTTTAAATTACATTTTAAATATTTCATCAAAACATACATGGAAATTGAAAATTTAAAACATAATTTTCTTGAATATAACACTTAATCTAATCTTATTTTATAATTTGTGCCTATGAGATTTAGAATATATGTTAAGAGTAACCATATAATGTGTTGGATAAAAATATTGGTTTAAGTTACAAAAATAAAAACATTTGACTACATAAATTTTTTTACATATTTATAATTAGAACATTGTTAATAATAGTATGCTAAAGAACTTTAAATAAAAAGTTATCAGACACGTTTTCTTTATAACTTCACTTGTCTCTAAATTATTTTGATTTGGATTGTTAAAATAATGAAAAATACATTATAATATAGTTACAGGAGTTTTTATATTTATATTCCTCATTAGAACATTAAAATTTTAAATTTGGCGAAGTTATATTACTTTTTAAATAGTAAACAAATATTCCATTCTTAAATAAATTAAAACTGTTTTAATAATTCTACATTACTAGTTAATAAAATTATGAAAAAAAATTCTGTCTTAGAATAATAAAATAATGAAAACACATTATAATTTAACAAAAAAGTTGTATTTTAAATTTATATCCCTAAATAAATATTTGCAGCATGAAATTTACTCAATATACTTTATTTAAATAATATTTAACATCAGTATTTTTATTCATAACTTAAATTAAGTAGAATTTTTCATTAACTCAAGTTGATTTGTTAAGAAAATGATATAACATATTCACTTTGGAGAATTAAAAAAAAAAAAATATATATATATACAATTCTATAACAACTAAAACCAATACATTCTGATTGTCTATTAAAATCATATACCACACTATAATACGCTGGAAACTATTTTATTTAATTTTAAACTACTCAACAAGATAATAAAATGTAAAATAAACTATTACAATTCATATTTTATCTTTTTGTGTAGCCGAAAAAAATCTAAGTAAAGGTATATTTTATGCTACTGCATTGTCTTAAATATTACACTTAGTCTTAGATTGTTTTATTATTTGTGTCTACAAGATGTAGAACATATGTTAAGAGTAGCTGTTCGGGCGTATTGCTGCCATACTAGCGGAGCATTGACCGATGCACCCAATATCATTAATTACCATCATTACCGCCGTTTATCGTTATTTTTTTCTGTCTGTCGTCGGCGAGTCGTCTTCGGATATACACTTAATATATATAGTGTAATATACATTTTTATTACCTATTGTTACCGTTACCGTTTGGCTTTTGTGCGTTACTGTTACCGTCGTCGGTCACTGTCTATCTTTTTGCACCACCGTTGTCACTACCAACTTCGCCGGCAGTCACTATCGGAGTAACTACCGCCGTTCGAATGCCATCGTCGTCGAAAACGGTTTATTTTATTATATTATTATTTTTATTATATTTTTTATATTTATATATCTAGTTTGTTTAAAGGCCCTATACTGGCCAGTTAATTAAGTTGTGTCCTAATTATTTATTTTTGAATAGAACATTTTTCATACTTAATCTTGTATCGCGATTGGAGTTTTATAATATACAAAAATTTCAATTTAAGAACGTTCTTTTTATACAGTCCATTTTTGTTTTACATATTCGAAGTAACAGTAGCTTAATAATATTTTGAATAAAAATATTAGTTTACACTATAAATAAATTAGCATTTAAAAACATACATATTTTTATATATTTTTTCATATTCATATTCATATCATATTCATTTTTCATATTATATATTTTATCTTTTTGTGTAGCCGAAAAAAATCTAAGTGAAGGTAAATTTTATGCGACTGCATTGTCTTAAATATTACACTTAGTCTTAGATTGTTTTATTATTTCTACAAGATGCAGAACATATGTTAAGAGTAGCTTCATAATATGTTGAATAAAAATATTAGTTTACACTACAAACAAATTAGTATTTGAGAACATAAATTTCTTTATATATTTTCAATTAGAACATTGTAACTGTCATTATATTAATAACTTTAAGTAAAAAGTAACAAGACACGTTTTCATTTTTCTTAATTTATTTATAAATTAATCAGCTTTGGATTGTTAAATAATGAAAAATACATTATAACTTAACTATAGGAGTTCTTATGTTATTATTTCTTATCGGAACCATGCAATTTTAAATTTGGTTTAATTACTTTTTGTTTAAAAAAAGTAATACATCACTTCACATTTAACTTACATTTTAACTATTTTAATAACTCTACTATACCGGTTAAAAAGTTATGTTAACGTTTTCTGTCTTGGAATATTAAAATAAAGAATACATTTCATAATTTACCTAAATGAGTTCGTATTTTAAATTTATCTTTCAAAACAAATCTTCGCAACTTTAAATTTAATTAAGCTACTTTTTTTTAAAAGTAGTTAACATGTTTATTTTTGAAGACCTAAAAAAATTAATTATTTTATAACAACTAAAAGAAATACATTCTAAGAGTCTATTAATGTCATTTACCACACTGTAATATGCTTGAAATTAATTTTATTTAATTTTATATTACTCAAGAACATAATAAAATGTAAAATAAACTATTACAATTCATATTTTATTCTTTTATGTAGTTAATGAGACTTTTCAAAAAGGTAAATTTTATGCAAAGGCATAGTCGTAAATATGACACTTAGTCTTAGCTTATTTTATTATTTGTGTCTACCAGATGTAAAACATATGTTAAGAGTATCTTCACAATGTTTTTGATAAGAGTATTAGTTTAAGCTACAAAAACTTATACAATTGAATACATAAGCTTCTTTACACATTTTAATTAGAACATTGTAACTATCATTATGTTAATAACTTTAACTAAAAAGTAACAAGATACGTTTTCATTTTTCTTCATTTATTTATAAATTAATCAGCTTTGGATTGTTAAATAATGAAAAATACATTATAACTTAATTATAGGAGTTCTTATATTATTATTCCTCATCGGAACATTGCAATTTTAAATTTAGTTTAATTACTTTTTGTTTAAAAAAAAGCAATAAATAATTTCACATTTAACTTACATTTTAACTATTTTAATAACTCTACTATACCAGTTAAAAAATTGTATTAACTTTTTCCGTCTTGGAATATTAAAATAAAGAACACACTTCATAATTTATCCAACTGAATTTATATTCTAAAAGAAATCTTTACAATATTAAATTTAGTTAAGTTACTTTTTTTTAAAAAAAGTTAGTATATTTATTTTTGGAGAATTAAAAAAAATAATTATTTTATAACAACTAAAACCAATATATTCTGAGAATCTATTATTGTCATTTAACACACTTTAATATGCTGGAAATTATTTAATTTAATTATTAATTATTTAACAAGATAATAAAATGTATAATAAACTATCACAATTCATATTTTATCCTTTTGTGTAGCTGAAGAGGCTTTTAACAAAGGTATATTTTATGCTACTGCATTGTTTTAAATATTACACTTAGTCTTAGCTTATTTTATTATTTGTGTCTACAAGATAGAACATATGTTAAGAGTAGCTTCATAATATGTTGAATAAAAATATTAGTTCTATAAACAAATTAGCATTTGAGAACATATAGTTCTTTGCGTAATGAAACTAATATTATGTTTTAACTATTTTAATAACTCTACTTCATCAGTTATAAAATTATTTTAACTTTTTCTGATTTTGAATATTAAAATTATGAACAAAAATAATAATTTATCCAAATGAGTTTGCATTTTAAAATTATATTCCAAAAGAAATATTTACAACCTTACATTTTATTGAAGTTACTTTTTTAAAAAATATTTTAACATGTTCATTCTTGTAGAATTAAAAATTAATATAATTTTATAACTACTTAAACCAATACATTCTGAGATTTTATTAAAATCATTTATTACACAGTAATACGCTGGATATTATTTCATTTAATTTTAAATTACTTTATAAGATAATAAAATGTATACTAAACCATTACTATTTTTTATTTTGTTCGTTTGTATAGCTCGTGAGGCTTACGATACACGTAAATTTTATGCGACAGCTTTGTCTTATGTATTATACATAGTCAAACCTTATTTTATTATTTGTGTATACCTGATAAAGAATATATGTTAAGAGTGGCTTCATAATATGTTGGATAAAAATATTTGTTTGAACTAAAAAAATTTAAGTATTTTAGAATATTAATTTCTTTACATATTTTCGATTAGAACATTATAACTAATATTATGCTTATAACTTAAAATAAAAAGTAACCAGATACATACCCTTTTTTTTCATTCAACTATAAATTATTTAGCTTTGGATTGTTAAAATAATGGAAAATATATTATAATATAACTACAGGAGTTTTTATATTTATATTACTCATTAGAATATTGCAATTTTAAATTTGGTTTAATTATTTTTTTTTTTAAAACGGATATCAATCATTACACTTTTCACTTGCATTCTATTTTAATTACTCTAATTTACCAGTTCAAAAATTATATTAACATTTTCCGTTTTTAAATATTAATATAAAGAATACCCATCATAATTTATTCAAATTAGTTTGTATTTTTAATTTATATTAAAAAATATTAAAAATCTTTGCAATTTAAAATTTTGATAAGTTACTTTTTTAAAAAAATACTTAACTTGTTTATTTTTAAAGAATTTAAAAAAAAATAATTATTTCATAACAATCAAAACTAATATATTTTGAGACTATTAAAATAATTTACCACACAGTAATATGCTGGAAGATATTTTGTTTAATTTTATATTTCTCTGCAAGATAATAATATGTATACTTAACAATTATACTTCCTAATATTTTATTATTTTGTTTAGCTAAAAATAATTTTGTTATTGGTAAATTTATGCGACAGCTGTGAATTAAATATTACACTTTGTCTGAGCTTATTTTATTATTTGTGTTTACGAGATGTATAACATATGTAATGAGCTGCTGTATTTTTTGTTTGATATTAATATTATTGTAAATTACAAAAATAAAAGCAACTGAATTCATAATTTTCATAAGACATATTAAATTAGGACATTTTAACTGATATAATGTATAAATACTTTAAAAAAAAATTCCAAATACATTTCTTTTATATTTCATTTATTTATGTTATTATTCATTTATTTATTTATTTATTTTAGTTTTGGATTGTTAAAATAAAGTTTTATACAACATATTACTCATATAATTATAGGACTATTTATTTTATATTTATATTCCTCATTTGATAATTACGATTTTAAATTTATTTAATTATTTGAAGAAAAATTTATTTACAAATAAATTACAGTTTATTTTTAACTTATGATTTTTAATCATACGTTTTTTTTATTTACTTCACTTAGTTAGTTAAAAAATGTATTGATTTTTCCTGTCTTGGATGAATGTAAAACAATGTATATCGTTTTATAACTAAAACATCCAATATACTTTTCGTTGCCTTTAAAATCTAGTAGTACTCTCTAATACATTCGATATTAATCAATTTAATTTTAATTATTCTACATGCCTAAAATTTAAGTATCATGATATTAAAATTTTTATTTTTTCGTTTTCATAGCAAAAAAAAATTTCGAAACAGGTAATATTTAGATATTACTAATAGATATAAGGAAAGCTTATAATTAATTAATTTAATTTTAAATAATATAATAGAAAATAAAACTAATAAATAATATATAATATCTAAAATCTCTTATTATAATAACCATATTCAAACGTATTAATACAATTCGAAGTGGAAATTAAATATATATTTCGATATAACATATAACACTTTTGCTACTTATTATTGTACATTATAAAATATTTAAAAGAAAAAACATGAGATTCAAAATATATATTAATGAAATATATGATTAGAAACGTTTTAATGAAATTATAAATTGTATGTTATTATATAAAAGGAAGAATATAGTATATTTATTAACTAATATTTTGTAGAATTATCGTACTGTTTTTCCACAGTTTTGTCGCACATTATTTTATACTCTCTAAATCTCTGACATGTTTAATGTAAATCTGATCTTTATTGACGTAAAAACGAAAATTGACGAAATAAGTAATAATATTTATTGTGATTTGATTTATGTATATGTTGTATGAATGTTTTTATATGTATACGAGTTGTGGCTATTCAAAAACGGGATTAGTTGTCTCTACATACTTGAGATAAGATTAGGTTGTTTATAAAATGACAATTATAAACTATAAAGGTTTCTACATTAAATTATATAACTTTTATCTGTTTTGGTCATTTAGTTTGCGTTCACACCTTGTTTAAGTTAAATGCTACAGTACGATATAGCCGGAACTATGCCGAATTTTAAAATCGAATAATGTGTTAAATTGAAATTTCTTGTTAAATTAAATATGAAAATATTTGTTTACCAAATTTATTGGAAAATATCATCAGATGCGATGAAAAATGGATATATCAATATGACTCTGTAACAAAACGATAATCAATGTACTGAAAGACTCTAAATTCACCGAAGATCAAAGAAGTTTGAATGAGCTAATCCAAAGTGAAGGCAACGCTTATAGTTTTCTTCGATATTAAAGGAATAATAATGATTGAATTGGTGCCTCCAGGTCAAGCAGTAAATCAAAAATATTTTATTGAAGTTTTGATTAAGCTCAGAGGAAAAGTTATAAACAAAACAATGCATGGATTCTGCATCATGACAATGCACTATCTCACAACGCTTTCTCCGTTAGGAAATTCTTAGCTGATAAACGCATCTCAATACTCGAGCACTCTCCGTATTCACTAGATCTAGTCCTCTGTGACTTTTATCTAGTTTCAAAACTTAAAACTGCGTTGAAAGGAACTCGATTTCAAATAATAAAAGAGGTGAAGACAAAAGCGGCAATCTAACTCTGAGACCTGACATCTGATGACTTGCAGTACTGTTTCAAACAATGGAAGATGCGTATGCAGCGATGTGTAGATAGAGTATATATAAGGAGAGGGGTCATAGTTAAATTCTTAACTTTTTGAAATAAACTATATTCTTATCCCAAATCCCGTTTTTAAATAAACACACCTCGTATAATTCTTCTAGTCTCGTATAAAACCAGTAGCTCTCAACATTTTTCTTGTTCACATCGCACATGGGTATTTTTTTAAATTCCCAGGGCACCCTACACTCTATAATCTCTACTTTATTACTTTGAGTTTAAATAGTCATATATTATAACCAAACATATTTTTACTTTTAAAAAAAACTATGTATGAATACTTTACATTTTCAATAATTTTGCTTAACACTCTAATAAAAGATTTTGGCACCCCGATTGAGAATTTCAAACTTAGATTAAAGAAGTAATTTAAAATTAATTGTATTTTACTTATTTGCTTTTTGTATACAGCTAATATTATGATTTTATATTGAAATAATAAAATATTATTATGTTTTAAATTAGCATGTAAAAAGAATTATTTTAAAAATTCCGATCAACAATCACGAATACAAACATTCAAAAATTCAATTAAAAAATCATTTAATAAATTAATTTAAGCTAATAAAAGCTTAATTAAAAAATATTTATTGCATCAAGATACAATATATTACACATGTAAAAGTTTGATGTTTATTTTATGACTATAAAATAATAATTTTTAGTATATTATCTATTTTGTAATCATTAATTTTATTCTGTTTTACCTTAAATTTATACACATACTTTAATAAATATAAATAATTAAATATTATATTTTAAAATAATAATTTATTTTAATTTTTTTCTAAATCACTGTGTATAACTATATATTTTATTTACCTCTATTATGTACAGTATAATAAATACTTTAGCAAATCTTAAATACTAAAATAGCTATTATGCATTTTTAATTTTTTTAAATGTACCATCTAAAGAGTTTTAAGATACAGAATAATATTGACCATTTGGAAAAAATAATAATGATGATAGTACCTACGCCAGGCTTTCCCAAACCGTGGTCTGCGGACCCCCTGAGGGTCCGTCGACCCTAATTAGTAGGTCCGCGGCAAACTTCGAGAAAAATTAATACATTATTCCAAAAATAAACATAATGTGAGTAAATACATTTAAAAACTCTGAAATTCATTTTACATTATTACAAATATAAACGTAGAGTGAATAAATAAATTTAAAAACTGAAATTTAATACTGAAAATGTAAGAAATAATAATAGTAACAATAAATACTGAAAACGAAGTTGACGGTTTTCCGGAAATTTCATAGTTGTTGAAGTGTAAGTTCATTACCGGGAACTGATGCTTCTCGAACACCCTGGATTTTTCCACAGTAGTATATAAACGTATCATCATTTCTCAAGAATACCAGTCAAGCTATAGCTTCTTTAGCGTGTATTTTCTACCTATTTGTGTCTCTTTATTAATTAGTGTTATTCATTCCAATCCAATATGGATTGGTGGCTAAAGTCGGGATCTCTAAGGAAGCAATCAGTTTCTCCATCACCTGCGTAACAAATTTCCGCGAAAACGTTACAGAAGACAAGCCAAATGAATCTTCAATTGATGCACTGCATCATGGTCCAGCATTCACAGATTCAACAAGTCTCCAAATAGCTGCAGATCAAACAGCTAGTGGAAGTGGAGTAACTAAAAAGCGTAAGTACAACGACAGTTACATAGATTTAGGTATTGTAGAGACTGACGTGGGTAAAACCCAGTGTATGATTTACGCGAAAGTCCTTCAAATAGTTCAATGGTTCCTGTTAAACTGCGTCGTCATTTTGACGGTACCCAGAAACTCCGGAAAAAACAGGCTGATTATTTCAAGAGGAAGCACACTGAACTGGCTGCTTCTCAAGCCTTAATCAAAACTCACGCAAAAACTGTAAATGAAAATTCTTTAAAAGCATCTTATTTAGTAATTTATCGAGTGGCACAGGCAGGTGAATCTCATTCCATCGCCGAAACCCTCATAAAACCGTGTGTTAGTGATATTGTCTCTTGCATGCTTCATGATAAAGCAGTTAAACTTGGGACATCGGTGCCGTTGTCAAACAACACTGTAAAAAGGGGGATACTTAATTCATCAAGTGATGTAAAGGAATCACTGGTTTCTCGCATCAAACACATGTCGTTTTCTCTCTAAATCGACGAATCTATTGACATCGCGGGGTTGGCAATTTTTATGACTTTTGTTCGCTATGAATACTCCGGATGTTTTGAGGAGAATCTTCTTCTGTACAAACCACTTCCTGCCAATAAAACGGGGGCAGAAATATTCCGTTTGTTGGACGATTTTTTTACGATGAACGAAATTCCTTGGAGTAACTGCATTGACGTGTGCACAGATGGTACAAAATCAATGACTGGCCCAACGGTTGGAGTGATTACGAGGATAAAAGAAAAATCTAAAAATTGCAGTAGTAGCCATTGTGTTCTCCATAGACACGCTTTAACGATAAAACAAATGCCTGTCTCTTTTAAGAAAGTTTCGGATG
Source organism: Schlechtendalia chinensis (assembly GCA_019022885.1). Lineage (NCBI taxonomy): Eukaryota > Metazoa > Arthropoda > Insecta > Hemiptera > Aphididae > Schlechtendalia > Schlechtendalia chinensis. The sequence continues at coordinate 38,229,166 of CM032339.1, forward strand.
ATGCTGTTCAAATTATTAATTATATAAAGGTGCGGCCGTTAAAGTCAAGACTTTATGTATTACAATCTGATGATATGGGAAGCCTTCACAATTCTTTGCTTCTCCACACAGAAGTGAGGTGGCTGTCTCGTGGGAAAGCACTTTCACAATTATAGGAGTTACGTTCCGAAGTCTTATCTCTGTTGATGGACCACAATATCAAATTGGCCAACGTTTTTAATGATGAGAAATGACAGTATATACTTTCGTATTTATCAGATATTTTCATGAAAATAAAGGAAATGAGCCTTTCTCTACTAGAGGTGAATATCACAACTTTTGAACCTAATGACAAAGTTCGCGAATTTAAAAGAAAAATCCAGTTTTGGGTTGAATCTGTTCAGAAGAAAGAGGTGAAGTGTTTTCCTGTGTTAAATGATTGTTTACATGAAAACAAATTAGATCTTGAGAAAAACACTTTGACTGATGAAATATGTGAACATCTTCGCAGTGTGGAGAAGTCCCTTGAGCACTAATTCTCTGCAGCTCGAGATACAGTGCTGCAAGAACATGAATGGGTGGTCAAACCATTTTCAGTTTCAAATAGGCCAACTAGTCTATCGTCAAGTGAATACGAATGTTTGATAGACATAACTTCAGACTCCACCTTGAAATTTACTTTAAAGTGCGATACATACTTTCATTTATGGCTCCGCCTTGAAAACAAAAAATTCCAACCACTCGTTGAAAAAGCGAAACGGGTTCTTCTTCCTTTTGCCTCAACTAACTCGTGCGAATCTGGATTTTCTATCTATGGAGCCACCAAAACTAAATACCGAAGCAGTCTAGATACTGAACCCGACATCCAACTCCGGCTATTAAAAATTAAACCAGATATTTCGAAATTGTACCAATTAAAACAACCTCATTCTTCCCATTAATCAAGCTGACTATGTTCAAATCATTACTTTTGAATTTATTCTGTTCAATTACCTACATTAGTTGTACCTACCTATCAATTTCGTTTTGTTCAATTTGATTTTTGTGTTGTAAATAAAGTCGAGTTTGTAAATCTAATGTTTCTTTTCGTAGTGATATTCTCCTCCACCACTAATAATAGGGCATGGCCTGGCTAATTTACTTATTTACCATAAACTACAAATTTAGTTTCATGTATCTAAATCTATATACTTGAGTAAAAGGGGTCTGCAGTAGATATTGTTCCGTGAAAGGGGTCCGCAAGCCAAAAAGTTTGGGAAGCCCTGGTTTACACCATCAATTTCATATCCATATTATCATTAATTTTGAATTTATACCAATATATAATTTTACGTAATATATATATTTTTTTTTCTCATCATTCGTATATAGTATCTTATTTATTGTATTTATTTCATCTTAAGTAATTGTTGAGCTGTAATAATTGTCATTGAAAGCTGATAAAAAAAAAAAAATTAATTTCTGATTGTTTTATGTATTTACTGGAATACAAATGATTAAAGAATTATTTAAACACTATGTTAACATAGAATATGTTCGAATAATATATAAAATTTGTTGTTATATTAGTTTGAATAGCATATTTAATAATTTGTTGTTGATTTTCCTATTATATTAATTAAAGTAAATAACAATCAAAGGAAATATAAATTCTATTAATTCTATCAAACTATTTGCGTTTTCATATATTATCCCACATTATCAAACTAAAATAAGAACTTAATCGTACTCCAAAAAAAAAAGCTTGCAGGTAATACTAAGTGCACAGTAATTTGCTATTTATATTTACACGAAACAATTTTGTACAATCGTTATGGTGAATAACGCTAAAAAATAATTGGGTAAAGCAGTAGCGGAACCAGAAAAAATCGCAGGGAGGAGGGGGGTCCAAAATTATAATACAAAAAATGGAATAATAAATAATCATGTTAATAAAAATTTTTATTTTTTTTTGTGTTAATGTATAAATAATAAAATGTAAAATATATTAATTTATAAAATAAAGTCCGAACGACGCTTTAAAGTCACTAAACGATTTATTATTTCTTTGGATTGTACATTTATATGGTAGTGGATATTAAGAGCAGCTAATCCATTCAATCTTGTGTCTAATGTAGAGTTTCTTAAATAAGTTTTGGTGTGTTTAAGTGTAGAAAATGAACTTTCAGCTTCGCAAGATGTGACAGGGTCTTACATGCTTATTTAGAGGGGGGGAAATTTTACTGGTAGGCATAACACTACATACATCTATATATGTACAATAAATACATATATAATTATACATATATAATTATATATGTATATATGTGTACACACATACACACATACACATGTGTACTATTTGACAGGACTGCTATATAACAATATTTTACATTTCAGATATTTTATGGCAGTAACTTGATTTATCTTGAATAAAATATTAATACACCAGAAGTACGATTTAAATTTTTAAACAAATCCTCTATCTCTAAAGATTTTGTAATAATACGAAAAAAGAAAATAGTAAAGTAGTTTGTTTGCCAATCGAGCTCTTAATGAATATTTGGCTCGGTTAACTACGTGATTGTGGATCGTTGAGACGAGGTGGATGGGTTCACTAAAAGAACAATAATCGAATATGTACGACTGCGCCTAGCGCGAAATACATGTAATTATACAAACGAATTATAATATTTTAACAATATAAAGAAAGCGCGTTGCGCGACGTTACATGTAATCATACAAAGAATAATGTTGCATATCGACAATATTATCGTTCGTGAATGCCGAACCGTGCGTTCGTAAATAAAGTAAATAAAGTTTATTCTTCCACGAACTTATGTATTTTCGAATTTAAATTATACAGTCCACTTTTGGCGTTTTAAGATACGTCAGCATAAAAGAAGCTCCGAAACATGGTCCATTCGACCCGGATTTAAAGCGTAATTCGTTAATGCATAGTGCGAAAATTGGCATTCACAAATAGGAAATAATATCGACGGTAAAGTACGCGTGTGCGAATGTCGAAATAAATTGAGTGAAGTACCATATGCAACTCCAGGAAGTGATATAAACTCCAGAAACGCACCATAAAGGGAAATCGAATGGTGTAATAAGTGATCGGGTGAATCGTTTCCTTATTCGTATTCTTGATTTAGTCCAACAAGATTCCCGTAAGCCTACTCGTAAAGCTAAATTAATAATAGTTAAGGTTGTGGGAAAGGCACAAGTTAAATTAAGTGTAGATAAGTTTAAAGGCAAAACGCTCGCAAAATTAGCAAATTATAAAATTTTAGGTTGTACTTTATAGTGTGTAGATATGACAGTGGAAATTACGGTATTGAGAGTGAGAGAGGGCAATTTAAATCTCAATTAACGAGGTTTTTAAATTACGTCGAAAACCTGAATCAAGCAAATAATATAAGTCGAAAAGAAATTTAGGGCCGTCGTGAGAAGCTCGAAGATGTATGGCAAGAATTTGAGCAAGTACAGAGTGCAATTGAGCAAAGCGAGGAAAACCATGAAGCCGCAGCAGCATATCGACTGAAATTCGAAAACGTATACTTTAGAGCTATAGCATTAAGTGATGACACTTATGAAAGTGAAACAAATATTCATGGTGGGCAAAATGAAAATTTAGCAATTACGAATGGGGAAAATATTTCAAGCCCAAATTCACAATATGTAATTGTTTCAATATCACAATCGTCAGGTTGCGCGACAAACGAATGTTGTAGGTCACTACCTATACAATTAACGCCCATCAGTGTACCGAAATTCTCCGGCGAGTACAAGGAGTGGTCGACATTTCAAGATATATACACAGGTTTAATACATAATAATCCCAAAATCGACAACATACAAAGGTTCTTCCATTTACAGGAAGCGTTGTTTGGTGAAGCAGCACAGGTGATTAAATATATCGAAACGACTGCAGAAAATTATAGAAAAGCGTGGGCGAGTTACAATAATAAAAAAGTGTTGATACAATCTCATACTAAGAAACTGTTTGATATTTAAAGAATAAATGAGGACGCGTTACAATTGCGTCGATTAATCGATCAACTGAACGGGCATATGAACGCGCTAGAAACGTTGAGGGAAAATCCACGAAGCTGGGGTTCGATGTTGGTACATCTTATAACGAGTAAGTTGGATGCAAATACGTTAAAGCATGGGAGACAGTAGCACCTAAAGACGAAATACCACCAACACAAATAATACTTAAATTTCTCGATAACAGATACAAAATTGCCGAAGCTGTAGAGTTAACTACAAAAATAAATGTGCGTATCGAAAAAAAAATAAAAAAGACTAAATATCATTATAATAATAAGGCTATGTCATTTACCACGTCTAGTGGAATAAAATGCTTTCATTGTCAATTAGCACATACGGTGTATAAATGCCCAACTTTCTTAGCATTATCGGTTCCAGATCGCATTAAGAGAATTGCCGAGTTAAAGTTGTGCAATATTTGCATTCGTCAGCACGTCGGTAGAAAATGTGAAGGTAAAAAATGTTTTAGGTGTCACAAGGCGCATAACACATTATTGCACCTAGAATCTAAGCAAATCGAAGCAAAAAATAATGTACCGCAGACGCCCGGGGAAAATGACCACAGACTTAACGCGCCAACCGAAAATCTCAATATAGCGGCGCACACCATAAAGTCTGGTCAAAATTACAAACAAGTATTGTTGTCGACAGCCGTAATTCAGGTATTTGATAAAAACGATAAGCCCGTAATGTGTAGAGTATTACTCGATTCGGGATCTCAAAATAATTTCATTAGCGAATCTCTCGTACAGTCGTTATGATTACACCGGGAAAAGGTCAGTTATGATATAACAGGTATAGGTCAAACAGTACAGAACATCAGATCAGCAGTGACGATTAAGATAAAGTCAAGAATAACTGATTATGAGGCAATTATTTCGTGTTTGTTATTATCACGCATAACGAACAATATTCCGATACGTTCGATAGACACAAGCAAATTTAAAATTCCCGAAAACGTTTTGTTGGCGGATAACGCGTTTAACGAGCCACAACGTATTGATATTTTAATTGGTGTCGAATTATTCTACGATTTATTCGATCACGGGCAAATTAAATTAATTAATGATGGACTTACATTGAAAGAAACAAAATTCGGATGGATTATATCTGGTCCAATTCTAAATACCGTGTCCAGTAAAAAAAATACTTCTAATATTTCGTTACTGGTTAGTCAAATCACCGAAACCGATAGTTTAGACGAAAAAATTGCCAGATTTTCGAAATTGGAAAACATAAAACGATAAAATTAATTTTAATTTTACGCTCGAAGAAAAAGCCTGTCGAACGCATTTTAATCGTACTGTACAAAGAGAAGATAATGGCAAATTTGTTGTAAAGTTATCGATTCGCGATAGCGTAGCTCATTTAGGCGACTCGCACGCAATCGCGCTACGTAGGTTTAAACCGATAGAAAAGAAACTTCAATCAATTAGCGAATTTTATAGAGAGTATACAAAATTTATGGAAGAATATCTTCAGCTAGACCATGTGGAACTCATACAAGATCTAAACGGAGATTTAAATTATGAGCAAGGATATTTCTTACCACATCACGCCGTGGTAAACGAGAATAGTTCTACAATTCGTATACGAGTGGTATTCGACGATTCATGTACGACGAGGTATTAGTTTAAACGAAACATTAATGAAAGGTCCGTCGATCTAAGAGGACTTGGTAAACATTTTGACGAGATTTCGGACGTATAAATACGCTATGTCCACTGATATTTCAAAAATGTAACGGCAAATTCTAGTGTCAATGCAGCATCGAAAATTTCAGAAGATATTATGGCGATCGGATCCGTCTCAACTTATACAAATATTTCAATTAAAAACCGTCATGTACGGTACAATCCCCGATTCGTTTTTGGCCACCGCTTGTTTGAATCGACTAGCTGAGGATGAATATAATAATTACCCGAATGCATGTACTGTAATAAAACGCGATTTCTATATGGACGATTATTTGGGATAAATAATCCCTCTCCTTCTATATACTCAATCAACACATCATTGCATACACGTCTTCCATTGTTCGAAGCAATGCTGAAGTCATTAGATGTCAGGTTTGAGAGTTAAATTGCCTCTTTTGTGTTCACTTCTTTTATTATTTGAAATCGACGTTCTTTCACAGCAGTTTTAAGTTTTGAAACTAGATAAAAGTCACAGGTGGCTAGATCTAGTGAATACGGGGAGTGCTCGAGTATTAGGATGCGTTTATCAGCCAAGAATTTTCTAACGGAGAAAGAGATGTGAGTTTGTGCTTTGTCATGATGCAGAATCCATGGATTTTTTTTAATAACTTTTTCTCTGAGCTTGATCAGAACCTCAATAAAATATTTTTGATTTATCGCTTGATCTCGAGACACCCATTCAATCATTATTATTCCTTTAATGTCGAATAGAACTATACGCATTGCCTTTGGATTAGCTCATTCAAACTTCTTTGATCCTCGGTGAAGTTAGAGTCTTTTAGTCAATTGATTATCGTTTTGTTGCGGGGTCATATTGAAATATCCATTTTTCATCACAGCTGATGATATTTTCCAATAAATTTGGTTCTTCATTTAGCCGTTGTAAGATTATGAAACAAATGACTTTTCTGTTGTATTTTTGCACCTGAGTGTGGGTTTGTTCTTACCTTTTTCACACAAACTTTTCTCATATTTAATTTAACAAGAAATTTCAATTTAACACATTATTCGATTTTAAAATTCGGCATAGTTCCTGCTATATTGTTTTGTAGCATATAACTCAAACAAGGTGTGAACGCAATCTGAATGATCAAAGCAGATAAAAATTATATAGTCTAATGTAGAACCTTTATAGTTTATAATTGTCACTTTACAAACAACCTAATCATATCTCAAGTACGTAGAGACCTCTAATCCCGTTTTTAAATAGCTATAACTCGTATACATATAAAAACATTCATACTAGGGATGAGCGAAGTTAGATAGTCAGAAAATGGTGATTTCTGGTCAGACGACTACCGCGTTAACTGTTCTGATGATGAAACACCCGGACGGTCGGGTGTAGGATTTATTATAAATAAGAAATGAGGTCACCAAATAGTGAACAAAATAGCATATAATGATAGACTTATATTGATTAAGCTTAGAGCTAAACCAAATGATATTGTACTAATCCAAGTGCATTTTCCACATCAGATGCCAAAGATGACACTTTAGAAAAGGTCTATTATGGATTAGATGAGTTTTGCAAACTAGCAAAAGAAGAAGATAACTTTATACTAATGGATGATTGGAATGCTATAGTAGGGAAAGGTGCAGATGGTTGACACGTTGAAAAGAAACTCATCAGAGCCTAGGAAACCATGGATAAACGATAACATTATAAAAGATATTGAAGGTATAAAAACGCCAAGAATAATTGTATAATACGGAGATACAAAGAGTTAAAGAACAAAATTAATAGAAAAGCAAAATTCGCAAGAGAGAAATGGTTAGAAGAAAAAGTGCCAAAAAGTGGATCAATTGCTTAGGAATAACAGGATGGATCAAGCGTTTAACATGTAACGTTTCGGCCTCGTAGAAAACTGGGGCCTACTTCGTACCCACTGCCCAGGGGGACACTGAGCAGTGACCTACCGGCCGATTAGACATCGGTAGTTGATACTAACGAGCCGGTAGGTTTTGTTCGCTCGTCGATCGGTCACCGCAACGAAGTTGGTCGGCGGATGAGTGGATGGCGGTGGTAGGTATTTAAAAGTTGTTATTAAACAAAAACGTTCGCTGCACAGACCACCGCGTTATCCGTGCAACGGAGATAACGCATATACGTATAGCCGTATATGCGAAACACGGTACCGGTCGGTCGGACAAGTGGAGAGGCGGACGGGTGGGCGAGCGCACACGCGATAAATGTATTTTCGTCAAATTATTATATTTAGTTTGATACGTATGTATATGTATTTATCACAAACAACTCACGACGCGAGCATAAAAAAAAACAGTTACTGAATCGGAAACAATCTGTATATATTAAGAAAAAACAGTATGTATATTACACAGAAACAACAGGTAGGTATCAAAAACAAAAAAAACGGTCGCAGCGTATATCACTCTACCTCGGCGTACGATGGACGAGAGAGCGGCAACTTACAATAACGGAGGGACCTTATCGTCGGCGGGGCATATAGTCGACGATTAGAAAAAAAAATATATAGTGGGGATTGAATGGTGTATGACCAGTCGACCCGTACAGACCGGGTGACATCAACTAGGCCCAAAGACACCATAATTAGTCCCACCGATTGCCTCTCCAAATTTCGACACGTTACAAACATAATTAAGAAATTCTATCGAGGAAAAATGAAACTAAATAGCAAAATAAGAGGCATAGATGGAAACTTAATACTGGACAACGACAAAATAGCAACAAGATGGAAACAATATTTTGAAGTTCTATTCCAGGAAGGAGAAGCAGCCAGTCTCAATAATATTAATAAACCAGATATGCAAGGGGACGTAATCTTAAGAGACTTAAACAAAACTTTAAAGTTAATGAAATCATGTAAAGCAGCCGGTATAGACGACATAGCAATAGAACTTATTCAAAATGCAAATACAGAGTTACAAGATGAGCTATTTCAATTAGTGAATGATATATACACTACAGGAGAGATTTCAAAAGACTTCAAGGAAAGTATTATAATACCTATACCTAAAATAGCAACGGCTGATAGATGTAACGAATTCAGAACAATAAGAATTAATGGCACACGCAGTCAAAATCCTGATAAAGATAATATGCACCCGAATTGAGAGTATCGCCGAAAAAGAATTAAGCGACGACCAATTCGGGTTTAGAAGGAACAAAGGTACTAGAGAGGCAATCCGAAACTTATGTATGTATGGAGTGTGGCATTATATGGATGCGAAACATGGCCGAAATAAGGCAGAACAACGAACACTCGAAAGCTTTGAAAAGTGGTGTTGAAGAAGGATCCTGACAGTGAGTTGGATAGAACACCGTACCAACGAATGCATACTCAGTGAAATAGATGAAGGCAGGGAGATATTCAAAACCATAAGAGCAAGACGATGGAACATAATTGGTCACATATTGATGCACGAAAATGCGCTTATCTACAGAATAATAGAAGGGAAAATAAACGGGGCCAAGGACGTCCAAGAACTTCATTTTTCAAACAAATGATTTCCGATGCTAGACTATCAAGCTACACCGAACTGAAGAGGTTAGCTGGGAACAAGGAAAAGTGGAGAGCGCATATCCAACTGCAAAACCAACCTTAATGGTTGAATATCATGAGAGATAATCTTCTTTGTATATAATTACATACAATTTATATTTTAGTTAAAAAGTTTCTAATCATATATTTCATTAATATATAATTTATATTTCATGTTTTTTCTTTTAAATATTTTATAATATAAAACAATAAGTAGTCACAGTGTTTTATGTTATATCGAAATATATATTTAATTTCCACTTCGAATTGTATCAATACGTTAAAATAAGTTAATTATAATAAGACATTTTAGATATTATATATTATTTATTAGTTTTATTTTCTATTATAATATTTAACATGAAATTAATTAATTATGAGCTTTCTCCTTATCTGTTAGTAATATCAAAACATTACCTGGTTCGAAATCTTTTTTTGCTATGAAAACGAAGGAATAAAAAATAAATAAATATCATAGTACTTTTATTTTAGTCATGTAGAATAATTAAAATTAAATTGATTAATATCGAATGTGTTAGAGGTATTACTAGATTTTAAAGGCAATGAAGACTATATTGTGTGTTTTAGTTATAAAACTATGTACATTATTTTATATTTATCTAAGACAGGAAAAGTCAACAATTTTTTTTACTAGATAATTGAAATAAATAAAAAATAGGTATAATTAAAAATCATAAGTTTAAAATGAACTATATTTTATTTGTAAATTAATCTTTAATAAAATAATTGAATAAAATTAAAATCGTAATTATCTAATGAGGAATATAAATATAAAATAAATACTCCTATAACTATATAGGTAATATGTTGTAGAAACTTTTTTTTAACAATCCAAAACTGAAAAAATTATAAATAAATGAAGTAAAAAGGAAATGAATTTGGGTTCTTTTAATTTATCTCATATAATATCATATACAATGTCTTAATTAAAAATGTGAAATGAAAATCATGAATTCAAATTAAAATATTTCTGTAGTTTATAACAATAACCATATCAAACAAAAAATGAAGCTAATCATTATATATCCTTACATATGTTCCACAACTCGTAGACACAGTAATTTAAATAAGCTAAGACTAAGTGTAATATTTACGACAGACCCGTTGTGTAAAAATTACCATTTTCAAAAGCCACTTCAGCTATACAAAAAATTAATATATTATGTACTATAATGGGTTAGTATACATATTATTATATTGTTGAGAAACATAAAATTAAATTAATTAATTTCCAGCATATTACAGTGTCGTTATTGATTTTAATTGAGTATTAGAATGTATTGATTTCAATGTTATAAAATAATATGATTTTTAATTCTCAAAAATGATCATGCTAACAATTTTTTTAAAAAAAGTAAATTTAATATTGTAGAGATTTCTTTAGGAATACAAATTTAAAATATGAACACATATTGATAAGATATGCCGTGTGTTCATTATATTAATACTCAAAAATAAAAAATGTAAAAATACATTTTTAACTGGTAAAGTAGAGTTATTAAAATAGCTAAAATGTAAGTTAAAATTGAAATGATTGATTGCTGTTTAAAAAAAAGTTGTTTGAACACGAGATATAGTTTGAATATATCTAATATAGGTATATATAAAAGTTAAGATAACGACCGAGAATGTGCGGGATATAGCACCGGTCGTCGCCGAGTCAGTCGGGTATCCGAACACAGTGCGAACATATAGTCCACTTTGCCCTGAAACACGTGGGCTCGAATTCAATGTTACCATGTAAATATTAAATATAAACTATATTGTCGAGAGGAATTGTGAGTTGATTCACCTTCTTCACATCCCAACCATGGTCCTTCGGGCAGGATATATTTAATATTTACATTGGTAGCTAAGCGTACACGTGCGAAGTTGACGCTTAGATCGTATTCTTATTTATCGTACCTACTCGTAAGAACATCTAGTTTTCGTCGCGTAACTCCGGTCATCTCGTGAGCCGAATAGTTTCGCGAAATTATATTAACCTAGAAGAAATCCAACAATTCGAGCGCTCCAAACTAGTGGGGTATTGGATTAACTTCATGAAAGTCGCAGGAAGAAAGGGTAAGAGAATTTAACCATATCTTTATAGTGTCACTGTTTCCTTTTTCTCTTTTCTCTTCTATTCCTTGCCGAAATATTAGTATTAGTGTTAGTGCTTAAAAATACTAAACTTAAAAGTAACATCGCGCAGAAAATTCCCGTATATTTATAAAGGTTTGCGTACGAAGGTCGCCTTGTCAGCAGTTGCGTAGAACAGATAACCACATTCGCCAGTATAAATTGTATAATAATAAGCGATAGCAATTACACGATGAGTGAATTGATAACTCTTATCACGCGACGTGGACAGCTGCGAGGGCAATTAACGCGTTTGGCGAACTATATTCATAAAAACCAAGAAAATCCAGATATTGACCAAATTAAAATTCGAGTAGAAAAGGCCACGGAAACTTGGGACGATTTCCAGGAAGTCCAAGGTCAAATTGAAGAGGAGTCTAGTGTAAATGGAGAAAACGAAAAATATCGAAGTGGTTTTGAAGAGTTATATTATGACAATGTGGCGAAATGTAACAAAATAATGAGAACTACGTCATATGATTGCGGCTTGAATGCATCATCGAACGAAATGTTAAATAAACCTAATACGAATGAAATTAACGTGCAGTCAAATTCACAATCCATACAATCGGCAATTAAATTAGCAGCTTTAGAAATACCAAAATTTTCAGGTTCATATACAGAATGGGCTGCATTTTATGACATATATATGGCATTAGTTCACAATAATAAAACTTTGACTGATGTTCAAAAATTCTTTTATTTAAGGTCTTCACTTAGTGGGGATGCTGAAAAGGTCATACAATGTCTACAAACCACATCGGAAAATTATCTTGTCAAATGACAAGTCATCGGTGTATACAAGTACTACTATTAGGGTGTTAAAGTGCTATTATTGTAACGGCACGCATTCCATTTACAAATGTTCCAATTTTTTGGCATTAACGATATCCGATAGAATAAATAAAATAAACGACTTGAAATTATGCAAAATATGTCTACGACCACATGAAGGTGAAAAGTGTACGTCACGTCGTTGCCCTAAGTGTGCTCGTCAACATAATGGATTATTACATTTATCGCGACCAAATGATGATAGCCGTTTGAATACGTTTAATAGTAATAATAATAATAATCAACAAATCGTCAACGCGACGAATGTAGACGATAACAATACGGACGGAGACGTACCGGTATCAATCAATGCACACGTTTATCAAGAAAATAAACTATGTCAGGTATTATTGGCAACCGCCGAAATAATAGTGTACGATTATTTACGTAAACCAGTTTTATGTCGTGTATTGTTGGATAGCGGCATAATTTCATTACAGAGTCTGTTACCGCCAAGCGACGGAAAATATAATGTGTACGAGGACGGGTGACTCTGCTTTCCAATTTTACAAATAACGTTAGACGTATACGGAAATTGACATAAAGTGAACACTATAATTTCTAATTACTTATTACCTAAACGAATATCAATACAAGTATGACTAAAAATATGCATATGCACAAACGGGCATATGTCCGTAGTAACCACTTGTGACAACAAGGAACTCCAAACGTTACCGTGTCTGCTAGCTTCTCGGCAACGTAGACGGATTGGTTGGTATGGCGTTCACGAACCAGATGGCAACTGAAGAAGACGTTTTCAAGACGGCTCGGAACAAAATGTAGAACGTTGGCACAGCAACGGCGTAACACACACGCACACGCTGCAACGTCAAGCCACGCCAACGGCAGCTCAACAACGACGACGGCAGCGTCACAACACCAGAATAGACGTCGGGTTTCAGAGACGACGAGAGGGCGGGAGGGAGGCAAGTTCGCGAAGTTTCTACGCCTGCACCGCGGCCAAACGGACAATTTGCCATTTCGTTCGGCGCGAACGTGCGGACATTTGATTATTTGACTTGCGCGAACATCCACCCCCCGTTGAGATGCTCAGCATCACAACAATACGTTGAAATGACGGTGAGTGATCTTCAAGAAACTGCCACAATGATGATTGGAGGAGAACTTGACACAGTGGTTCACGTTTCGTATTAACAAACAAAAAAAATAACAGCTATCATAAAAAAAATTCATATACATACAATGTCGATAGAATAATGAATACATATTAAATAAAAAAAAAATGAAAAATACATTGTTTGAGTGAATACAAAACAACTGAATAACGAAACAGTGAATAAACTAGGAAAAAATAATTAACATCATTATAAATCAAAAAAAAGCTAACACATCATACAATATAAACAAAAATTTTTAATATAAATATGAATATACACACGTTTTGTAGCCATTTACTGCGATTCCGTTAGAGGCAACAAGTTTGGAGGATACACGTGATTCTCGAGCCAACTTGCCGATCAATACAGGAAAATGACAACGTTGGGATTCTATAACAATGGCCGAATTGGCGGCGTTCAGTTCCGAACGATCGAGTGACGGGGTGTCAACAGGCAAAGTTTTACGACGACACCGATTAATAAAATGCAACATTCGCGATACTACACGAATCAATCGATCATAAGACGAGAACGTAATAAACCATTCAACTGGATAATCGTCGGTTTGAATTACTAGAGACGTGGGTCGAATTTCCGGCAGTTCGTCGAGTGGAACCAATGGCGATTCACTATTCCATAAAGTTCGGTCATCACGGATGAAACTGGGACCGCTCCAATAAAGCGATAGATTGGCCAATTCGGATGGCATCACTCCCCGTGAGGCACAGTCAGCGGGATTAACCTCGGATCGGATATAAGACCAGTGACATCTCGGAAGAAGTGTAACGATCTGATGAACTCTATTAGATACATACACTTTGAACGTTTCGTGGGGGGTATTCAACCATGATAAAACAATGGACGAATCAGTCCACGCGCAGGTATCGACTATGGTGAGCTGAGAATCCAGAACCGCCTTAATACGATTCATCCACTTTGCCAATAAAAAGGCCGCATTTAATTCTAATCGCGGTATCGTTATCGCTTTGAGTGGTGCTAGTTTTGTTTTCGTGCCTATCAAAAAAACGGAAGCGTCTCGAGGAGCGTCTAAGACACGTATATATATTACTGCGGCGTAGCCGCGTATAGACGCATCACAGAATCCGAGCAGTAAACAAGGCGACCCATGAAAAGAATTAATATGTCTCGGTACTCGTAACGACATTAAAACCGGGAGATCCCGAACGAAAGACGACCACTCGCTATGCACCTCAGGGGGCAGTGGGGCATCCCATGAATGTTTTGATTGCCACAATTGTTGCATTATGGACTTGGCTAAAAACACGGTAGGAGCGAACAGTCCCAATGGGTCGAATATCCGAGCGATGAGCGACAGCACACCGCGCTTTGAGTACGTGGGCGACGAACTGATATTTAACGCGCAGCCGAAGTAATCACCGATCGGGTGCCATAACAACCCAAGCACTTTAGTTCCACCTCCATCCACGGTATCAAACGGCATTGGCGTGGTTAATCGATTAGAGACCGGAATTGTCTCGATTAATTCATTCGAGTTACTCAGCCATTTTTTGAGTTCGAAGCCCGACCGTTCGAGGACAGATACCAATTCTGACTTGCAGGACATTAATTCGTCAACGGAATCGGCACCTACACAAATGTCATCGACATACGTTTGTAACAGTAGTGCTTGACGTGCGAATTCGGAACCGTCGCAGTCAGTGGTGGAAATGGATTTGAGCACTCGTAATGCGAGAAACGGCGCGCAATTAAGCCCATAGGTCACGGTATTAAGTTGATAATCAATCAATTCGTCCTCCGGCGACGACCTCCACAGGATATGTTGGAACTTGCGATACTCCGGTATGACTAAAATTTGCCGATACATCTTACAAATGTCGGTGGTGAAAGCGCATTTATGGATTCGAAATCGCGTCAGAATATCAATAATGTCCTGTTGCAATTTTGGACCCTGAAGGAGACACTGATTCAAAGATGGTCCGTGCGGACCATGAGCGGAGGCATCGAAGACAACACGTATCTTATTGTTACCGTCGTCGGGACGATACACTGCGTGATGAGGTATATAATATTGTCCTGGCGATTTAGCCACAGACATGTGACCCATCTTTAAATAATCCAACATAAAATCGTTATATAGCCCTTTCAATTTAACATCTGTTGATAATTTGCGTTCAAGACTTTGGAACCGCCTAGTGGCTACCTTACGCGAACCAGGAAACATCATGTCCGACATCGGAATGCGAGTCGGTAATGGAACAGAAAATCGTCCAGATGACAACCGTTTACATTCGGAAACAAATATCTCTTCACACCGGCCTTCCGCCGTAAACGATTGAGGTGCAACTATAGGTTCCTCAACGCGCCAGAATTTTTCCATAAGATCGTCCAGAGATACGGTCAACGAAATAGGAAATGATTGCGGATAACTGGCCATAGATGGACACACGGGACCAATCAAGATCCATCCAAAAATAGAACCAAATGCGGTCGGGAAATCGCTGCCGATAGTGGCTTTATGACCGTTCACAATAAACGGATAAACATCTGCTCCCAACAACATATCTATAGGTGACGACACGTCAAACGACGGATCGGCTAATGCGAATTCACAGTATCTATTTTTGAAATCCATAGGAAGCGACTGTCTCGGCAAGTCGCTGGTGAGTGTGGGAAACACCCACGCCCGTACTGACAGAACAGGATCAGTGGCAAACCTAGGTTGCACTTTACAATCTACTATCCCTCTTACGTCAACAACAGGTGTACCGGCTAACCCACTCACTGGAGTGGTCCATCGCCCTGGTCTTAATCCAAGACGCTCAGAACAGGATACCGTCATGGCACTTATTTGCGACGCTGAGTCGATAAGTGCACGTACAGTATGCAAAGTGCCAGATCGATCACAAACGTGTACCAACGCAGTACCTAGCAAAATGGAACACAAAGATCCTGCTTTTGGTAACGACACAGACGCGCACACTGTGTCAACAGTCGTTTGAACCGCCATGGATTGCTGAGGATTGCCTGAACCGTGTAGGAGCGTATGATGCTTTCTAGAACATATATCACATCGCGACTTCGTTTTACAGTTATTTGACCAATGTTTTTCACTGAAGCAAATAAAACATAAACGCTGGGAACGCAAAAATTTGACGCGATCTTCCACTGACAAGGCTCGAAAATTTTGACATGAACCTAGTGAGTGTGTCCCGTCACAATGATTACAGACAGGCTTTGGAGACGATAACGCGGTCGTTACTAACGCTGTCGGCGAGAACCTACCCGTTTTACGAGAAAATCGCGGTTCAATATTCGGCTTATCTGCTAATTGACCACTCGTATTGGCTTTCAGAATAGGGTAGAATAGGGTTCCAGAATAGCAACACGTTCCTTAACAAACGTAACAAGATCGGTAACCGATGGATAATCAGTTGCTAATTGGGACTCAAATAACGTTCGAACCGATACTGGTAAACAGCAAGCGGCCAGTGAAAACAAAATAAAGTTCCCCAAGTTGGGAATTTGCATGGACTCTAAGACGGAAACACTCTCGTCAAATATTTTTATGAACTTATTTAATTCCGACAAGGATTCTTTGAGAACCATTGGGGCATTACACAAATTCTCGACCAAAGAACTCGCCACCAATCTTGGCTTATCGAACTGGGCCTTTAACGTAGACCAGGCTAATTGGTACGTTAGTCCTGAAACAGGTATGCCACGAAGCGCCTCAGCTGCATTACCCTTTAGACAACCCATGAGGTAATAACTTTTATCTATATCAGACAAATCTGAACGTTGATCTACCATAGCTGAAAACCTCTCACTAAACAAAGGCCATTGATAAATGTCACCATCAAAACTAGGAAGCGGAATCTCGGGCAACCGCATTGCTGAAATTGACGAATATTTAAGTGGCGGCACAGGGGGATGGTCCGACACATGTTCGTTCGGCAGGCTCCCCTCCATGTTATAAGACACTGACGACCGGAATTTATTGGCTAACCCGTCAGCACGATCCTTTTGAATTTCACAACACTGACTACGTATAGCTTTACAACAATTAATAAGTTCACTTATTTCAACAGTTAAATCGTTCGAATATTCTGACGATAATCCCAATTCGATCAAACAATCGAGAATCGCGTTATCTTCAATTTCGTAACACGAACATAATTTATCAAGGGTATCGACAGCTATTGAAAGCTGAGCATATTCGTCAGCGCCCGCTAAACAACGATTGGCTAACGCGCAAATTGAACGAATACGCATGATATACCCATCCCGTTTAATCACAGCTCGGTCTTTTAGACGAGTTAAACGCTCCATGTCGATGTCCGATATCATAACGTACGCGAATACAGTAAATGACTACGTACACAAAACGTAATAAACGCGAAATACACTAACGTCTAATTACAAACGCTTAATAATACGCCAAAACCGTGGCAGATCTATCGCGTATACGCGTAATGCGCGATATATATATACCGCCAAGCGATATATTCGCAGGTAAATCCGTTGTATCTCCAATTAAATAAATCGGCACAATAATTAATAGGCCCGATTCTAAAGATGTAACGTATAACACGCGAACCGGTTTTTCGGTAGATAATATTCAGAAACGCGTATTATACAAGGCCGGTGCTCACAATAAATACGAGCAAACGCGAATCATGTTAATAACAAATTTTTAAAAAAAAAACAAAAACGTAAACGTAATTATATAAAACGTGGAACAAACACTACCTCGCTCAAATCACTCGTTTTAACCAACCACGCTCTGCTACCAAATGTTACCGCCAAGCGACGGAAAATATAATGTGTACGAGGACGGGTGACTCTGCTTTCCAATTTTACAAATAACGTTAGACGTATACGGAAATTGACATAAAGTGAACACTATAATTTCTAATTACTTATTACCTAAACGAATATCAATACAAGTATGACTAAAAATATGCATATGCACAAACGGGCATATGTCCGTAGTAACCACTTGTGACAACAAGGAACTCCAAACGTTACCGTGTCTGCTAGCTTCTCGGCAACGTAGACGGATTGGTTGGTATGGCGTTCACGAACCAGATGGCAACTGAAGAAGACGTTTTCAAGACGGCTCGGAACAAAATGTAGAACGTTGGCACAGCAACGGCGTAACATACACGCACACGCTGCAACGTCAAGCCACGCCAACGGCAGCTCAACAACGACGACGGCAGCGTCACAACACCAGAATAGACGTCGGGTTTCAGAGACGACGAGAGGGCGGGAGGGAGGCAAGTTCGCGAAGTTTCTACGCCTGCACCGCGGCCAAACGGACAATTTGCCATTTCGTTCGGCGCGAACGTGCGGACATTTGATTATTTGACTTGCGCGAACAGAGTCAATGGCCAGATATTTAAATTTAAAACGTATAAAAACATCGTGTTCAGTAATCGGTATTAACGAAGTATCTCATTTGTCATCGTATAAAGTATCGACCGTTATTAAATCTTGCATTTCCGATTATTCATTGAATCTAGAATTTTTTTCCTTACCAAAGTTAACAAATAAATTACCTCTAAGGCCTATTAATTTAAATGAATTAAAAATTCCAGTGGACATTAAGCTAGCGGATCCGTCTTTCAATAAGCCCAAATCTATATTATCTATATAGATATGATTTTACTATAGGTGCTGAAATATATTTCGATTTGCTTACGAGAGAACAGATTCGGCCAATTCTTCGTGGGCCTATCTTGCAAAGCACTCGTCTCGGTTGGATAATAGCTGGAACAATTCCTTCGTCAACAAAGCAGAATGGAATGTCGAGTGTATCACTTTTTACAAGCGTATCATCTGAAAAAGCAAATTTAGAAAACCAAATTGCGGAATTTTGGCGCTTAGAAGAAGTAAAAAATGACGAGGTATACACGCTGGAAGAAAAAATGTGCAAACAGCATTTCGAACTAAACGTAAAACGCGGAGAAGACGAACGGTTCACTGTAGTTTTACCTTTCCGAAATATCATAAAATTAGGCAATTCATATGATGTAGCCCTTCGTAGATTTTTAAATTTGGAAAGATGTTTTCAATCTGATTCAAAACTAAAGGAAGAATATGTAAAATTTATGAAAGAATACATTTCACTCGGTCATATAGAACTTTCACAATACACAGTACCTGAGAACCGCCGCTATTATATGCCACACCACGCAATTCGTAAAGAGAGTAGTACTAGCACCAAATTGCGCGTAGTATTTGACGCGTCGGCAAAAACAAGCACGAATGTAAGTCTAAAAGACGCACTCTTAAAGGGTCCCTGTATACAAGAGGAATTAATATCCATATTGACACGATTTCACAAACATAAATACGTGATCACGGCAGATATAAAAAAAATGTATAGGCAAATTTGGGTATCAGATAGTCAACGCGATTACCAACGTATTTTGTGGCGCGATGATGCACACCAGCCACTTAATGTTTTTCGGCTAAAAACAGTCACGTATGGCGTAATTACCGCGTCATATTTAGCTACGGCCTGCTTAAAAAAATTGTCGGAAGAAGAATCTGCAAACTTTACAGAAGCTTGTCAAGCGTTAAGTCGCGATTTTTACGTTGATGATTTTCTTGGAGGAGCCGTCTCGAAACAAGATGCGTTAAAACTACGTGATGACCTAATTATCGTTCTAAAAAAAGCAGGTTTAGAATTATGTAAATGGTCGAGCAACGAACCCGAATTATTAGTTGGCGTAGAGACATTGTCGTATCCAAACAATGGACGAGATTTGAATTGTATGGAAAATGTAACAAAGATTTTGGGACTCTACTGAAATTGGAAAAACGATGCTTACCAATATAAAGTTTTACCGTATAATGAACAAACTAAAATTACAAAGCGTGTAATTTTAGCGGAAATAGCAACAACATTCGATCCATTGGGTTTGATAAGTCCCGTAATAATTCGTTTAAAGATCCTTATGCAAAAATTATGGCAGTTACGTGTTGATTGGGACACGGCATTACCTACCAATCGAAATCGAGAATGAATGGCGAAGTAGCCGTGCTAATTTGATACACTTAAATTCACTCATAATCAAGCGCTCACTTGTAGGAAAAGGCGATAGTAGCGATATAGAATTACATGGTTTTGCGGACGCTTCACTGACCTCGTATGGCGCGTGTCTATATCTTCGCGTAAAGGACACAAACGGTAAAGTCGCGACAAATTTAATTTGCTCAAAATCACGTGTTGCGCCGCTAAAAACAGTGTCATTGCCACGTCTAGAACTATTAGCTGCTGTTTTGTCGGTACGTCTTTCAGCCAAATATGCGTCAAGTTTGTGTTTACCTATCAAACGAAAATATTATTGGTCCGACTCAACTGTCGTTTTATCATGGATATCGTCAGAATCATCGAGATGGAAAACGTTCGTCGCACACAGAATTGGCGAAATACATGAAACCACCTCCATATCTCAATGGTATCACGTCAGTACAAAAGACAATCCCGCAGACATCGTTTCGCGTGGTTGCTGCCCTACGCAAATTAATAATCTGGATTTATGGTGGAAGGGGCTACACTGGTTATCCAAGAATTCGTCTGACTAGCCAACCTTAAAAAATATTGTTTATCAAGATAGCGAAGTTCTAACGGAAGAGAAAACAGTATCATATATAATGTCAACGGGAAACCACGATTTATCTGTTCTAGGACGATATTCGTCATTAACAAGGCTGATACGCATTGTAGCATATTGCCGTAGGTTTGCGCATAATGCTTCTAGAAAGGAAAAATTACAAGGTACCTTACGTGTAAGCGAAATAGATGCAGCTACAACTAGTATTATTAAGCTTGTTCAAGCCACCGACTTCGAGCACGAGATTTTGGATTTACAAAAATCGAAGCAAGTTCAGTCTAAAAGTAAATTATTGCGTTTACGGCCGTTCTTAGATAAAAATGGTCTGATCAGGGTGGGTGGTCGCCTAGGAAACGCTTCAATGATAGAAAAATCCCAACGACATCCGATTATTCTGCCGGCAAAAAATGAAGTTACGAGGTTAATATTCAGACACGAACACAAAAAATTAATGCATGGCGGTCCACAAGCCATGTTATCTTCGATTCGTCTCAAATATTGGCCTCTCAGTGGTCGAAATATTGCTCGCGATGTTGTGTATCGTTGTGTAAAATGCTTTAAATATAGGCCAGCGGTAATACAACCTATCATGGGTGACTTGCCAAAGGCGCGCGTACAACCGGAAAGAGCTTTCAAAAAGACAGGCGTTGATTTTGCGGGTCCTTTTTATATTAAGACCAGTTTGCGTCGAAACGCACCTTTAAATAAAGCGTATGCTTGTGTCTTCGTATGTTTTGTCACCAAAGCAGTACACATAGAGTTGGTAGGAGATTTGACCACTCAGGCATTCTTGAAGGCACTACAAAGATTTTGCGATAGGCGTGGTCTCTACACGGATATGTATTCCGACAACGCGACAAACTTCGTCGGCGCCAATCGCCAGCTCCAAGAGCTAAAGAATCTCTTTCAATCTGTCGAACATCAGGAGCACGTTCAGAATACACTATCCCAATTCAGCATTCAATGGCATTTTATTCCACCTAGGTCGCCACATTTCGGTGGACTTTGGGAAACCACTATAAAATCGTTAAAATCTCATTTACATCGAACATTAGGAAATGCGTCATTAACCTTTGAAGAGTTGAATACGGTACTAATACGTATAGAGGCAATTTTCAATTCCCGTCCTTTAACCCCTTTATCTTCACATCCATCCGACTTATCCGTTCTTACTCCCGGACACTTTTTGATTGGCGATTCGTTACACGCTCTTCCTGAACAAGATGAGTCAGATATACCTACAAACCGACTATCAAGGTGGCGTCGGGTTTCACAGTTCACACAACAGATTTGGGCACGATGGACGCGAGATTACCTCACCCAACTGCAAGAGAGAACAAAATGGTCAACCTCTACTGGTCCGAACGTTGATATCGAGACTATTGTTTTAATACGAGATGATAATGTCCCTCCCCTTCGATGGTCCATTGGTAGAGTGGTGGAAGTCATTCGTGGTGCTGATGATCAAGTTCGGGTAGTTAAAGTCAAAACCAATAAGGGGATAATTACGCGGGCGAGCCGATACGTATGTCCGTTGCCATTTGAAGGAAACTATCCAACTCGAAAGTAAAATAAAAAAAAATTGTTTTGTTTGCTTCATTATTATCGTTTATATTTATTATTATTATTATTTATATTTATTTATTTATCTGTTTATTTTGATGCTTTGTCATCTAACTGTTTGAATTTCTTATATTATTTGTCATATTATTTGTTAACTAATTTATTTGAAACTATGGTTCAAGGTGGGCGGTATGTTTGAACACGAGATATAGTTCGAATATATCTAATATAGGTATATATAAAAGATAAGATAACGACAGAGAATGTGCGGGAGAAAGCACCGATCGTCGCCGAGTCAGTTGGGTTTCCGAACACAGTGCGAACATTCAGACCTATGATGAAACTTGTGACGTAACAAAACGCAACGTTATCGGATATTGCATCGATTTTCGATCCACTGGGTTTAATTAGCCCTGTAATTGTCCGTTTTAAAATGATCATGCAAAAATTATGGTTGACAAAAATCGGTTGGGATGACATGTTGCCAATTCCATTATGTACTGGCAAAAATATCGTAGAGAACTACAATCGATAAACGCCCTTACAATCGATCGAAGTATAATTGGACAAGGGGAGATAAGACGTTCAATTGCATGGTTTCGCGGACGCGTCAACAATTGCTAACGGAGCGTGTTTATATTTACGAACGGTTAATGCGTTCAGAGAAATTACTGTATGTCTAATATGTGCAAAATCGCGTGTCGTCCCATTAAAGGTTGTTTCGTTGCCACGAATGGAATTAATCGCAGCTTTACTACTCGTACGATTAGTATCAAAATATTCACCGATACTGAAAATAACAATTTCAGAAAAATGCTATTGGTCAAATTCTAAAGTAATTATCGCGTGAAAACCTTCCGAATCTTCGAGATGGAAAACCTTTGTCAGACACTGAGTTGGTGAGATTCAGGAACTGAGAGTTATATTACAATGGAAATACGTTAACACAAAGGAAAACTCGGCTGATTTAATTTCACGTGGTTCCGATCCGACTCATATGAAAAACAATTTATTATGGCGGAAGGGGCCAGAATGGCTACAAAAAAATCTAATTCGATTGGCCGAATATTGATGATCAATGTCTAATTCATAGCGAGTTAATACCGGAAGAACGAAAAATGTTGAATGTCGTATTTGTATCATTAAAGCAAGATACGTCAATATTAAATCGATATTCGTCGTTGAACAAGCTATTACGTGTTATCCCATATTGTCAGCAATTCATAAATAATATCAACGTAAACAACAAAAAGTTAATTGGTTCCCTCCAAGCAATCGAATTGGATAAGGTTACGGAGTGTATAATAAAATTAGTACATATGTGACATATGGTGTAAATTCAGCTCTTTATCTTGCGATCAATTGCTTACATGAGTTAGACATCAAGGACAGTAGCAAATATCCATATGCAACGGGTATATTTACTAACACAACATATGTGGATGATCTCGTTGCAGGGGCAATCACGGAAGAGGAATTAAAAAGAGTTCATGGAGACATTATCGGTTTACTTCGTTCTGGCGGTTGCGAATTGGAGAAATTGTCAAGTAACAGCCCATCTGCATTGAAACTCCTCTCTGTGGAGGATTATCCTCAACACCTTTCATTTGACCTAAAGGATGAAAATTCAGTCTAGGTCATAGGCATACATTTGGGATACTTGCGTTGATGTATTCACCTACCATACGACCGTCAAGGAAGCAGCTCAGACAAAGCGCGGAGTCTTTTCTACAATCGCGAGATTGTTCGATCCTATTGGTGCTCTTAGCCCTACCATCTTATGGGCCAAGTATTTCATGCAAAAATTATGGCAAGCTAAGCTTAATTGGGACGAAAAGTTGCCAGACAATTTCCGCTCCGCGTGGGAGCGATTATTAGTGGAACTGCCATTGTTACGCAATGTATCGCTACCCCGTCACATCGATACCAGAGAATACTCAGATATCCAACTCTTAGGTTTTTTAAACGCTTCGCAAAAGGACTATGCCGCTACAGCGCATTTGCGAGTAAAACAGAACTCAGGCGCCATTCAAGTATATTTTTTGTCATGCAAGACGAAGGTAACTCCATTGAGTTTTGATCATTTGGATATCACACTATTTCAAAAAGGTACAGACGGTTTTTAAGCATGTGTTCTAGAATTTTACAAAAATCTGACGATATAGCAATAGGTCGAAAAGAAGCTTTTGTAGTGCCTATCTTAGGAATAGGGATCACTCGAAACCCTTTCCATGATTAAGAAATGGTTCTCATATGCCATATACCGTTTATAATGGAAAGTAAAATGACTAACGTGGAGTCCGGTAAATATTTGAGTAATATTGGAGAAACACCATCTAACCCTGCGGCTAACGATTTTCGGGCATTGATTGCCATCTTGATTTCACTTAATGTGAAAGAATTAGTCAAAAATTCGAGATTGCACAAATTTTTAAACTGATCTAACACAATATCATGTGAAGACTCGCCGTAGCATGGAATATAACACAACGTAATTTTATCACAAAAGTCAAGAAAAAAGGCAAGGAATTCCACGTTCGTAACTCTTGGGGAATGGTCCACAGAAGTCTTAAACCTTCTAGCAGTAGACCATAGGTCTATCATCGACATATTAGGGTTCAATAAGAGGCAAAACTTTCTCCACGAGTCTCTTTTAGACCTTCTCAGTATTATTTTGGTTATCGCGCTAACCCCGCTATATTCAATAAAATCGACCACTAGCTTCGACCGTCTATACGTGCGATATGCTTCCGACCTCTTTCGAACTGCTTCGGTACAACTATCATTCCACCAAGGAGGAGATGTAAGTTTTGAAGAGTTATAATTCATAACTTAATTCATAAGGCCATACTACTGAATAAATTCTAGTCGGCTTTATTAAAATTAAATTTCAAAAGTTGATTATTTTTACCAGGACCAGATGTATGGGAAGAGCTTGAGTTATTAAAATAATTGATTAGGGTGGGAAAATGATCACTACCATAAGGATCAGAAAGAACTCGCCATGTCAGTGACCAGAATAGACTTAAATGAGGAAAAGCCAAGTCTATGGACGTGTTTTCAAATGGGGGGGTGATTACATCTAGTGCGAGACCCTGTATTAAGCAAACATAAATTAAATGAAGAAAATGAGGTGTGGATTAAATCACCTCTATGGTCAATCCTTGAGCTGCCCCATGCTAAATGGAGAGCATTAAAATCGTCAGCTGAAATCGAACAAGGAGACATTATATTAAAGATCTCAGACAATAATATCACGGAAGGGTTTGAAGCTGGAGGAATATAAATTGACCATATTTGAATACTGTTTATAGAATTAGAAAAAATTTTGACCCCAACTAAATCTATTGATGATTGTAACAATAAGGTTTTTAGGTGATTGTTTATAGATATAGGCCTCGCCTGAACAGATTGGTGGTAGGCAATAAGAACACCACCATAACCATCTGGCCTATCCGAACGAAAGAGGTTATATTGAGTGAGACTTATATTCTTTTGTGGGAATAGCCACGTTTCAGAAATTATAGCAATTAGACAATTATATTCCGCCAATAAAAAGGACAAATCTAAGGCGCGGCTAACTAAACTTCGAACGTTCCATTGAAGAATTGTGAACGAAGGAATTGTGCAGGATAATAAATTCATAAAAATCAAAAAGATTCATTATCTTCCTTCGAGGATGATAAAAAACTTATGACAGTTGATTCGATAGCTAAGTTACGAGTTTTGATATCCACTAGGGAATCGGATGACATATATCCTAAGCACTGAGATAGTTGTGAAATAAATATGAAATCCAAACCCTGTCAGACTCTCCTAAAGAGCTATTCTTACCTGCATATTCTAACATATTACCATTTGGAAGAGAAAAGTAAGATGGGCCCCTATCCTCAAGTGTTGGGCGACGAATGGGAGACAAAGGTCGTTTTTTTCTTTGCTTTACTTTGCTAATTCCTTTGTCAAAGGAGCCGAGGAAGGGGAAATAATTCATAGTTCCACTCTCAAGAATATGAGAGAACCCGGAATCCTGTACAAGATTATTTAAATTGACATTTTTGTTTATAACCTCAGAATACGAAAATGCCTCGTTGACCATTCCTTTCCGTTTTATAATAGATGCATCCTTGAACGACACATTGTTGAACGCTATGATTCTTTTGACCTCCTCCTGAGCCAACCATTCTTTACACGACCGATCTGTAGATGCATGAGGTTGGTCACAGTTGACACATTTATGTGCTGAAGATTCCCGAACTTCACAAGATGTAGAGTCGTGATTGTTCTCACCACAATGATTGCAGCGTGGTTTACTCCAACAGAATTTTTGTGTGTGACCAAACCGCAGACATTTCAAACATTATGTCGGAGATCTTATGCTGGGGGAACCGTTGAACAACACCTTGTACACGCTGATTTTTTTGGAAATGACGTGGCTGAAAACTTCAGTTCCACAAACCGAGTAGGAACATATTTCCCATCCCCTTTGGAATTAATTCGTCTAAATGATACTATCATTGACGGAGACTCATGATCTTCCCAAAAATCTTCTTGAGTAAAATTAACATCCAATCGTATCACACCAAAACAATATAATAACGAACTAGAAATATTGGCCACCATGTTATTGGTAACCAAAATAGGCGACGAAATACACGTATTGGCCTTAATAATTGACACAAAAAGAACCTTAATACGCTGAGGACCAGCCGGCGTGATCGATACAATACCGCTGAAGTTCTTCGTCAAAAACTTTCCATTAGACACTGGGTGTAATTTACCCAAATTGTTTTCGTGACTGGAGCTAGCAACTAAAATCATTAGGCTACCCGAATAGTTTGCCGGGAAGCATACAGGAACCATTAGGTTGCGAACATGAGTAGTTCGTAGACCTGTACGTCTTCCGTCGGGTATCTACGCCAAAGTATATGTTGAAACTGACAGTCTTCCGGACGAACTCGTATTTGTCGATATATATTTAAGATGTCGGCTGTGACCACAAATTTTTTGAGACGACACTTCAATAAAATTTCAAATATGTCGGTTTGTAATTTGGGCCCATTAAAATGTCATTTAATGAACGACCACTCGACGTTGAGGCTGACGCGTCAAACACTACACGAAGTTTAGATTTTTTGCCCTCTTGTTTGACAACTGCATGGTGGGGAATGTAGTATAGACCGGGACGAGTCGCGACTTTCATGTGCCCTAACGACACATATTCATCCATAAATTGACGGTATGATTCATAGAGAATAGGATTTTTGTTCAATCGTGCTTCTAAGTTGAGAAATCGCTTTAAGGCCATAGAATATGAATCACCGAGACCACGTGAGGGTGAAGAATCATTGGAAGTAGATTTGTCTAAGTCACCAAACGACGTAGAGTTCGAGGCCTTTGCAAGGGTCAGAATTTTAGCGCGAAATGGAAGAGCTACACTGAATCTACCCATTGAATCACGAGATGTAGTTTTGCTAAACCATTCTTCACATAACTGATCTTCGACGGAATGATGGGTCGGGACTTCCGGTTCTTCCACAGTCCAAAATTGCCGGACAAGTGTTTCGAGGGGTACACTTGACGTTACCGAAAGTGTGGTCAATGGCGCAGGGCAAGGCATGTCTAGCGAACCTACAATAATCCAGCCTAACGATGTGACAAAGGCCGACGGATAACCTGGATGATGTATAACTCCGGCGTGAGGGTGAAGGATATGCGGAAAAATGTCACTTCCAATGAGCAATTCAATACGCGTTGGCACATCAAACATCGTGTCTGCCAGTAGTAAATGCTCATATCTCTCACGAATGAACGTAGGTAATCTTTCATTTGGCATCAGTCCGGTAATATTTGGCAAGATGATGACATCATCGTTGGTGATGAATAGATGCGAGGAATGATAAGGAGTAAACTTGATAGAAGTTTTACCTTTTACTTTAGATACAGGGTTTAGGTTACTGACACCTGTGAGCCGCTGTCCAACAATACTCTTACTGGATGCGGTAGGCCGCAATAATCCAATACATGAACAGTTGCAGTCCCAAGCACAACGGTGTTAGTCGAACGAGAAACGCCCATGAAATTGGTGTCATGTTCGACCGTAGGGGCTACTTGGGAGGTTGGGGTTTGGGAATCTGATGCTATCCTTCCACCCGATATTTCCTTTCTATAATGAAGTAAAATATGGTGACGTTTCCCATATATTGAGCAAGACGCCGTAGATGAACACGCACTAACCACATGAGACAATCCCAAACAAGAAAAACATAGCTTCGCGGAAGTTGCAAATTCCTTACGCTTATGGACGGTTAATTTTTTGAAGGTAACACACCGATAAAGAGGATGCGATTTAACTTTACATAACGGGCAAAATTTCGATGATGAACCGGTGGTAGCAGTGGTTAATGAAGTCTTGAACGACACGTGATGCTTGTTATATTTCATATTAATCTTGACAACATTTTCAGTACCTCCAAAATTTTCTAGTATCTTGCATCTTTGCTGAACAAACGAAATTAAGGAGTCAAAGTTCGACATGCTGTTTAGCAGAACTATGTTCTCGAATAACTGACTTGTATTTGAGTCTAGTACTCGAGACCCGATGTAAAATAACAGAAACCCGGCCAAATCGATCACACCTAGAGCCTTCAATGCAGCAATGTTTTCATTGAACGTGTTCACAAATGACGTTAACGAATGTAACGATTCATGTGTAATTGGTGTTAAGGCGAACAGTTGATCATCATGAGCCGTTGCCAATAAACGTTGGTTTTCAAACCGATCGGTCAATGCTTGCCAAGCAATTATATAATTGACCGCCGACAAAAGTACTGACTTGACGACTGAAAGTGCCGAGTCCGAAAGGCATGATAACAAGTAATGGAAACGCTCTATATCACTTACGCATTCGTTATTGTGAACTAAAGAAACAAAAGTATCGCGAAATGACCGCCAGTTTATAATACGACCATCAAAGTTCGGTAATTCGATCTTCGGTAATGGATGATTCGATTGAACGATTGTCGGAGGTAAAGCTGTGGACGAACTTGGAGATGTGCTTGACGCGATGTCCAAAATTTTGGAATACATCGATTCCATCGAATCGGTTATCGGAGAATCCGCTCTTTCAAATTCGTCACCACGACCAAGATCGACGAGGACATCAATGATAGCCGATTGTTCTTCTCGAAAATGATGGACAGTCTCCGTTAAAATTGGTACCCGAGAAGACAAGGCAGTAAATTTTTCGGTATTATTTTCTATCGGTAACGCACACACATGAATCTCCTTGATGGTTTTAAATGCACGATCGCGTAGAAGACGCGCACAGGTCAAAGACCGTTCCGCCTTATCAATGGCAAGTTTGGACGTCATAATCGATACATACTAATGAACGTATATTCGATAACGTAAGCTTGTGTTAAAAATAATCCGGCCCGAAGGACCAAAATGTACGCACCGGAATCTAACCTAACGCGACGAACACGCGGACGTCCAGAAAGGACACGCGCGAGACCGACGACGGTAGCGGCGGCTAACACCTGACGAACAGTGTCGCAACCTCACTTATCCACTGCGACCCAACAGCATGAGTAGTTTTGCGTATTCATATTTTGTTGTTTTCCGTATGCTGCAGAATAAACATCGTGTTATAACATTTTTCTCCAAGTTAGTCTTTTTGTTAGTTTTTTTACAATTTATTATTTCGATCTGACAATAAGACAAATGTAGTAGTCATCCGACGTTTCGTCTACCGGGGCGATATTCGACGAACGGGTGGTTTGCTCCTTCACGCAAACACAGGGTAATATGTATCGTATTTTATTAATTATATATGGCCGGTATAATAAATAAATTAAAATAAAAAACAAAATCCTTTGAACTCCAGCTTTTGAGCCTCGGCCATGGGTTGGCGACCATCCCGTTCGAGTATCGACTCGTCACAGACGCTTATCCGACGATAGGAGCCGGATCGAGACATCGCAACTTGCATGTTTTAAATTAATTTAAATTCTTTGAACTTTTTATGAATTTTGATTCGTGTTCGACATTTTAATTTAATAGTTTTGTAGTTGGCGTAGGTTAGTGGTTGGCTCCACTTTGTCCGAGTGTGTAAGGTGAGTTGGTATTCACTTCGCGAGTGGCGATTGTCGGTGTCGGAGTGTGATGCTTGTTCTGATAGATTTGTTTAATGAAGCTGTTAGTTTTAAAATACAGTTATTTTTATATTCAAATGTTGTGGCGTTGTTCTCTGTATTTTTGTTATTGTAGTGAACTAATTTTGTTAATGCTATTAGTTTTTTTGGTTCAGGTTCGAATAAAAAATTGAAAGTTCAGTTCGGTTCAGGTTCGTTATAATTTTAATAAGTTCTGTTTGTGTTCGGTTCGACTTCAAAAATCTAGTTCATAACATCATTAGGAATAACTTGATAAATAGCATTTACTATTAGGTATTACTTGTATCATGTTTTATATTTTGTAATATTTTAACATCAATTATCGATTAAAAAAAAGAAAATAAGTAAATAATGTATATTTTTTAATTATATATGACTATAATAAATAAATATGTCTGATAGCTAAAAGGATAGAATGAGCTGCCCATGTATGGAGGGCGAAAGATAAACTAATACACAAAGCACTAATCAATAAATCCAGCGGGAAAATTCCAAGAGGGAGACCCCGACAGCGATGGATCGATAAAGTGAATAAAGATTTGGAAAGCTTAGGAATGACGAAAATTGAAGATGCGGATGATCGGGAACTGTGGAGTGGAACTTAATAAAAGCGGCGAAAGGCATTCATGGCTTATAAACCTGAAAATAAAAAATATAACTATAATATACATGTATATATATATATATTATTTCCCCTGTTCTTATGTTAAAATTTAATTTTAATTTATGATAATATTTTAATTTTAAAATGTTCATAAAAGTTTTATATTTAATATCCTAACGGCGTACTTAAAATAATTTTAACAATATTTATACATATTTCCTGTTTATTTAATCGAAAGTTCCTATTAAATTGTTTATTTAAGATTATTCATGTTTATCAATAATAATACAAACACCTGCATGTAGGAGTATTATTTACACTGCACCTAAACAAACATATTTTTATATTTTAAACGAAATAAAATCGTAACAAGCAGTTATTACTGTTATTCGTTCAACAGTTATTGCGAGCAAAAATATAAATTTATACAAATCCAATTTAACTAAGCAAAAAAAAAAAATGATTTTGTCTCCAGTTAAAAGTTTTTTAATTCAATTAACTCTGACATTTATTGTATTTTCTGATAACTCCTTATGTACACGTAAGTATATATTTCCATCTATATGAAAAAATTTCCGATTTTTTATCATTTAATATTCGTTTATTATTGATTTAATCATACAAAGATAGAATTCGTAAACTTTTTTCACTTTCAATTTGAATAATTTATATTATTTTTCTCATATATAATAGTATGCAATTAGTAATGACATTTTATTGTTTATTTCTTCTTAAAGTTAATTGATAAATAAAACTATTCGTAAAAATATATTTACATTGTCGATATTAATTAATCAAATATTAATGAAATTGGTAGATTTATTTTCGACTTAAATAGGAGGTTTTTTATTTGTTTTATACGTTATTTATTTTAATACACGCACATACACACACACACAATTTTTGAAAATCCGCTACTGCAACTGAGTTTGTATTTTTCATGATGACTGGGGTGACAAAATATGTTTTCATAAACATATTGGGAGTATATCTGTTATCTAATATTTGTAATAATTGATGTACATTTACGAGCGTTCGTCAGCCTCTCATACAGTCGAGGTTTAAAATATATCGATATATGTAATATGTTCATTAATTTATTAAAAAAAACTCATATCTACGTCACCAGTACGGTATTCCACAGTTCACATCCAGGTTGTGACGGTTGATAGTGGTGGCAGCAATTTCGTTAAATGGCAGTAATAACAGTAGAAGAACAGTACGCGTTAATAACTGTACTATATTTTTTTATACAAATAAAATATTTTCTTTTAAAATGAATGTAAAAGACACTTGTATTCCCGACAATGCAAAATGTTCGCTGTAATACGGCTACGAACGTACTACTCGAATATATCGGTTCGACATATTCAGACTGTCGTCGTTCGTAAATCATCGTATTTTTAATTAACCTAATACCCCTATTTATAATATTCAAATACAATTTGTGTGTAATCAATAGCCGCTGCTTAATTAGCTAATCGCAAAATCGTAGCATTATAAATAGGAGTATTTCGCTATCTATTACGTCGACGTACCGGCGGCGAAAACACTTTGCGATCGCGCGAAATGTATTTACGGCGTTAAAGTATTTTCGTCAGCGTTTCGTGCGGAAAGGGATGGACAGTTGATGATTATCGGCTCGGTGGTGTAAACGATTCGTTTACACATACGCGAGCTGTGTCAACTCTCCCCTACCAAACTGTCCAACCGGGACGCGCTATCGCATAAAAGCGTGGGGGACCTAGGACCCGGGTTCTCTCTTAGATGCATCGCTGACTCCCATGATAGGATCAGCGGGTTTCAGGGTTACTCGTTTAAATCTATCGGGTTCGATAGAACCGGATTCGTATAACCCTGGTAAGAGAGTCTCCTAGTTAAGTGGTGGAAGGATTACGGGTTCGAGGGTAGGTCGAGGAAGGCGGTGATTTCTTCCTCTAAGTCGTCCCTCCTGGCCTCTATTGGATCCACTTCCATCGCTGCCTCCTCATTCGCCGACGATTTGCTCGCCTTCTCTGCCATTCCGGTTTTGGGAGTGCTGGGCGTCTCAGTCACGATGATGTCCGACTTCGCCAACCGGAATTGTTGCGATGGCCCAGCTCTCTCCTCCTCGCACCGTCGGCGCATCTCCGTTTTTTTTTTCAACCGAAACTGATTTAGGCGAACGGCCGATATTTTTTTCGCCGCCGACGTAGCCCGTGTTGCCATTGGTGGTTCCCCTGGTTTTTTTCTGGCACGACCGATCCTTGGCCATGACAACACCGGTTTGCCTCAGCCTTTGTTGGGATGGGTGGCGATGGCATGTTGCTAACACATGCCTGCCATCCCCGCAGAAATGATTCCCACAACACCGGGTGCTGTTGTAGCTCACCAGTGATGGCTTGGCGTACCTGTTGTTGTGTCAACGGGTACTCCAGGAAGCGTCCTCTTAGTGCCTCTAATTGGTTCTTCACTAATGCTTGAAGTTTTTGCCGGTAATTTTTGGCAGCCGATGCTCTTCGGTTGGTGGCTGTTGCGGGGTTGTCCATTCTAATTGGAACAGAAGGATAAAACAAATAATGGATTTTTAATAATTTCGCTGAGGTATAATTTGACCCTCAGCGCTTCCTCCTGTAAGATGGGCCGCTTTTAAACACGAGGCATGGAGTTTTCGGGGTGGACATTGGTCAATGAGATAAACTCCTAAACCTACTCGTTCCACCAATCGAACAGGTCCTAACCATTTGGGTGCGAAACCTGCGTAAAACCCCTTGTCCGCGTTTGTGAGGTGATACGCTTTGAAATAAACCCAGTCCCCAACATCAAATTTTATTTCGGGTGGTGTAGCTGGATTCATTTTTTCTTTTTGAATTTCAAAAGCTTTCCTCTCACATCCTCGTCTATGTTGATTGACGTCCTGCGGCGAAATGGTTGGAGAGTCGATCAGGGCCCAATCGCCTGGTCTTTTGGCCTCTCTACCGAGTACCAATACCGACGGCGGGAAACCTGTAGTCTCATTCAACCTATTTGGATCGCGAAGAGTATCGACGATAACTGTGTGTCCCAAGAGCGATGACTTTCACCTATAAGGTGGGCTCGCAGTCCTTTCTTCAACTCTTGGCTTGGACGTTCGACGGGGTTTGATCTAGGGTGGTACTCTGGTGTGGTCCAACCCTCCGCCCCCCATCGGTCGAGTGCTCTGAGCATTTCCTGAGAAATAAATTGCGTACCATTGTCGGTGAGACACACTCGAGGGTACCCGAACCATGAAAAAAACTCACGTTCAAGTGTTTGCACTATGGTCTTAGAGGTGGCGGTTCCTAAAGGATAAGCTTCCACCCACCTACTAAAACAGTCAGTTGCCACTAGTATATACGTTTTTCCCCTCCCTGTGCGTGGGTAGGGGCCCATTAAATCAATACGAATGACCTCCCAAGGCTGTTGTGGTTTTCTAGACCTCATGGGGTCTGATGGTTTGGAATTTAGGAGTTTAGTACAGGCGCATATGTGGCATGCTCCAACATATTTTCTCACCTCATCTCGTACCCCCTTCCAGTAAAACCGTTTCCGAATAGCCCTAAATGTTTCCTTACACCCTGGATGACCAGCCAGGGTGTGGTCATGGTACATCCATAGGATATAGTTTGATTTATCCAAAAGGACCACGATTGGGGAGAAGAAACAATAACGATATTTTTCCTTAAAAGACCGTCAACAATAGTGTAAGCTTTTTGTTGTGCTCTTTTTCTCCGTGTATTGTTGGCTGGACAATCGGCGTTTATGTCATCCATTACGGAACAGACATAATGATCGCCTGATTGCCAACCTTTCAACATCTCTTCGGAAAATGGAATATCGTTGGATTCTTCCCTGTTGCCTATCAAAGAGAATAGTCTATCGAAAGTACCATGTGTCTTGTGATGTAACGATGTTGGTACTCCGAGTAGGTTCTCTTCGAGCATGTCCTCATTGACTGGTGGACCATCCGATGGGTTACGTGACAGCATATCTGGAGCCTCATTAAGACATCCTGATATATGCGTCGTTTTGTAATTTAAGTTACCTAATTGTAACGCCCATCTGGTTAGTTTTGACTTTTAGTCTTTGGTCTTATGCAACCAAGTCAATGCTGAATTGTCGGTAAGGAACTCAAAGGGTCCTGGTTCGAGATATGGACGAAACTTGTCCACAGCCCAAACCACAGCCAAACACTCTCTTTCGACGGCTGCATACCTTTTTTGTGTCTCGCTTAACTTTTTGCTAGCCTAGGCGATTATCCGTCTTTCCTTCGGTCTGTCACCCTGTTGAAAAAGAACAGCTCCTACACCTAATTCGCTAGCATCGCTTTGGAGACAAAAAGGTCTACTGTAGTCGGGAGAGCTTATCTTTGAGGACTCGTACAGGGCATTTTTAATAGTATCAAATGTAGTCTGTTCGATCTGTGTCCATCGCCATTTGGTTCCCTGTTTCAATAAATTTGTTAGAGGCGCTATGGTGTCAGCGTAGTTATCTACAAACTGACTATACCAATTACAAACACCTAAAAATTTACGAAGCTCCTTAATTCGACCGGGTATTGGAAAGTCCTTGATTGCTTTAAGCTTTTCGGGTTGTTTTCCAATTCCCTCTGAATGTACTAAATGCCCAAGAAATGAGATTTCTGTAGTTCCTAATATGCATTTCTTTGGATGACATGTCAACCCATGTATACTTAAGCGCTCGAGAACTTTAGTTAAGTGTATTAGATGGTTGTCCAGATGTTCTGAGTATATTACTATATCGTCCAGATATACCTGAACAAAATCATCTAAATATCCTCTTAAAACTTCGTTCATGAGTCTCACAAAAGTCATAGGTGAGTTTTTGAGACCAAACGGGAGAACTCTGAATTGATAGAGACCTCTACGTGTACGGAACGCCGAATACTTCCTAGAATTTTGATTTAAGGGGACCTGCCAATACCCAGATTTCAGATCCAAAATACTGAATATTGTCGCTCCTCTCATATTCTTTATCATTTCATTTAAATTTGGCATGGGGTAAGCATCGGATTCCGTCAATTCGTTTAGTTGCCTATAGTCAACGCAAAGGCGGTATGTTCCGTCTTTCTTTTTCGCTAAAACTATAGGAGCTGCCCAGGGTGAGGTGCTCGGTTCAATTAAACCCTGTTCCTCCATATCACTTATCATTTCGTTTATAACCTTTTGCTTTTCAGCTGGGTATGGATAAGGATTATGGGTAATCGGTGTTGGAACTTTGAGTCTAATTTCATGATCAATCAATTTTGTGTGGCCTATCGTCCCATTGAAAACTTCTGGATACTTTTTAAATATTTTCATTAGTTTTTCTTTGACGATAGGATCACTCTAAATTTGAATGTCAGAAAAGTCGAGATTACCTGACTCTTGGTTTGACTTAGGTCCCGTCCAGCAGAATGATGTTCGCTTGGAGGTACCTAAGTATATTATTCTTGATGCGTAATCCCATGAGACTTTATTTTCTACAAGAAAATCGTGTCCTAAGAGAATCTTACAATACAGGTTATCTAAAATCGCAGCGTTGAATGTTATCGAAACATCTGCGATTTGAGCTTCGAATGCCGCGTCACCACTTATGATTTGAGTGTGACCGTCAACCATTCGTACTGATGATAATGGTCCTTTAACAATTTTTTCGAATTTCTTAGAAATTTCTGGTCTGACATACGACTTTTGTGCTTGAGAATCTAACAAGGCGGTAACAAAACCCTTGTCAAACTCCAACTCAATAGATGGAGTTGATATTTTTGTCGGTGTTTTGTTAATTACAGTTCTCACAGCTGCACATCCAAAACTATCGGGTTTCTTAATAGAAGCAATCGATCGTTAATGGAGTGGTAATTCAACCGTGTCTGTAATGTTGTCATCCCTGTGATTCCCTAAGTTACCGTCATATTGTATGTCATGGTCATAATGCATCTGTTTGGATCCTAATAACATTTCCATTAAAATTAGTTTTGTGGGTTCTAAGTGACTAGTTGATCTTTATTCAAGATTATCAAAGCTAGCACCAGATTTATCCTCAAATGCTAAATTTTTATGGTTAGAAATGTTTGGATTTCCGAAACAGAAAGTAGTGTCATCTAAAATATGATTTAGGTCATTTATTTTTGATACTTTATCCTGAACATGAATGTTGGATGTTGGGTGACTAGTACCAACATCCGATGAACGAAATGATGAGTGTTCAGGTAATGATTTATAAATGCTGTTCCCACATATCTTATTTAATGACATTTCTATTGATGACTTTTCCGGAAATTTGTTTTTGGAATTTTCGACGTTTATCTGTCCCTGTTCTTCCACAGCTACTTTAGTCGATTCATGTGATAAAT
The DNA here is from genome assembly GCA_019022885.1 of Schlechtendalia chinensis. Lineage (NCBI taxonomy): Eukaryota > Metazoa > Arthropoda > Insecta > Hemiptera > Aphididae > Schlechtendalia > Schlechtendalia chinensis. The sequence continues at coordinate 38,266,798 of CM032339.1, forward strand.
TTTCAAAACTAAAAGTTAATAAAAGAGGGACTTGATACGTGTCGTCCGAAATTTGTGATGAACCCGTGGAATGGACTAAGTTCCGACGGGTTTCGGTCCATTTCCCGGAAGCTTGTTGCGACATTCGTTGTTCCAATGTGCTCCTTTACAATGCTTACATGGGAAAGATGGTTTACGGACTACCTTCGGATCAGATTTCAGTTTGACTATTGGTACGGAAGAAGTTTTTTTCATATCAGTATATCTAAATCTGGCGGTCTGGTTTTGATTGTTTTGTATCTCTGTTCTTGTATCTGAAGAAATATCAAGAACTCCAGATATTCGCCTAAGATCCAAAAATGATACTGGATGCTGTAATCTCGCATGGGTACGAAACTCTTCCCTCATGAGCCCAACAACAGTACTAACTATCTGTGACTCGGAGAGACCTGTTTGTACTCGGCGTGACAGCTGATTTTTTTTCAACACAAAATCGGTCAGTCGTTGGTTAGTACCTTGTCGTACTGACACGATTTCTGCGCGGAGGCGGGATTGGATATCCGGGTTATCGAATTTTTCGGCGAACTCGCTTTTAAATTCGGATTACGATAAATCCAGTGCCTTAATGGTTTTCCACCACTCGGCAGCATTTCCCGTCAGCTGTGATTCCATTATACTAACCCAGGCAGATTTATGTATGTTTACTTGACGCAAAATACACTACGAATTTACGATAAATCGTATGGGCACTTCTTCCTTTCTACTGTTATGTGCACTCTGTGAGCGCTACACAACTGTTTATAATTAAAAGTACGTCGGCGAAAAGACAACAATTTTGGTTACAAAAGTATGTTTATTATTAAGACAAGTAACACATGAGGTTCTGTACACTGATGAAGACCAGACACGACTGTCGGACCAGTGGGGGCCGACGTTCGGTGTCCGAAAGGCTACGTGACCAAAAAGGCTCACTCAGCACATTCCGGATGACCGACCACAGTATGATTCTTAGAATTAACATATAATACTATATAATATTCATAATAATATTATAATAGCAGGGGTTCCTAACACCCCAACCCTATATGAAACATGGGGGCCTAATGGTCCCCAGGTTTTACACCAATAATCCCCAAAAATAATAAAATAAGTCCACAAAATAAGAGAGGGAAAAAATAAAATTAATGAATATAAACTTAAAGATTTTCTTCTACGATTACATTTTTATCCCTATCATCATTGGAATTATTATCTGCTAAATCTGATTCATAGACATTGATTGTTTTCATTCTATTTCTTAGAATTAGAATGCAAATTACGATTATTATAAATACCAAAGAATACAAAATAATAATATTAAATTCTACTTTCAAAATTAACAGAGTGTCTGCGTTCTTATGCTCTAAGTCTTTTACATTTGATGTTTTACGTGCTAGATCTACAAAATCTTTTACTATTCCAACATCAATTAGGTTCTGCGGTATTACAAATTTAAAATTTTCTGCTAAAAGAAATAACGAGTTGTCATTAAGATTTTCTGGTACTAAATCTAGATTTATGTTGTTGTTACTATTACTTTTCATTGGTAACAAAATAAAATTCGCAGTATGAATTTCACAACTTGGTGAAGTAGTCAACCTTCCTCCACCCGAGATTTCTATTTTTATAGAATGAACTGAGTTAAGACATGTCATTGTGCAAGATTCAGACTTTGTATAATATAACCATGAATTTGTGCGCGATAGACAGTGCCAAATAGAGCTTTCTACTGACAAAAACTTTATTTTGCACGTTTCTGGGATTTTCTGCTTATTCGATAAAAGTTGTATTTCACATAATTCAGAATTTGTTCTGTGGTGGATCGGCTGATTACCCTTACAAAGTTTATTACGTTTTAGTTGTTTACACGCTTCCCATTGATTTTCCGTTAGCATAAAAAATTTCTCATTATCATTACTTAATGCTAAATAATCTATATCTGGTGCTATCATGATTAAAGTATTATTATTGAATTGGATTGGCAAAGGAATTGGTTTGTATACATTATATCCTTCATTTACCATCAAAGGGATTATCGCTACAAAAATTAAGAGATGTTCTTTATGTATGACTGAAATATCAGTGATTCGAAAGAGTTGTGGAAGAGATTCTGCTGATAGTTCTATTGGTAAATAAGTTCCTGTAGGTAAATTAATTTTAACTTCCTTAAGTTCTGTTAGAAGTTTATTAGGTATAAATACATTTGCATAGATGTTACCACTAATTGCTGAGGTTATTAATCCTATGAAGTTCTGCGTTTCGTAAGCATATTGATTTAACATGATTTCGAGTATTACGGATTGTTCTAATAATTTCGTTTTAATTAACGATTCATTAAAATGGACTGAATTTTCATAGATTTGGGCGTACAAAAATAAGACATTATGTTGTAATTTTTCCTGATTTTTTGCTAAATGATATAGTGTATCGTTTGCTTCATTTACTGAGGTTTGTACTATCCTAATCTTATCTTCTATGGAGTTGATATTCTGTTGTTTGTTGTGTTTTAATTCTGTGATTTTCTTAATAATAAGATCGAGATCTAAATTCGATAGCGAACCGTATAATACGCTGGCCAGGCGACTAAGGGCTCGTTCGATTCCGCGACGATTTCTCTCAATTGTCGTTTCTCCTATTGAGGATAGAATACTATTGTGATTATTTTCTATTTCGTAAAGATAAGAGAGAGTTGCCTGTGAAAACTGCTGGCATACATGTGGAATGCTAGTATTACCGTGATAGTTAATTAACTGTAAGCAAACTTTTGCTGTAGAATCATAATATTCCTTTAAAGCTACGTATTTAGAAGTATACGTTGTTAAATCCGTAAATGCTACTAGATCCCAATCGGTATGTGAGATTTTTGCCTTGTTTTGAAATTCATAGTAAACTCTTTTATGTTGAGTAAACTTCGTGACGTTGAATGTTGAGATTCCGACTTGAGGCTCTGCTGATATAATGATAACTGATACTCTGAAAGTTATGAATGATGATACTTTAGTAGATTTCTATGTACTGTTTTTCTTTTCCCTTTGTATTTTATTACTATATTAACGTTATTAGGTAATATTTCTAAGATTTCGTAAGGTCCTGTCCACTTAGGGGTCAATTTATTATGAGGTGCTTTTATTTCCAGATATACTTTATCTCCTACCTCTAAAGGTTTTGTGTGAGATTTTTCATCATAGATTTTCTTAGATTTTTCTTTACTATCAAGGATTCGATTTTTCGCTATTTCCTGAGATTCTTGCATCTGTCTTTTTAATTCGAATTGATAATCTGTATAATTATACTGAGGTTCTGGGGATTTCATTAAACTTGTAGGTAATTCTAATTTTCTGCCAAAAAGTAAATCGTAAGGTTGATATCCCGTCGATGAATGAATACTTGAATTATATGCAAACATAGCATATGGTACATACTCATCCCAATTTGTCTGATCCTTATTTACGAAACTTCTTAGATATTCTCCAAGGGTACGATGGCTTCTTTCTAACGAGCCATTACTCTGAGGATGATATGGACTTGTTGATAACTTTTTTATTTTAAACAAACGACAGACTTCTGTGAAAACATTACTGAGGAATTCTGTTCCACAATCTGTTACTATGCTTTTTGGTAGGTTAACCATGAGAACATACGAATCGAGTGACGAAATAATAAGCAACAGTATTGGCTTCATGATTTTCTGAAGGTATTGCCCATGAGTACTTAGTTAAATCGTCTTGTAATTTAATTATATATGAATTGTTTTTACTTGATTTCGGTAAAGGTCCCACTATATCCACAAAAGCTTTTTCCAAAGGGGTCGATGATGTCGTTGTTATTATCATTGGCGCTTTGATGTTCTTATTCGAGGTTTTGTTTATTTGGCATGACGGACATCGTTTGATGAAATCTTCTATTTGTTTTTTCATTCCTTTCCAATGATATACATCTTTGATTCTACTGTAGGTTCGTTCTACTCCTTGATGACCTGCGAGAGGAGTGCCGTGGTTTTCTGTGTTAATTTTTATCTTCTCCTCTTCACTAAGATTGTCTCTGCTGAATGCGAATCGATGATTTTCTGAAAATGTAGCGTAATATTACTCGAACCTGATCCCAATCTAGTTGGTCTAAACCACATCCTATTTTAGGAACGGCTATTTTGGTTAGGTTATTCTGTTCGCATATTTCTTTCAAATTAACTAGAGTTTTAAATAGATTTTCATACGTAGATTTTTCCTAATGATTTTCTTTAGTAACTAAATAGAAAATTAATCGGCTTTCTTGCTTTAAATAAGCTACCTCTGTGACTTGTTTTCGTTGCAACTGTAATTCTTCAATTTTACTAAATTTTCTTCTAAATTTACACGCAATTCCTCTTGACATTCTAAGGTCTTTTGATACGCAATGTGCCAAATGGACATTTTCGTCAACTTCAAACAGATCTTCTATGACTTCTAGTACATCAGGTGTTGATGACTTCATTTGCACACTGCATTTAGTATACTTTTCGTAGGTTAATTTATTTGGAATTTCTTCACTGTTTTCATTAGCTTCTTTCACTACTGGATTTTCTGCGCTTTCTGGATTATCTGAGTTTTCTTGATTGTCTCGTATTTCGAGATTCTGTTGTAACTCAATACTATTTGTTGGTTCGTTCTCTGATTTGTTTTCAGCTTTTGCTTTCGCTCGGGTCGTTATATGTATTCTATTGAGAGCGTCAGCATTGGTATTATACATTCCTGGTTTATACTGAATTGTACAATCATACTCTTCTAATTTCAATCGCCATCGGGTGAGTCTGGATCCAGGGTCCTTGATGTTGAATAGCCAAGTCAATGCTTTATGATCTGTAATGATATTGAATTTCTGACCTAATAAATATGGTCGATATTGTTTTACACCCCATACAATAGCACACAATTATTTTTCCGTAGCACTATAATTTTGTTCAGCACGATTGAGGGTCCACGAAGCATATGCAATTGGCAGGTCTTTACCTATTTCTCCTTGAGACAAAACGCATCATATTGTATAATTGCTAACATCACACGTGATGTTAAATGGTTTGCCAAAGTCAGGATATTGTAAGAGAGGTTCTTTTGTTAACACAGCTTTAAGTTTTTCGAAAGATTCTTGGCAAAGGTCAGACCAATTGAATGGAATGTCCTTTTTCAATAATATTGTCAAAGGTTTTGCGATACTACCATAGTTTTGAATAAATCTTCTGTAGTAACCAGAGAGTCCTAAAAATGATTTTACTTGTTTTGCATTAATAGGAATAGGAAATTCAAGTACGCTTTTGATTTTCTGAGGGTCTGAACGTACTCCTTGGTCTGTAATTACATGTCCTAGATAATTGACTTCTTTTTTCATAAAAGAACATTTCGATAGCTGAAGCTTCAAGTTAAATTGTCTTATTCGGTCGAATACATCTGTGAGTTTCTTCTCGTGTTCTTTCATGCTTGTCGCGTAAACAATAATATCATCTAGATATACGAAAGCTTTGATTCCCGTATTCCAGCTAAAACACTATTTATCAAACGCTGAAAAGTAGCTGGAGCTCCTTTTAATCCAAATGGAACTCGATTAAATTCATAGTGTCCTGCGTCTGTGGAAAAAGATGTTTTCTCTTGATGTTCTGGATGCATTTTGACTTGGTGATAACCTTGAGTTAAATCCAAAGTGGTGTAGTATTTAGATTTTCCGAGTTGATCTAAGATGTCTGTGATATTCGGGAGAGGATACGCGTCATCTATTGATATACTGTTGAGTTTCCAGAAATCTACACACACACGATATTTGATTTTTCCTTCGCTATCAGGTTTTTTGGGAACTACTAGTAAAGGCGCGTTCCACGGGCTTTTACTTGGGACGATTACTTGATTTTCTTCGAGTTCTTTGATTTGTCTGTTTATTTCTTGCTTATGACGAAATGGTAGTCTATATGGACGCTCGTTGATGGGTTGTGCAGAAGTTGGCGTGTTTATTTCATGTAGGACCACTTCTGTACTTGACAACCTGTCTCCATCTAAATAGAAAATGTCTGAATACTGATCGCAGATGTTCCGTACGGATTCTTTTTCTTCTGGATTTAGATGATCTGTTTGTATTAATTTCCTTAACAAAGATAATCGGTCTGAATTCACTGCTCTTTTAGGTTCTGTCGTTGATACAAAACATATTTTCTCTTCTTTATATTCTGCATATGACAGTTCGTTGATTGTCAGAGTTTTAGTTTGGACGTTCGCTTCTGATATATTTACTACTGGAATACTGATTCGGTTGTTCTTTGTCTGCGTTATAACGTTTCCACATATTAGATTTTCAGTGATGTTCTGTGAGTGGATTATTAAGTCCAAAGAATCAGGTAAGTGACTTACATTTACCATAATTATAGTTTCAGTTCGAGGAGGTATTTGTTGCTCCTGATTATCTGCTAACGTTATTTGATTCGTTTTGAAGTTAATAGATAACTGATTTTCCTTGAAAAACGGTTTTCCTAGGATACCTTCATGTGGTATATGAAAATTCGGATGGACTACATGAAATTCTGCAATAATATCTGTTTTATCCCAATGTAGTGTCAATGATATTCTGCCTAATGTTTGTGTTATCTCTTTGTTTATCCCTGTAAGATTATAACGGATATTTTCATCTACTAGTACTGTAGGGTCAAGACTATTTAGTTTAATTAGGTTTAAATCACTACCAGTATCGACTAAAAATTTTACTTTTCTTGGGATGGTCTGCGAGGTTCTGATAGTTATGTGGTCATTTATTATTGTTGTGCAGGTAAACACTCTTCTAACTGAATTATGGCGGCTTGTAAATTTCCGGCCGGGCGCCCGCCATTGCCCGGTCTTTTGTAGTTTTCCACGTTCTTCGAAGAAGTAGATGGCTCTGCTTGACTTCCAGCATCCTTTTTTGAGTTGACGTTTAACCTTTTTCTACATTCTGCTATTTTATGACCTAATTTTTTACAATAATTACAGGTTATTGTACGGACGTCTACAGCGGGTTTCTGATTTTGGTCTTTCATTGGTTTAGAAATTTGTATTTTCTTTAGACAGTTTTTCGCATAATGTCCTTTCTGACCACAATGATGACAGTTTCCTGTTGTCGGTGAAAATTGGAGGTTCGGTCTGGATGGTCTGTTCTCAGGTTTCAGATATTGTTTGGCACCTCTATTTGATGTTCGGATTCGTTCTTCTTCTCTAGCTGTTTGAATTGCTTTATCAAGATTTTCTGGATTTCGTGCTTTGATAAAATGTTTTAACTCTCCAAGGCCTTCCATAAAGACCTGAATAACTTGTCGATTTATAGTTCTTTCAACTGCTTTTGCTATATACGGTTGAAGGTCAGCTGTCTCTTGCTCAATAATTAGATTCTGTAATTGTTCTATTCTCATAGAATATGCGAGGACTTCCTCTCCTGGTCTTTGCTTCTTGGCATATAGTTCCAAATATAGATATGGTGTCGTTCTTTGCGGTTCCAGATTAGATTTTAATATGTCTCGAAGTTCATCCCACTTTTCAAATGTTCTGTACTTACTAACCGACTTGACGAGCTTTGCCTACTAATCGGGTATGAATTGCTTGAAGGAGTGTCGGGATTGCTTCTGGTATGACGCATTTAACTGCAAATTCGCATTTTTCGAGAAATATTTCTAGAGTTTCTGTGTCCTTTCCATCAAATGACTCAGGTAATAACCTTATAGCTTCCTGGAAAGTAATACGAAGATTGTCCTTGCTTGCTCTCGTTGATTTTGGATAATCTGGGTACACTTGTCTTATCTGTAATGCCTCGTTGATTTTCTGTTCAATCATTTTCTGGATGTCTTCTGTGTTATCCGGTACTTTATTGTTTTGATTTTCATTTCCTTGATTTCGGTCGTCCTCCATTGCTTTGTCTTGATGGTAGTAATTATATTCCAATTCGTTCCAGTCGATTTTTTTTCTGCTAGGTCCTCGTTTATTTACGTGTTCTATATTTTCAAGATTGTCCGTTGTTGTCGAAGGAGGATTTGTGATGTCCAAAATACTTTCACACTCGTCCAATAATTTCGACGTAGTGTTCAGAATGTTTTCAGCGCTACCTACTAACCTATTCGACTGATTTAATAGATTCTTACTTGTTCCTAGAGTTTCTAATTTTCCTACACTTTTACTTCGCCTATGATTTTTTGCTTGATTTCTCGTTTTTCTGTCCGTAAGAAGTGCTAAATTATTTACAAGAGCTTTAGAGGGTTGAAAATCAGGATCACTCGAATAATCTGAAACAGCTTCGTCACTCATTTATTTCCTAACGAATATGAGATTTAGAAAATTATCACCTCTAGCAATCGTGAACACTACTATGCTATTATTTCAGATATACTAATTAATTATTTAAAACGATATATTAATTATGTACTCGATAATTGATATATATACCATGGATGCTCTGATAGATAAAATTAAAACAATGGAAGCATGCAAACAATACTAATTAAATCTAGACTTACAAGAAAAATATGGTGAGAGTCTGACACATAATGACCTTGACTTCGTTGACGGATTTTCACGATGTCTTGAATTTCTTCGATTAACTTCTGTAGATTTTTCTGTAATTCGAATTTATCTTGTCGTCGCTCCCACAAAGGCTTGACGTTTCTTCTTTGACGTTCTGCGCTCCGGATCAGATGGCACGGAGACCAATATAATAATGTTGGGTTTCACTTGCTTGTCTGAATGATAATCGTCAGTGGCGACACTACGCGTATATTCTGTGTTGTCCGTGTATTATTATACACGACAACGGATCGTAGTTATTGCTGATGTCAACGACGGCGACGGGTACGCGTTGCGGCGGCGTCGACGGCGGCGGCGATTTCACGGTCACGGTCACGACCGATAACGAAACTGGGTCACGACGGCGGCGGCAATAGTAAATCTGTTAGTCGCTGTGTGGCGTTCCGTCGTGGATGATCGACTACTTTTGATTTGTGCCACGAGATGTCGTCAGGTTCAGAGTTAACCAGTTTATAATTTTTGGCACTAGATAGTGATACGTTCACGCGAACCGGTTGTTAGTAAAGACGGTGGCGAGTCGGGTGTGGTCGATGACGTAATCGATCGATTCGGGCGGCCAATTGTCACCCTTCACGAATAATAATTAATATTAATACCTGATTTTCTTTTTGATGTTCTTGTTTGATGCTTTTGATGCTCTTGATGCTCTTGATGCTCTTGGTGCTCTTGATGCTTTTGATGAATCGTGTTCTGTTAACTTTTGAACGGATATTGTCTTTCCGCGGTGAGGTACTGGAATGTTCGAAAACACCGCTGCCACCAAATTGTTATGTGCACTCTGTGAGCGCTACACAACTATTTATAATTAAAAATACGTCGGCGAAAAGACAACAATTTTGGTTACAAAAGTATGTTTATTATTAAGACAAGTAACACATGAGGTTCTGTACACTGATGAAGACCAGACACGACTGTCGGACCAGTGGGGGCCGACGTTCGGTGTCTGAAAGGCTACGTGACCAAAAAGGCTCACTCAGCACATTCCGGACGACCGACCACAGTATGATTCTTAGAATTAACATATTATACTATATAATATTCATAATAATATTATAATAGCAGGGGTTCCTAAAACTACCAGAAAACTGAGATAGAGAAGCTCTAGCGGTTTTCAAGTCCTGAATTGGAATAAGCATCGAATTTTCTATAACAGGTTCAATAGCCGAGTTCGAACACATTGATCGCTTCGCTTGAGTTCGAAAACTGAACTGTGCGATTTGGTCTATCGAAATAACGATTATCGTATCCAGTAGTGTGTCCGGAATTGATTGTGAAATCGTTTTCCTTATGACTCGCAATTTTCGGTTCCTCTTGATCCCTCCTTGTGCTATGCATTAAGCGGCTGACTGACTCTTGTTCTCTCTGCTTCGTGTGTGGGAATCAACGTAGAAGTAGCTAACCTTGTTTGCCTAACCTCCTGCTCAATTTCCAAAAATCGGTTTCGGAGGTGAGGTGGTTGCTGTTCTCCTAAATGTGATTCATCACCATTCGAAACAAAGAGAGAGCCATTTTGTGGTTCCCAATGCGGCACAGGATTTTTGGGAGTAACAATAGGCCTAAATGCGTTACTACTGGACGATTTACTTGTTTGTAAATCGTTTTCGATTTTCGCCATTTTATCCATTATGAACTTTTGATCATCTAAAAACCGCGACAATGCTGTTTCTAGCACGCTTATTCTCAATTCTAAACGTCCGATAGCCGTATTGACTCTTAGGTCCAATCTCAATGCCTCTACTTCCTCACTCGCAACTCTAATTGAGTTAATCGTGTAAAAATCCGGAAATTCGGCATTGAGTGCGGGATTATAGCAACTGGGTGATCGATTAGCACCAATCCCAATGTTATGACATGACAGGTTTATTGGAGGATTCAGTGCTTCACTAAATCTGACATTTTCCATGTCCGGTAACGGGGAGGTACAACCATCGTTACCAATGTCTGCCTGTTCCGATTCCGGGTATATCACTGCCGATTGATTTTCAATCGTTGGCGTAATGACAATCGGTTGTCGGGGTGGTAGCAGACATGTAGATGGATTATTTCCTTCCGCCCGAATAACCGTCTCCAATACACATTGCAGATCATTACGGGAAGCTGATACGGGTAAACCGCGAAACGCACATTCCCTCCTGATTTCGGTCAACGTCATTTGATTTAAAGTTTTATTCATTTTGTATAATACGAATATACTGCGATTATAAACACAGGAAATTGACGTGTATCTCGGTGTAAACAATAGTCACCAAAATAACGCAATTATCGAATAATCGTAATGGTTGATCAATGACATCGACGCGCTATAAATTTGGTGATAATTATGCCGATATGTATATCTTAATATAGCGCGCGACCACTCGGCGTAATTATAACTGAACCAAATAAAACAATATTTCAGCCTACTATTAACATTTAATAATATATACAACCGTATGTATCCAAAACTCAGTATGCAGCGGCCAAGTAGTAAAATATTTTTTTTTTCTAAAAAATTTTACCTGGAATCACGCATGACTGGCACTAATTCCTCAGCGGGGAGCCAATTTGTGACGGTTGATAGTGGTGGCAGCAATACCGTTAAATGGCAGTAATAACAGTAGAAGAACAGTACGCGTTAATAACTGTACTATATTTTTTTATACAAATAAAATATTTTCCTTTAAAATGAATGTAAAATACACTTGTATTCCCGACAATGCAAAATGTTCGCGGTAATACGGCTACGAACGTACTACTCGAATATATCGGTTCGACATATTCAGACTGTCGTCGTTCGTAAATCATCGTATTTTTAATTAACCTAATACCCCTATTTATAATATCCAAATACAATTGCGTGTAATCAATATCCGCTGCTTAATTAGCTAATCGCAAAATCGTAGCATTACAAATAGGAGTATTTCGCTATCTATTACGTCGACGTACAGGCGGCGAAAACACTTTGCGATCGCGCGTAATGTATTAACGGCGTTAAAGTATTTTCGTCAGCGTTTCGTGCGGAAAGGGACAGTTGATGATTATCGGCTCAGTGGTGTAAGCGATTCGTTAACACATATGCGAGCCGTGTCAAGGTATTAGATCGGTGACCATTAATGGAACGCGTCAGTAACGATTAAGTTACACCATTTACACAAAATCCAATTTTTAATGTATACCCTAATCAATTTGGGTAGGAAATAATGAAATATATTTAATACAATGGATCTAGACAATTAATGTTTTTTTTAATATTCGTTTTTGTTATAATATTTTGTAATAAAATAACTATGGTAATTAACTAAATTTAGATTTCAGATTTTTAGATTTCTTTGTTTTTTTTTTATTTAGTTTGAATTGAAAACTTTCATTTTGAATATGTTTATATAAAATATGTTGAAAAATAAATCTTTGACAATGACCATTCATAATTAACATAATTGGTTCAAAAAAAAAAAAAATAATAATAATAATACATTAATTTAACGTTATGTGAAGAAAAATAAATTAATTTACAAATAAATTATTATTGAACATAATGTATAAAATTAATTTAGCTAAAATTGTTTAACTCAACTATTAACTTATTAACTCGTAATAAATAAATATAAATACCATATATAAGAAATAGCTTATGTGAAAATTACATGTAAATAAATCCGATTTTGAATAGCACAACGAAAAGCGAGCATAAAGAATTTTCTTCGTAAAGATTGGTGCAAAAAACTAATTGATAAATGTATCGAAGACAAAACAACAACGTTCGATTTTCTTTGTAAGTAAAGTAGTAAAACAACTTTTAAATTTCAATCTTCACAATTTGTAGAACAATATATATTAATTTATATATACAGATACAAATATTTTATTGAATGATGATTATTTGATGGTACAAATGTATAATTGTTTAATTTAAATTTTACATAAATAAATCACTTATCCCGAAATGAATACAATAAAATAAAAAAAGTTGTTTATATATAAATTAAGTCTTTGAATTTAATTGATAACACACATATATGATTGCAGAATTGAAAGTTTTTAAAAAATATTTGGCTATAAAAAATAAAGAAATGTGTTCTATTTTGTTTTGTTGAAATTGATCTTATCATTCCGTAATCATAAATAAAAAACTGTTGTATTAAATGCCATAAATACATACTGACTGTATATTAAGTATATTATTTATGTGAATTACTGAATTTATGTGTAATTCATATAATAAAACAACTACTATTTCAATATAATAAATCATGAACTATTTTTTATCATAAATTATAACATAACAAATTGAGTTCTTATTATATTATTCTTATGATAACATTTTGTTTATTACAGCGACATGCACAAGTGAGTTTGAAGATAAAATTAATTTATTGCTTTACCTTAATATTGAAAATTCTACATTTGCATAGTAATATCGTTAATAATTATATAAATCAAATTATAATAAAAGACTAAATTATATTATGATTGTGTGTACGCTATAAAAATTGGTCATCGTTATTTCTATTTATTTCATATTTGAGAGACGTTTTGTATAATAAATTGTACATCAAAAATACTTCTAATTTTCGTATATTTTTAAATTAATTGATATTTTTAATAATCGTATTGTTCTTAATAATATAAAAATAAACTATTTTAATTTCAATCAATTAAATAGATGGAATTAAATCATATGATGGTAAGTAATTTATTTGTCTAATAAAGAAGTGACGTCATTTTGAAAAAAACGGAGAATGGTTGAAAATAAATTAATTATCCTACATTTCGTAATTTTTCTACACAAAACCCTTTTTAAATTAAAATTGGCTTATGAAAACAATTAGTTTTGAAGTCAATTATTCTTTGCCATATCACACATAAGTCTAAAATTCTAAAATAGATGACTATTTTAATTCTTAATTTCTGCATTTCTCCACACAGAAAAAAATTATATTGTGAAATGTAAAAAAAAAAAATTACTTATAATCAACCCAAACTCCTGTAACACATAAATAATAATAAGAAGTTCAATAATTAAATAATATTTTTCTACAGTACACTGTGTAGTACAATAATGTGATATTTAATCTAATGTACGTCGTATCCACCTTATATGAATAACATAAAAACGGTTTAATTTATCTATTGTGGGTTCCATTTCGTTGTTTTAAGCTGTACACGAACGAAAAACCCTTTTTAAACATTGTAACAGAAAATATATAATGTCTCTATTGTAGACAATATATTTACGTTGAACGTTGAAAATTCTATTTATGTTGAACATATGTTATGAATGATTTCATTATGTGCTTGATATAAATATTGGTGTAAACTAAAAATATTAGAATTTAAGTACAATCATTTTATTTTACATTATCTTAATTATAACATTTTAACTAATATTATATCAAAAAACTTTTTAAAAAAAAAAACAGATACGTTTCTTTTTTATTTCATTAATTTATAAACTATTCATTTTTGGATTGTTAAAATAATGAGTTATACAATATAATATAACTACATAAGTTTATATCTTATACAGTAGAATCTCGATTATCCGAACTAATTGGGACCACACCGGGTTCAGATAAGCGATAGTTTGGATAATAGAAATTAAAAAAAATATTATTTGTACAATGAATACAGAATTATTATTGCATATTATTATTATCGACTTATTATACTTATTATTACACATTACGTATTATGTTATTACATACTTATTACGAAGAATAATATTATTATTATATTAAGAATACATACATATTATTAAATATTATAGACTTATTTTATTGTACATATGTATTATTATTACGTATTACGTATTATTATGTATTACGACAACCAGTTTTAACCAGATAGAATGAAAATATATACATAATACAAAAATAATATAGATGTCCAGTATACAATATGTATTGATAAGCTAGCCGCATGTGAATGTCGTTAAGATAAACATTAAATTACGTACATGTACATATTATTATTACATATTATACGTTCGGATAATTGAGGGTTCGTATAACGGAGATTCGGATAATCTAGGTTCTACTGTATTTATATATCTTATTGGATCATTGTATGATTAAATTTGGTGAGTTTACTTATTTTTTTTTAAATAGCAAAAAAACACCTTTAATTATGTTCTTAAATTTTATATTTTTGTATATATTTAACATAATTAATCAAAAAAATTAATTAAATAGGTTAGTCTTGGAACATTAAAATAAAGAAAAGCATTTTATTATACGAGTTTACCCAATATAATCAATACATTCATTGTCTAATTTAAAATTAAGTATAACACATGATATACATTCTTTAATTATTTTTTATTTTTTTATAAGAATAAAATATTTATAAAAGAATATTGAAATTTATCTTATTTATATCCGTCTGTATGGGTATTAAAAACATTGATTCGAAGGGTAAATTAAAAACATAACTAAATTATACATGGTAGTTCCATTTAATTTAATTTAATTTAATTTTTAAATTGGGTTTAATGTATGTCGCAAAAGACTTATATTGACAAAATAAAAATAGTTTATATGTTTTTTTTGGGCTCCATATATGTAAATAAATTCGTCAAACGAATATATAGACCGAATTTGAACATTGTGATATCATATTTAATATGATTAATATTATTTATAACATAATATTATGTTATAAGGATACAATTATAGTGAAAACTTAAATATTGTATATATCCCTAATTACATAATTGCAATTTTAAATTTGGTCAGAATACTTTTATTTACAAACTGCAAACATACATTTGATTTTTAACTTAATTTATAATTATTTTACTAACTCAAATTTATCAGTTAATAAAAAAATCACAATCAGTGTGCACGCTATAAAAATTGGTCATGGTTATTTCAATTTTTTCATATTTGAGAGACGTTTTGTATTATAAATTGTGCATCAAGAATACTTCTAATTTTCGTATATTTTAAAATTAATTGATATTTTTAATAATCGTATTGTTCTTAATAATATAAAAATAAACTATTTTAATTTCAATCAATTAAATAGATGAAATTAAATCATATGATGGTAAGTAATTTATTTGTCTAATAAAGAAGTGACGTCATTTTGAAAAAAACGGAGAATGGTTGAAAATAAATTAATTATCCTACATTTCGTAATTTTTCTACACAAAACCCTTTTTAAATTAAAATTGGCTTATGAAAACAATTTGTTTTGAGGTCAATTATTCTTTGCTATATCACACATAGGTCTAAAATTCTAAAATAGTTGACTATTTTAATTCTTAACTTCTACACTTCTCCAGACAGAAGAAAATTATATTGAGAAATGTAAAAAAAAAAAATTACTTATAAACAACACAAACTTCTGTAACACATAAATAATAATAAGAAGTTCAATAATTAAATAATATTTTTCTACAGTACACTGTGTAGTACAATAATGTGATATTTTGCCTAATGTATGTGGTATCCCCCTTACACAGTGCGTCCCATAAGTAATGAGACTGTCGCTATAAAACACGTAAAAAAAGTGCAAAAATTTTGTCAACATATTTTCTTTTCAAAGTAGTCTCCATTATATTGTATACATCTATTGGCACGTTCTTCTAACTTTCCCATGGCCTCTGAAAAATCGTTCTTTGAAATAAAGTTCAGCTTCCTCGTCACTGTCTCTTGAATTTCTTCATTTGAAGCAAAACGGTCCCCTTTCAACTCTATTTTCAACATTGGGAACATAAAATAGTCGGGGGACGTAAATCTGGTGAGTAGAGACGGTGGCTGAATTGCCAAATTGGTTGGAACCATTTTTTTTGCCAAGAATTGGGTGTTGATTGCTGCGGAATGAGCAAGTGCATCAAGAAAAAAGATCGACCTTTTCACAAGTTTGGCCTAACATGTGCAATCCTTTTACAGAAGCGGTTTAAAACACTTTGATAGAATGCTCCATTAACTGTATTTCCGTAAAGAACAAACTCTCAGTGCACAATTCCTTCAGAGTCAAAAAAAAAACGATTAACATTGTCTTCATTTTTGATTTTTGAAACCGCAATTTCTGTGGTCTAGGCGAATTTTTGCCCACCCATTCGGCGCTTTGCCGTTTTGTTTCAGGGTCATAAGCGAAACACTAGCTTTTGTTACCAGTAATAATCGTGTTTATAAAATTCGGTTGCGTTTGGATCATTTCGAGCACGTCTTGTGCGTGTGCGATGCGTTCCTGTCGTTGTTCAACAGTCAGAGCTTGTGGGACGAAACGCGCGCACAACTTCCTCTTTTGTTAATCGTTCCTGATAAATAGTTTAACGATTGTTTTCGGAATACCGATTAGCTCTTCCACTAACCTACAGCCAGCACATCGATGTTCTTTCAACACAGCTGCGATACGAACGATGTTTTCGTACGTTTTTGTTGTGCAAGGTCTCCCGCTTCTCTCCTCAACTTCCACCGACTCTCTACCCGACTAAAACTGATTATACCAATGAAACACACTGGCCCGAGATATTACAGACTCACTATAAGCGACTTTAACCATTTCAATTGTTTCTGTAGCACTTTTATTAGCTTTAAAACAATACTTAATCGCGATACGTTGTTCAATGTTTTTTTTTTATTTCGAGGTTATGACAACTCACACCACACAATACTTACTTGAACTGCCACTGAACCGTTACAAATGATCCGATCGAATTGAAACATAGTATGGGTAGAGAAGACAGTTGTACCAACATTCTCCAAACATTTTTTTTTTACTTATAACCAATCAAAAAAATTAATTAAATTGGTTAGTCTTGGAATATTAATATATAGGAAAGCACATAATTATACGAGTTTATCCATTATAATCAATACATTAGTCGTTTAGTTTAAAATTAAGTAGTACACTTGATATACATTCTTTAATTATTTTTATTTTTTTACAAGAATAAAATATTTATAAAATAATATTGAAATTTATTTTATTTATATACGTTTGTATAGCTAGTAAGAACATCGATACGAAGGGTAAATTAAAAACATAACTAAAGTATACATGGTAGTTCTATTTAATTTAATTTAATTTTTAAATTGGATCTAATGTATGTCGCAAAAGTCTTATATTGTCAAAATAAGAATAGTTTATATGTTTTTTTTGGACTCCATATATGTAAATAAAGTCGTCAAACGTATATAGACCGCACCCTCATTGATCATTGTGATATCATATTTAATATGATTAATATTAGATATAACATAATAGAATGTTATAAGGATATAGTTATTGTGAGAACTTAAATTTTGTATGTATCCCTAATTACATAATTGCAATTTTAAATTTGGTCAGAATACGTCTATTTACAAACTGCAAACATACATTTGATTTTCAACTTAATTTATAATTATTTTAATAACTCTAATTAATCAGTTAAAAAAATATGTTACAATTTATTTAATTTAATTTGTCTGTGCAGATTTGTTTGAAACCCTGAATGGTAACTTAAAAACATATTTAATGCTTACATAATAGTTTAATTTGATTTAATTTAATTTCTAAAATGAGTTTCATGTATGTAGCTCTAGTTTTATCTGGATAAAATAAACATAGTTTATATTTGTCTATTGTGGCCTCCATATCTTTATCATAAAATGTATACGGACGACGAAATATTTTTAAACATTTTAGCAATACATATAAAATGAGCTGTTCATTATTAATATTAATATCATTATAAGAATATTGTAATTAGAAGTAATTTTATTCCTAATTAGATCATCGCAACATTAAAAAGAATAATGTAAAATTTAAAAAAAAAATTGCATTAATTATTTAGTTCTTTTTTAAATTAACATAAACATATTTTTAAGTACTTTACATACTGAATTAAAATAATTAGTTGACTTGCCTAGCTTGGATAAGTATAAAAAATATGTAAAAAAAATTACTACCATTTAATTTATGTTATTGGTTTGAATGGCCAATCAAGAATTAAAAGAAAGTAAGTTATAAATATAATTAAAAGTGTACATAATAATTCCATTGTATAGTAAATTATTTTTATAAATGGGTTCAGTAATTATTGCTCCAGTATTTTATCGATAAACCATTAAAAACTTAACTCATAGTTTACGTGGTATTTACTTTTGATTTGATTGGATTTGTATAATAGTTGCAATATTTCTTGCAATAGTTTTATATTCACTGAATAAACAATGTTTAGATTGTTTCTTTATGCGCTCAATATCTTTGCCTTAAAATGAATTTGGAGGCCGAAAAATCATTGAAATTTGCGTTATCACATTTATAATAATCTGGTATATATTAATATAATGATTTTTTATATCTCTAATTGGGTCATTGCAAATTGAAATTTGGTCAAGTTACTTCTTTTTAAAAGTAGTGAACACGCATTTAATTTTTATTTTAATTATAACCATTTAACTCATTCTACATTAACAGTTTTAAAAAAATAAATAAAATTTTCTTTCTTGAATATTAAACTAAACCAAAAAAAA
The DNA here is from genome assembly GCA_019022885.1 of Schlechtendalia chinensis. Lineage (NCBI taxonomy): Eukaryota > Metazoa > Arthropoda > Insecta > Hemiptera > Aphididae > Schlechtendalia > Schlechtendalia chinensis. Next base: position 38,285,822 of record CM032339.1, read on the forward strand.
ATGTCATAAGTAAACCAAATGTAACTGTTTTATAAATGTACATTCCTAAAAAAATCATTGCAACATTAATTTGGTCAAGTTACTATTTATAAAATATAGTTAATATCATTTGTTTTTATATTTACCTTTTTCTTTTTTTAATATTATTATTTTTATTACTTAATGTATAAAACAATATTTACAATGAGCGTAAGTGAAGATGTTGATAATTGCTGATGATGAAGTTAATTTGTTATTTAACATAAATCATATATTTTCTTTTTCAGCTCAACTTGATTAGTTTAAAAGACATGTTACATGTTCTTTCTTGAAGACTTAAAAAAATTACTTTATAACTACTAAAACGATTACATTCTGTTATTCGATTAATATTTAATACCGCACTAAAATACACAGGAAACTATTTCATTTATTTTAAAAAATTTTAACAACATTATAATATACATTTTTGTAAAACATAACAACTCATAATATATACTTTTGTGTAGAATTAATAGCCAGAAATAAAGGTAATTTTTAAACAACAGCTGTTTCATAAATATAACACTAGGTCTGAACATATTTTCAATTTATAGCTTAGAGATATAAAACACAATTTATGAGTTGCTTCAATTTATACCCGATAAAAATATTGGTATATACTAAAAATATTAGAAATACAATAATTTTTTTCACGTACTCTTAATTAGAATATTTTAACTAATATTATGTTAAATAACTTTTAAAAAAAAATCAGATACGTTTCTTTTTTACTTATTAATTTATAAATTATTAATTTTTGGATTTTTAAAATAATGAATTATATAACATAAATAATATAGTTGTTCTTAAATTTATATTTCTCAATGGATCGTTGCAAATTTTATTTTGGTGAAGCTATATTTTTACAAAAAAAGTGAATATTATACATTATGTTTTTAACTTAAATTATATATTATTTTATATTAACACCCCTTGATATGTTAATAAAAGAGTTAACTTGTTCATTCTTAAAGAATTAAAAAAATATTTCATTATTTTATAAAAACTAAAAAAAATACATTCTGAGATTCGATTAAAATTGTATTTCACAGTGTGCGACGTCTCGGTCCAAATGGATGAGCACCGTGTGACGGATCCGTATTCTATGAGGAGAGTCGCCAACCCATGGCCGAGGCTAAAAAGCCGGAGCTCAAGGGATTTTTTTTCTTGTTGATATTTAGAGGGACAGCAATTAAATAAAATAGATATAAAGGTTTCCATTCTTCCGTTGCACCAGACACACACATATTTATACACACAAAACTAACTAATATCTATACATATTACCCTGTGTCCGCGCCTCCGCGCGGACACATCCATCCGTGGAACATCGCCACAGGCGATCTCCGCCCCGGTGGACGAAACGGACGATGACTACTCCATTGTTCACTCGTTTCTTGACCGGATAAAACAACAGTAAATTTTAGAGGGAAAAGGAGAAATAAAAGACACAACATTTGAACAGTGAGAGATGTATATTATTCGGCAGACGAAATACAACCAACTGACCGAAAACGACTATTTATACATAGTCCGTTGAACTTTTACTATCGCCTTTTCGGTATCGTCGGGTATCGCGATATTATCTATCATGCAATGGAAATAGACGACGGAGGTCCTCATTAAAATCGAACGTTACAAGTGTAATACAATAGATTATATTATAATATATTATATTATATATATCAGATATTTTCATGTGTGTAGTTTTGGGCTGACGTTTCGGACTCTTTTCAGAGTCCATCATCAGAGCGTAGATACTTGGTTGAGTGTTGTAACTATACTCTCATTTTGGCTTATTATGTCTTACTTTCTTTTATACCGATAAAGTGATTATCGATGAAATCATCGTTGACTGGTTGTTGTTGCTTGTTGTTTCCGATAACAGCTGGTTGTTCTTGACATTTTTTGCATTTTTTTCTTGCTTTTCTACAAAGGCTGTACGCGCCAGTGCAAGTGATTATATTCCCGTACAACGGTCGCCGTTCCCCTCCCGACTTACGAAAATGCCTATCGTAGCGACGTCGGGTCAGCTGGTTCGAATCCGAAGAGTCGTCGTTCGTGTTCCACAGTCGTCGGGAGAAGTACCCGCGACGTTTTTTCCATCGTGGACATAAGCGTACAATTTAGTCGCATGTGCAGGTCGGCACTCGCCTTCAATTTTATTCGCGTACGCAAGTCGGTGCTCGCTGTTATTATTCGCGTACGCAAGTCGGTGCTCGCCATTATTATTCGCGTATGTAAGTCGGCACTCGCCATCAAGTTACTCGCGTGTGCAGCAGCTGGCAAGTCACCGTGGTCCAGTCATCAGAACAAACGCAGCTTTAGTGTAACGGCCCTTCCTTTTCCTTCTCGAACGGTACCGTTTGATTATTTTGTATGTTTATATGTATATATAATTTATAGTTTTAAGTAAAGAAATGAGAACAAATATTAATTATTTTATCACGTATGGAATTGGTTTTATTTAATATCCAATGTTAGACCTCGTACCCTCCGTCAGTACACTAGACTAAGTCGTAATTCAAATTAAACACAACGACTTGGCCAAACAACGGCAATTATTGGTAATGCGAGGGCGATTATTGGTGAACTCGTCGTTGACTGGCTGCTTTGGGTTGTGATTGCCTGTAACAGCTAGTTGTCCTTGGAATTCTTTGCATTTTGGTCTTCCCTTTCTACATCGGCAATTACCATTTGTAGCAATTGTGGCTGCGTCGGTTGTTATTGTGGCTTCACTGATCAGTTGTTTTCTTTTTTTCTGGTGTATAATAGGTAACCACGATTCGCTAAGTTTCCATCCGTCATCTCTGTTATAGTTTTCTGGACATTTGATGATTGCCGGTATAGAAAGGGAAGACCAATCATTGTTCGTGCAATGTTACGACTATTAAACGGCCAGTATTTAGAACGAACTCGGGCCAACATTATTTGCGGACTACCATGGAATGTTCTTTCGTGCTTGTTCATAAATATTAGTTTTGTGAATTGACTCTTTGCTGTTATTGGGAATGGGTGCTCTTGAAATAAGTTTAAAGCATCTGAATTTTTTAACCTACCACCCACCTTGATAAACCGGTTTTCATCTAAAAATGGTTTTATTGATAGAAATTTACTTTTTTAACTATTTTTTTTTTATTAAAAAAAAAAACAGAGTGTTGGCCGATAGGCAATGTAGCTCAACAATTACAATAAACAGTGTTTAACAGAAAATAAAATAAAACCAGAAACAAAAATAAACAAAACAAAAGATAATATTAACAGTACTAATTATGCATTATAAATATAATAAGAAAAAAGAGAGAAGAAAAAAAGTGTATATTATATATATATATAATATTATATATAATATATAATGAATAAAAAAAAGAAATAATCGAAAAAATAAAAAAAAGGATTTTAATATTAAATAAAATTAAATAAAAACATGATTAAACAAGAAAGCCAACTTTAGAAAAATATTGTAGTACGGCGGAAATTACATTAGGAGAAGCGGATCCTAAAATCTTTTTCAGATTCTATAGAACTCCCAATCCTAAGAGGGCTAAAAATAAACGTTTTCTTTCGACAGACAAGGCAGGACAATCAAATAAAATGTGTTGAGCATCACACTCAGCTTCCTCAACGTGTCTGGAACAAAGAGGAGAAGAATTTATGAATAGCCGGAAAGCGTGTAGAGTAAGCAAATTGTGACCAGTTATCAGACGACAAAATGATTGTATACTATTTCTAGAGATACATAAATTATAAAACCAAGGTTTCTTAGGCACAGAGGGAGAAATTCTTTTATGCCAGGCTGCGACGCGATTGTTTTGGTTAGACCATTTAGTCTATTTCTTGATAAATTAGTCAAAAAAAAAAATTATTTTTAGTCATTTATTTATATATAAATGGAATTCCAAGTATTCCAAATATGTTTATGAATATGAGGTATCATATCTGAGTATGGGATTATTAACAATGGGGACCTCATTATTTTAGTCGTTTGCCTAGCTATTTGGTCGGCTATTTCGTTCCCATCTATGCCTACGTGACCAGGAATCCATAGATATTCAATTCTCTTGCCCAAGTTGGCTAATTTATGAGTCAGACAACGAATTTGTAATATTAAAAAAGACATTTTGTTTTCAAAAGGATTCGACACTATGGCGTAAAGTGTAGCTTGCGAGTCCGTTACAATTAAAAATTTTCTTTGAGGAACGTTTGAAATAAGTTGAAGAGCGTGTATGATGGCCCAACACTCTGAAGTGAAAGATGAGGCGAAATGAGAAATAATGTTTGAAAATCTAATGTTGTAATCTGAAATGAATATTGAGAAACCAGCCGACTTATTAGAAACCGACCCATCTGTAAAAACTAAACAAAAATTATCAAACCTATTAGCAACAGCTGATCGAAACATATTATTAACCGCGTGGAAGGGTAATCCTAAAGCGTCACTATGAGAAACCCCCAAAACCAGAGGATCAACATGTATTACTGGTTTAAATAAGAGAACCGAAAACGACACGTCAGAATGTGGGAATCTTTGCTTGGGCTAAAACACACATTTTACATTTTCAATCAGACTACCAACCATTGAAGCCAAAATCGGTAATGTCTTTCTCACATATCGCCAAGAGCAACTTAAATTAAAGAAGATTTCAAAATTATTAGAAACAGAAGAAGAATAGTTTTTCAAAAGAAGTCTGGTTGCTAACCATTTGCTTCTAACCTCCACTGGAGGACAAGCACATTCGGATTCAAGGCTAATTATAGGGGTTGGCAGTAAAGCTCCAATTGATGTACGTAGACAAGACGACAAAGTAGAATTCAGTTTATTTCTATGCACCTGAGAAGCTGATGCATAAAGAAATGAACCATAATCCACCATTGACCGAATGACTGCTTTAAAAATGGTTAAAAGAGATGAGACCTCCACCATGTTCCTGAAACTGAACGTAAAAAATTAGACCATTAAGAGGTAATAGCTATCAAATGCTGAAAATGTGGAACCCATCACAATTTCGAATCAAGGAACATTCCAAGATACCTCACTATGTTGCCTATCTGTAGTGGCCGACCATCGAGTGTAACCGGAGGAATGACATTCATCCGTTTTCTGGTAAATATGATAACCTTACTTTTTTCAGGAACAACTTCAAAGAATAAACTATATAAAGTACTAGATAAGGTAGATAAGGTTGTATTAAGAACGTTAATGGCTGAACCAAGATGTTTATTTTCGCAAAAACCACTATATCATCAGCGTATAACAAACTATGAAAACCATTACTTTTTAGTTCTGAGCTGACGCTAGCCATGTATACATTGAATAAAATAGGACTCAAACAACTACCTTGTGGAAGTCCCCGGTATGTCAATCTTGTAACTATGTTCCCTGAAGGAGACACAAAAGATAAAGTCCAGCTCGAGAATAATTTAAAAATAAAACCACTTACTTTCGTAGGAATGTCTATCATATGTAATTTTTCGATTAAGACAGGGATAAGAACAGAATCGTATGCCCCTTTGATATCAACAAATGCAGCGCTACAAAATTCTTCGCTGCAAAAAGAGTTATAAATCTCAACTACTAGAGATGTCAGACACTCCATAGTGCCAAGACCTTTGCGAAAACCAAACATATTTTTAGGAATCAAATCATTAGATTCCAAAAAAAAGTACAGCCGGTTTTTAAGCATGTGCAATAGAATTTTACAAAAAACAGACGAAATAGCAATAGGTCGAAAAGAAGCTTTTGTAGTGCCTATCTTAGGAATAGGGATCACTCGAAGCTCATTCCAAGATTTAGGAATGATTCTCGTATGCCATATACCATTTATAATGGAAAGTAAAATGACTAACGTGGAGTCCTGTAAATATTTGAATAATATTAAAGAAATACCGTCTAACCCAGCGGCTAACGATTTTCGGGCATTGATTGCTATCTTGATTTCACTTAAAGTGAAAGAATTAGTCAAAAATTCAAGATTGGGCAAATTTTTAAACTGACCTAACACCATATCATGTGAAGACTCGCCGTAGCATGGAATATAACACAACGTAATTTTATCACAAAAGTCAAGAAAATAGGCAAGGAATTCCACGTTCGTAACTCTAGGGGAATGGTCCACACAAGTCTTAAACCTTTAAGCAGTAGACCATAGGTCTGTCATCGACATATTAGGGTTCAATAAGAGGCAAAACTTTCTCCACGAGTTTCTTTTAGACCTTCTCAGTATTATTTTGGTTATCGCGCTAACCCCGCTATATTCAATAAAAGCTAGCTTTGACCGTCTATACGTGCGATATGCTTCCGACCTCTTTCGAACTGCTTCGGTACAACTATCATTCCACCAAGGAGGAGATGTAAGTTTCGAAGAGTTATAATTCATAACTTAATTCATAAGGCCATACTACTGAATAAATTCCAGTCGGCTTTATTAAAATTAAATTTCAAAAGTTGATTATTTTTACCAGGACCAGATGTATGGGAAGAGCTTGAGTTATTAAAATAATTGATTAGGGTGGGAAAATGATCACTACCATAAGGATCAGAAAGAACTCGCCATGTCAGTGACCAGAATAGACTTAAATGAGGAAAAGCCAAGTCTATGGACGTGTTTTCAAATGGGGGGGTGATTACATCTAGTGGAAGACCCTGTATTAAGCAAACATAAATTAAATGAAGAAAATGAGGTGTGGATTAAATCACCTCTATGGTCAATCATTGAGCTGCCCCATGCTAAATGGAGAGCATTAAAATCGTCAGCTGAAATCGAACAAGGAGACATTATATTAAAGATCTCAGACAATAATATCACGGAAGGGTTTGAAGCTGGAGGAATATAAATTGACCATATTTGAATACTGTTACCGCCGATAGGCGAATACACGATGTGGACGAGGACGGGTGATTTATTCTTACGATTAACAAACAATTATCTTACGTACATGGAAAAAGACAATAGATATAATATAACAAACAATAAACAATTAAATCATATAAAACACACGTGAACTATGATAATTAAGCATATGCACAATCGGGCATATGTCCGCAATAAATGCTTAAACAAGCATGAAAACAAGTTGTTACCGTATGTATACAAGGCGACACGAAACTAAGTCGACCACTGACCGCTGGTCACCGGACGCGTACGTCTTCGCACCGAAGACGATTTCGGTCTTGGAACGCCCAAGATACCGACTGACGCACTTCACTGATCACGGTGATAATATAGCAAATGATATAGTAAATGACGGGTATACACGGTACACGGCCCAAAATCCCTGAATTGTTACAGGATACACGTGGCGCGCGGATCGTCGCGCACCGCCAACAACTCCTCGCCATACGTGCAAAGCGGTCGGCGATGTAACGCAACGGCGACTACAAAACCGGTTCCACTAAAGCTCTTATTGATGGTGGTGGTGGTGGTGAATGGCGCGAACATACTCCCCCGATAAAAATACGTTTTTTATCCAGTTTTCAGCGGCATTCATTTCATCAGCAAGGAACATTTTTAACAAAATATATTTTATACAAATAGAATATTATAACTTATATAAACAAAAAAGGGGTATATAGTACCAATACAAAATAATAATATAAAACAATAAGTGCCGTCCTCGTACCATACCATTCACACTGAAAAAAAACTACCGCATGTTACCAGCGACCGTGGCATCTGGATGAACGATAATGTGCGGCGATACACGAGTAACTACTGAGATGGTAGCAAAACTAATTTCACTACCGGTCTAACGATATCACCGTCTTGGGTTCGGACACGAACCACACGAACAACGCCATCAGGACCAGGCAACACTTCTATTATACGACCCATCCGCCAAGTAAGTGGGGATGTATTATCACATCGAACAACCACCATGTCATCTATCTGTAAATTGGGATGATCTCCCCCATTTACCTCTGACCTGTAAAGTATGTAAATATTCGGTTGACCACTGCCGCCAAAATGATTGAAAACATTGGCGCAATAACATCCAGCGATGTCGAAGATTGCTAGGTCCGCCTTGTGGTTGAGCATCCGGTGGAGCTAATAAGGGCTGACCAATCAAAAAATGGCCCGGAGTCAAACAATGCAAATCAGCTGGGTCATCCGAAAGAGGTGATAATGGCCGAGAATTTAATACGCTTTCGACCCTTACAACTAGGGTCCACATTTCTTCGAGTGTAAACATGTGTGGTCCCATGACACGGATTAATAACGACTTTGCCGACTTAACCGCAGCCTCCCAAATGCCGCCGAAATGCGGAGCACCGGGTGAGTTAAAATGCCATTGAGATATGGTGGCATCTGCCAGTGTGAAGCGTGTATTCTCACTAGACATTAAGCGTCGAAACAATGAAGCAGCGCCCACAAAATTGGTGCCGCAGTCCGAATAAACATGTGCTGGAACTCCACGACGTGACGTAAAACGATTGAAGGCTTCGAGAAACGCGTTAGTAGATAAGTCTGAAACAACTTCTAAATGTACTGCCTTCACACTCATACATACAAATACTGCCAGGTATACCTTGTATACCCGTGCTTTACGCAACTTTGTTTCCTTCATGGTAAACGGTCCTGCATAATCAATGCCCACGTGAGTGAATGGGCGACTCTGTTGTACACGACATGCCGGATCCGCCATCTTTGGATGGATTACTGGAGCGGCGTGTCTTACACATGTTACACAACTTATGACGATCTTACGAACTAAAACTCGAGCGCATATAATCCATACTTGCCGCGCTAACATTGACAATACCATCTTCACCCCAGCATGACACGTAACAATGTGCCAATACCGACACAGCAACAACGCAAGAGTGGACGATTTGGCTAACAAAATCGGATGTTTCTGTGACAAAGGTAAACTCGAGAATTTGAGACGTCCTCCCACACGTACAATCCCAGCATCATCAATAAAAGGAGACAACCGTGATAAATGTCGCACGCTGCACGGTCGTCGGTTTAATAATTCATCCTTTAACACACGGAAATGAATTTGTTGTGTAGCCTTAGCTAAACACTTCAATGCGGTATCCAATTCATCCCGAGATAATGCACCAACATTTAAGCGTTGTCGTTTGCACGCGTTAACAAACTGGAGCATCCATGCGGTCGTCCGTAGTAGCCTAGTATAGCTCGAGAATTTACAAAACCAATCGTCGGAACCGGGAGACCACACCATCCCGAGAAGTTTAAGTGTGCTGGACGATTCATCATTAAACTCGGTGGCCTTGATGGTACGATCCTCGAAAGGAACGCGATCACATATTGACGGTACATTGCTCGCCCATTTCTTTAATGAAAAACCAACTTCCTTTAAAACAGTGATAAGATCCTGTTGTAACTGCAACACCTGATGAATTGTATCTGCCCCTGTACAGATATCGTCAACATATGTGTGTTTCCGTAAAGCGATTTGAACGGATGGGTAATCCACAGCTCGATCTGCGATATCGTGGATCACACGAATGGCAAGGTACGGTGCACAATTCATGCCATATGTGACCGTATTCAGTTCAAACTCGGTCAATTCTAATTCTGGAGCCTCACGCCACAAAATATGTTGAACATGACGATGTGATGGAATCACCTTGATCTGTCGGTACATCTTACATATGTCTGTGGTGAACACGTGCTTGTGTGTCGAAATAAAAGTAACACATCAACTATGTCGGATTGAAGTTTTGGACCGGCGAACATACAATCGTTGAGGGACATTCCAGATGCTGACTGAGCTGACGCGTCAAACACCACTCTTAATTTGATTCCATCACCATCCGGCTGTACGACAGCATGATGAGGAATCAAAAACGACCCAGGCGCTACTGCTTGACTCATGTGTCCCAATGTCAAATATTGTTGCATAAATTCAACATATGCTACTTTAAGCTTCTCATCTCTCATCAGCCGGCGCTCCAAATTCTCGAACCTCTTCACTGCCATTCGTCGCGAGCCTTGGAGATCTCTCACCGGGTTGGCTTGCCGAAATGGTAATGGAACTACATATCTGCCGCCGTCATCTCGAGACATTCCCTTTACCACTAACGCCTCACATTGCCCGTCTTCGGTACTATCACTACTCGGAGAATGTGGTTCCTCCACATGCCAAAACCGATCGAGCAAATATTCCAGTGACGACGTTGTAGCCAACAATATGGATGAAGGGAGAACCTCAACTTGGTTAATTCCGCCAATCAACACCCAACCAAATATAGATCCGAATGCCATTGGCAGCTCAGAACGAACAACAATCCTTTTTCGTCCATGACCACGGAAAACACATCAGCGCCGAGTAACTTTTCCACAGGGCCGCACTGATCAAATGACGGGTCTGCTAACGCCAAATGGGAATACTCCCCTTTTATAGACGGATGTAATGATCGTCTTGGCATGTCGTCGGTGATAGTTGGAAGCACCCATGCCTTGACGGAGATTTCAGGATCGGTGGCATAACGAGGGGTCATTGTACATTTTGTCACGCCACTAACCGCTGGAACCGGCCTATCTGACAACCCAGTCAACGGAATTGTCCATTTCGACACCTTTAATCCCAACCTCTGTACACATGATGCAGTGATGGCACTCACTTGAGACCCTGAGTCAATTATAACACGAACTTCTTGAACGTGACCCCAACCATCTTTAACGTGGGCTAACGCAGTTCCTAATATCACGTCACCGTTGATTGGGATCCAAGCAACGACACTGAGCTCGAACCACGTGCCTCGACGACAGGGATTGCATCTCGATGTAACAAAGTATGATGTTTTAATGAACAAATGGTGCAGGTAGTGGTACTTAAGCATTTCGGTGTCCAGTGTGTTGCACTCAAGCAATTGAAACATAACCGTTTCTTACGTGCGATTGACTGTCGTTCATTGAACGGCATCGCAGCAAATTTAGTACATGATGAGCTTATATGTGAACCACTGCAGACGGAACAGTTTACTGATGGTTTTGGAGTAACCCTTTCGGCTGCTAGTAACACTTTACCAGTCCACTCAGGTCGTACACCTTTCGATTTATATTTTTCAGTAACACGTTGAATATTGTGCAAGGGTTGCACCGAGGTAGTTGCTAATCTGGCATTTTCCAAGACCTTGATGCGTCCCTTCACGAAACTAATTACTTTAGTTACTGATTGAAAATCCTCCGTAGATTGAGTCTCAAACAACGTGCGACAACTCGATGGTAAACAACGCATCGATAAGAAAAATAATATAAAATCTCCCAATGCCGGTATATCCATAGATGTCAATAACGAGATCGATTCATCAAACTGTACTAGAAATCTTCAATACATCCACGGTTTCATTCGAATATACTGGCGATTTCAACATCTTATCGATTAATAGATTGGCTAAATGACGCGGCTTGTCGAATCTAGCCACTAGAGCCTCCCATGCAAGACGATAATTGGTTGCAGTCATCGAGAACACTTTCACGACATCGGCCGCTTCCCCAACTAACGAACCACACAAATAATATAATTTTTCTACATCTGATAAATGAGGCCGAGCGTCAATTAAACTGGAAAACCGATCACTGAACACAGGCCACGACCGTAAATCACCATCGAACGTGGGAAGTGGAATTTCGGGTAATCTACAACTAAACGACGATACAGGTCTTCCCGTGATTGAACCTGTGAATGATCCGCCGGTGCGTCTTCTCGATCCATTGCCACCGTTGGTGCATCTACGGGACTGGTCATATTGATACCAGATGGTATCGATACTTGTGATACGCCAGATACACTAACCGGAGTCAATTCAGATTTTAACACCATAATATTGACATAAGTGTCACTAACTTCGACTTCAAATGACGAAGAGAATTCCGCAACGGCATCCAACTCTATTAACGCGTCCAACACAGCATTATTTTCTACCAAGAATTCAGACCACCAAATATCTGCCCTTCGACAATATTCCAAAAACTTGGGAATAAGAGACGAATCTGACTTAGCACTCAGCCCTAATGACAATATTGTCTTTAACCCAGTCACGGCACCTGAACGCTTGGCTATCGCGCGGTGATAAATACGTTTCTCTCGTCCGTCAGACATCGCGATAAGGAACAAAACGACGACAAATACAAGGTCAACCGCAACAAATAATAATACTAACGCTCGTAAATCGCGTTCTATATATAATTCAATACAACAACATACGACACTGAAGATAAGTAAAAAACCAGCCTATCAAGTCTGACGTGAAATAACACCGGAGTACGAAAACGTAATAATACACGAAATTTGCGAATACGTAAGACTGTTACACACGATTAAACAAACCGTAAACGAAATTAAAATACACAAAATCAACCATCCGAAACCACGCTCTGCTACCAAAATGTTACCGCCGATAGGCGAATACACGATGTGGACGAGGACGGGTGATTTATTCTTACGATTAACAAACAATTATCTTACGTACATGGAAAAAGACAATAGATATAATATAACAAACAATAAACAATTAAATCATATAAAACACACGTGAACTATGATAATTAAGCATATGCACAATCGGGCATATGTCCGCAATAAATGCTTAAACAAGCATGAAAACAAGTTGTTACCGTATGTATACAAGGCGACACGAAACTAAATCGACCACTGACCGCTGGTCACCGGACGCGTACGTCTTCGCACCGAAGACGATTTCGGTCTTGGAACGCCCAAGATACCGACTGACGCACTTCACTGATCACGGTGATAATATAGCAAATGATATAGTAAATGACGGGTATACACGGTACACGGCCCAAAATCCCTGAATTGTTACAGGATACACGTGGCGCGCGGATCGTCGCGCACCGCCAACAACTCCTCGCCATACGTGCAAAGCGGTCGGCGATGTAACGCAACGGCGACTACAAAACCGGTTCCACTAAAGCTCTTATTGATGGTGGTGGTGGTGGTGAATGGCGCGAACAAATACTGTTTATAGAATTAGAAAAAATTTTGACCCCAACTAAATCTATTGATGATTGTAACAATAAGGTTTTTAGGTGATTGTTTATAGATATAGGCCTCGCCTGAACAGATTGGTGGTAGGCAATAAGAACACCACCATAACCATCTGGCCTATCCGAACGAAAGAGGTTATATTGAGTGAGACTTATATTCTTTTGTGGGAATAGCCACGTTTCAGAAATTATAGCAATTAGACAATTATATTCCGTCAATAAAAAGGACAAATCTAAGGCGCGGCTAACTAATCTTCGAACGTTCCATTGAAGAATTGTGAACGAAGGAATTGTGCAGGATAATAAATTCATAAAAATCAAAAAGATTCATTATCTTCCTTCGAGGATGATAAAAAACTTATGACAGTTGATTCGATAGCTAAGTTACGAGTTTTGATATCCACTAGGGAATCGGATGACATATATCCTAAGCACTGAGATAGTTGTGAAACTAAATATGAAATCCAAACCCTGTCAGACTCTCCTAAAGAGCTATTCTTACCTGCATATTCTAACATATTACCATTTGGAAGAGAAAAGTAAGATGGGCCCCTATCCTCAAGTGTTGGGCGACGAATGGGAGACAAAGGTCGTTTTTTTCTTTGCTTTGCTTTGCTAATTCCTCTGTCAAAGGAGCCGAGGAAGGGGAAATAACTCATAGTTCCACTCTCAAGAATATGAGAGAACCCGGAATCCTGTACAAGATTATTTAAATTGGCATTTTTGTTTACAACCTCAGAATACGAAAATGCCTCGTTGACCATTCCTTTCCGTTTTATAGTAGATGCCTCCTTGAATGACACATTGTTGAATACCATGATTCTTTTGACCTCCTTCTGAGCCGACCATTCTTTACACGACCGATCTGTAGATGCATGAGGTTGGTCACAGTTGACACATTTATGTGCTGAAGATTCCCGAACTTCACAAGATGTAGAGTCGTGATTGTTCTCACCACAATGATTGCAGCGTGGTTTACTCCGACAGAATTTTTGTGTGTGACCAAACCGCAGACATTTCAAATATTGTGTCGGAGATCTTATGCTGGGGGAAACGTTGAACAACACCTTGTACACGCTGATTTTTTTGGAAATGACGTGGCTGAAAACTTAAGTTCCACAAACCGAGTAGGAACATATTCCCCATCCCGTTTGGAATTAATTCGTCTAAATGATACTGTTTACGCCCGTAATAAAGGTTAATTAAAACCGAACCTAATTAAGATATCGATGTTCTGTAAATAGTTTTTATTATTATATATTTATTTTTGTATTTGTCCCCATATTCTTGCCCATATATGGGCATAAACTTATTTTACTATGTAAAAATAGCTGGTCTCGATCATATATAAGGGGAGTCAAAACACAAACAATTCGACAGTTCTCAACCTTCTCTCGTTGTGCTTCGACACTGTTCCAAGACCCACCCAGGGCAGACTTGGTCAGTTTTCAGCACAACGAGGAACCATTTTATAACCGTTCACTAGTAATAAATGTCATATAATTTTCGCGTACACAGTGTTTATTTTTTTCTCTTCGATATTTCGTGTAAATCTCGTTTCGCAGTAATCGTTGATATTACGTCTTTCCACACAAGGACTTGATCGTTCTCATCAGGCAGAATTATCATGGAATACCTGTTAGTACTTACGTCCATTGCGCATGTAGGGAAAGCAAATTGTCGGATATTCTTCTGGTGAAGGTCGTCAGTGGGGAGTGTGATATCAACATAGTTGGGAAACTAGAGATTTGTTTTAACTTCCCACGTCTTAATAGTAAATGTTCATTTTGTCCGGGTAGTAAATCCAAGTTTCTATCAGTCATTTATGGTCCTTCGGTCGTCTGGTAGTAATTTACTTGTTTCGATTCTATTCTACTTTCTACTACGCTTGTTTATTATTCATCGTTGTACACGTCTTGTATTCTTCAACCCGTCGAATTAAAAATCATACAAGGATGTCTTTTCCCATCTCCGTGCGATACGTTGAGGCTAAGGCTCGCATAATCCGGGGTACCGACCGAATCACATCTTTTGTCGCAGCCGCGGGTGAGCATAAGGCTGATCCACAGAATGTTGGGAAACGCGAAAAAATTGAGCAAATGCTTCGTGAACTCAACGAGATCCGTCGAAAGGTCGAAGAGGATCTACAATACATGGAGCAAGCTGTCAGTCAAGGGACAGCTCCAGCTGATGTGAACGACAACAGGGATAGCCGGGCACTCTCTGCCAAGTTCGACGGACTGTACTACGAACTCGCCGCCTTTGCAGACGTTCACAAATTCTCGTTGTCGCCTGTCCTGGATCAATCACTATCGTCAACGTTAAATCAGACCACACGTACTGGAAACGTATCTCATTACCAACTGCCAACACGAAAACTTCCGACCTTCTCAACGACTTCTCGGCAACGTCACCGAGTGGCAAGGATTCGATGACCTTTTTAACTCTATAATGTCACATGTTTCTGATCTTCCCGACGTGGAGAGATTCGAGTTCCTAAAAACGTCTCTCGAAGGTGACGCGAAGGCAGTCGTAGCTCATCTTCCGTTAACCGCCGCAAATTACCTCAGTGCGTGGAAACTATTGCGAGCTCGTTACGGAAATAAGAGAGATTTAGCAAGAGTTCATCTGCATGCTCTCCTTGCCCCACAAACCGTCTCATTTACTAACGCTACGTCGATCAAATCGCTAATCCATTCAATTCTGGAACACACAGCAGCTTTAGACAATCTAAATCTATCTACTGGTCATTGGAGTCCGGTACTGGTTCATATTTTTGAACAACATTTAAATTATGAACTCCGTTCTCGATGGGATTAGTTCTTGGTGACAGACACCAACCACAACTCAGCGAATTTATTGACTTTTTACGAAGTCACGTGCGGGCGGCCGAAGCTCGTTCGGGACATTACTCTACTGTAGTTCCGGGCAAAGACATCCTTCTAGGAGCCGATATCGCACCGACTATTCTTACCGGTACCCGCATTGCAGGTGAACCATCACAACCGACCGCCTTTAGTACCGTATTAGGATGGATACTGATGGGGTCAGTCACACCAATGGAAAGTAATTCAGTTACATCATTATTAGTCACTGCGGAAACCTCATTAGAACAGACACTGACCAAATTTTGGGAAATAGAAGAATTACCACATGTTCAACCTCTCAGTCCTGATGAAAGTAAAGCCGAAGAAATTTTTACGGTGTCCGTAAAGCGACTACCGTCCGGACGATTTAGTGTACCATTGCCGTTTAAATATTTCCGTCCAATATTTGGAGACTCCAGAAGCGGTGCATTAAAACGGTTTCATTACTTGGAACATCGGTTGTCACGAGATCCAGTCCTCAAAAACCAATATGTAGATTTTATGCGGGAATATTTAGAAAGTAAACACATGGAAGTGGTACCTCCAAAGGAAAAACCAACACCGTATTGTTATTACGTTCCTCATCATTGTATTCTGCGTCCAGAGAGTCAAACCAGAAAGCTTCGAGTGGTCTTCGATGCATCTGCCAAAACCTCAACGCAACAGTCACTAAATACCAGCGTGTATACAGGGCGAAGATTACAACAAGATTTACCGTCAATTTTGAATCGCGCACGAATCCACAAAATTTTGTTCACAGCTGACATTAAACAAATGTACCGACAAATCGAGATTCATCAAACTGACCGGGATTACCTTCGAATCCTGTGGCGTTTCGACCAAGACTCACCAATTGAGGAATACCGCCTATGCACCGTAACATATGGTACCTCGTGTGCTCCCTACCAAGCATTACGCACGCTACAATACTTAGCGAAGCTCGAAGAACGCGCGTTCCCAATCGCTGCCCAGGTGCTCATGCATGATACGTTTGTGGACGACATCCTGACAGGAGCCGGATCAGATAAAGAAGCGCTAGTCTGTCAAAACCAGTTGATCACTTTATGCGCGCAAGGACAATTTCATCTTCGAAAATGGGCTAGTAATTCACTCAGCGTCATCCAGGCCGTAACCGCCAGTGATTGTTCTATGTCTCCCGCTGTACTGTTTGATGACGACGTAGACGCAAGACTTAAGATACTTGGAATGCAGTGGAACCCTAAGCAAGACCATTTTTCTTATGATTGTTAGAGTCCAAGCTTAAAGGCATTAAAACGATCTATCTTGTCAGATCTAGCACGAATTTTCGATCCGTTAGGTTTTCTTTCGCCCATCACCTTTTTGGCTAAACACATGATGCAGTTATTATGTTCATCAGGAATCGGCTGGGATGATCCCATTCCCGAGCATGTGATGAAAATATGGCATCGGTACCAAAGTGAACTCGATTGTATACAACAATTGAAGATTCCACGTCGCATCACGAGAGATGAAGAAGCAACGTATGAACTCCATACGTTCTCAGACAGCTCTGAAAAGGGTTATGCCGCCGCTGTATACCTACGCTGCATTCATGGAAACGGATTCAAGTGCAGCCTCGTCACCGCAAAATCCAATGTGGCTCCTAAAGGATCGATTAGATTTTTTTGTAGCCATTCTGGCCTCTCCCAACATAATGAATTGTTTTTCATATGAGTCGGTTCGGAACCACGTGAAATTAAATCAGCCGAGTTTTCCTTTGTGTTAACGTATTTCCATTGTAATATAACTCTCAGTTCCTGAATCTCACCAACTCAGTGTCTGACAAAGGTTTTCCATCTCGAAGATTCGGAAGATTTCCACGCGAAAATTACTTTAGAATCTGACCAATAGTATTTTTCGGAAATTGTTATTTGCAGTATCGGTGAATATTTTGATACTAATCGTGCGAGTAGTAAAGCTGCGAGTAATTCCAATCGTGGCAACGAAACAACCTTTAATGGGACGACACGCGATTTTGCACATATTATACATACAGTAATTTCTCCGAACGCATTAACCGTTCGTAAATATAAACACGCTCCGTCAGCAATTGTTGACGCGTCCGCGAAAACGTGTAATTGAACGTCTTATCTCCCCGGGCCGATTATACTTCGATCGATTGTAAGGGCGTTTATCGATTGTAGTTCTCTACGATATTTTTGCCAGTCAGTACATAATGGGATTGGCAACATGTCATCTCAGCCGATTTTTGTCAATCATAATTTTTGCATGATCATTTTAAAACGGACAATTACAGGGCTAATTAAAACCAGTGGATCGAAAATCGATGCAATATCCGATAACGTTGCGTTTTCTTACGTCACAAGTTTCATCATAGGTTTGTACAAAATATTGATACTCATCATTTTTGTTGTTCCAATAAATACCTAGAATTTTCGTAATATTTTTTTCATTATTTAAATTAGTTTCTGTACAGGGTATATCAGTAGTAGTAATAATATTATGTAATAATAATAATGATGTAATTCAAATACAGCTGATGCTAAAATTAAGCGAGGACGTCGTGTAGTTTTAACGCGTCTTGAATAGTACAGTTAACAAATCATCCACGTAAAAATCTGCTCGTATCGCACGACAAGCTTGTGGAAATACACTAGTTCTTCTTGAATGCACGGTCCCTTTAAAAGTATGTCGTTAAGACTTACTCCGGTATCAGTCTTGTATGAATCTTCGAAAACCACACTTAATGAAGTAGTAAGACTGTCCCCTTTGTGTACAGCGTGATGTGGTATATAATAACAATAATTTTCCGGGATAACTGCATTTGACGATATTAACTCCATATGTCCCAGAAATAGGTATTCATCCATAAATTTTATGTAACTCCCTCTTAATTCAGAGTCAGATTGAAGGCGTCTTCCTAATGAAAAAAAGCGACGTAACACAGTGTTGTATGATTTACCTAATTTCATTACGTCACGAAATGGAAGTGATACAACACATCGGCCGTCGACGTTGCGCCTTACATTTTGATCGAAGTAACTTCTGCAGAGTTTCTCGTCTATACTGTATACGGTTTAACTAGTAATTTCTTCAAGTTGCCAAAATTTAGTAATACGTTTTTTTAAAAATTGTTAAACGGTTCGTTAACGCCACTGAAAAATGTTAAACTTGTATTTTTTTTTTATATTCGTAATGCTCGGTATGGGTCTAGCTACGATCCACCCTAGACTTGTATTCTTAAATATTGGACCGTATGAAACTAGTTTAAATTGACCGACACACATAAGTTCGAAGAATATTTCGA
Organism: Schlechtendalia chinensis; assembly: GCA_019022885.1. NCBI lineage: Eukaryota > Metazoa > Arthropoda > Insecta > Hemiptera > Aphididae > Schlechtendalia > Schlechtendalia chinensis. The sequence goes on from CM032339.1 coordinate 38,304,976, forward strand.
CACCTATTAACATGTCGATTTTTTGTGGTGCATCGAACATAGGTTAGCTAATGTAATAGCTACGAGTACCTTAATACTAGATGGATTAATTAGTAAAAATGGTATCTGACTGCTTGATTTTGATACGGTAGCCGAAAAGCTACCGCTGGATCTCGAGATAGAGCTGGGAGTGCTTAGGAAGCGACGTAGGAAAGGGGAAACGTCCGACGAGGAGCTTAGGGAAGGATGGGAGGGTATCATGGACAAATGGCAAGAGAGGTGGGATAGGTCGGAAAAGGGTAGGTGGACTCATGCCATTTTTCCGGACGTTAGAATTAGGATGGATAAGAAATTGGATCTAGATCATTATGTAACACAGTTTCTTACTGGTCACGGGGACTTTAATGGGAAGCTGGCGTCCTTTGAGTTAGTAGGGAGCGTGATGTGTAGGTGTATGGGGGAGTCAGAAACGGTAGAGCACGTTCTGTTTAGGTGTCCATTAGTAGAGGGGGAAAGGGGCGTGCTCAAAAGGACGGTATGTCAGGGGGAGGTGGATTAGCCTTGCGACGTGGGAAGGATGGTGGAAACGAAAACTAGGTATACGGCGTTGAGGAAATTCGCGAAGGAGGTAATCGGAAAGAAAAGGGAGTATACCCATGGGAACAGGCTTAGGAGGATGGGAATATTGGTTAGAGGGCAGAAGGGGGAGTAGAGTAGGTTGGTGTTAGGAGGTATGGAGTCGGGGAGAATGGAGTGGCGCGCGTCAGCGCGCGTTCAAGGCCCACCACTAGCCGGCGTGGTTGCCAGAATAGTGGGAGGGGCGCAAGCCCCGGGTTGACCTACCGACGTCAACATAAAACTTAGTCGGTGCCACGGGAGCGGGGGGGCCCCACTGTACGCCGGACCGGCTTGCCGTTC